>CM070090.1:19157167-19269667 GCA_036178185.1 Liparis tanakae | reverse complement strand
TGTGTGTGTGTGTGTGTGTGTGTGTGTGTGTGTGTGTGTGTGTGTGTGTGTGTGTGTGTGTGTGTGTGTGTGTGTGTGTGTGTGTGTGTGTGTGTGTGTGTGTGTGTGTGTGTGTGTGTGTGTGTGTGTGTGTGTGTGTGTGTGTGTGTGTGTGTGTGTGTGTGTGTGTGTGTGTGTGTGTGTGTGTGTGTGTGTGTGTGTGTGTGTGTGTGTGTGTGTGTGTGTGTGTGTGTGTGTGTGTGTGTGTGTGTGTGTGTGTGTGTGTGTGTGTGTGTGTGTGTGTGTGTGTGTGTGTGTGTGTGTGTGTGTGTGTATGTGTGTGTGTGTGTGTGTGTGTGTGTGTGTGTGTGTGTGTGTGTGTGTGCGTGTGTGTGTGTGTGTGTGTGTGTGCGTGTGCGTCAGGATCAGGTGGACCATGAACATGCGCGGCGGCCCCCCGGGGGAGGAGCTCACCGACGAGGAGAAGGAGATCATCAACGGCGTGCTGGCCCGGGCGGCGGCGATGGAGGCCACGGAGCGCGAGAGGATCGGGTGAGAAGGAAACGCGTCGCACACAATCACCCCACAGCGCGCTGCGTGTAGATGTGTGTGTGTGTGTGACTTTGTGTGTTTCTACACGTGTCATCCAGGCGCCTCGCCAGCCGCCTGAAGAGCATCGAGGGGACGGCGTGCGGCGACGGGCGGACGCACTGCCTGCTGTGTGGGACGTCCTTCGGGCCGCAGGGGGGCACGGTGCTGTGTGTGCAGTGCAACAAGGTGTGTGTACGTGTGTCTGTGTGTGTGTCTGTCTGTATGTGTGTGTGTGTGTGAATTTTGAAAGCTGTGTCCCCACACGACACCTCCTCCTCAAGGTCCTCACGGGTCTTTGATTTCAAGTATGTGCGTTTGTGTGTGTCTGTTTGTGCATGTGTGTGTGTGCGTGCGTGCTTGTGTGTGTATATATGTGTGTGTATGTTGTGCAGTGGTAGAATGTAACTAAGTACACAAGTACACGTGTGTGTATTTCTTTTTGTTTTTACTAGTACTGTGAGAAATAACGCGTCAAAACTAACGTAAACTACAAGATTAATTAGTTACTTTTTTGAACGCATTTAGCGCAGAATGAGCGTCTGTTGATCGTCTGTTGATCGTCTGTTGATCGTCTGTGAGCAGCAGCTGAGCTGTGAGCTGTGAGCTGTGGGATGTCACAAAAGATATACCGACAATATCGGTAATATGTGATTAATCATGATTAATTCACAGAAACCTGAGATTCATTAGATTAACATTTTAATCGTTTCATAGTCCTAGTCTTTACACGTAAACACGTAAACACGCAAACACGTAAACACGTAAACACGCAAACACGAGAGGAGCGACTCTTCCCCGTCAGATGAGAGGCCAAACCGATCGCCGGTTATTGATCGATGAGTCAATAACGACATGAAAACCACGAGCAACACAACAAACACACCGAGGGATGCTGGAGAGGTCAGCTGACGACGGACAAAGGGAGGCACACACACACACACACACACATACACAAGTACACACACACAGACACACACACACATACACACACACATACACAAGCACACACACACATACACACACACACATACACACACACACATACACACGTACACACACAGACACACACACACACACATACACACATACACACACAGACACACACACACACTTGAAATCGCAGACCCGTGAGGACCTTGACTAGGAGGTCTCGTGTGGGGACACCGCTTTCAAAATGCACATACACAAACAAACACACATACACATACACACACATACACACATACACATGTTTTATGACATGTTTAATGACATGTTTAATGACATGTTGTAATGACGTGTTTAATGACATGTAGTAATGACATGTTTAATGACATGTTGTAATGACATGTTTAATGACATGTTTAATGACATGTTTAATGACGTGTTTAATGACTTGTTGTAATGACATGTTTAATGACGTGTTTAATGACATGTTTAATGACGTGTTTAATGACTTGTTTAATGACATGTTTAATGACGTGTTTAATGACATGTTTAATGACGTGTTTAATGACATGTTGTAATGACGTGTTATAATGACGTGTTTAATGACATGTTTAATGACGTGTTTAATGACTTGTTTAATGACATGTTTAATGACATGTTTAATGACGTGTTTAATGACATGTTTAATGACGTGTTTAATGACATGTTGTAATGACGTGTTATAATGACGTGTTTAATGACATGTTTAATGACATGTTTAATGACATGTTTAATGACATGTTTAATGACATGTTTAATGACTTGTTTAATGACATGTTTAATGACATGTTTAATGACGTGTTTAATGACATGTTTAATGACGTGTTTAATGACGTGTTATAATGACGTGTTTAATGACATGTTGTAATGACATGTTAATGACATGTTGTAATGACATGTTAATGACATGTTGTAATGACATGTTGTAATGACGTGTTTAATGACATGTTGTAATGACATGTTAATGACATGTTTAATGACATGTTGTAATGACATGTTTAATGACATGTTTAATGACATGTTTAATGACGTGTTTAATGACATGTTTAATGACGTGTTTAATGACTTGTTTAATGACATGTTTAATGACATGTTTAATGACGTGTTTAATGACGTGTTATAATGACGTGTTTAATGACATGTTTAATGACATGTTGTAATGACGTGTTTAATGACATGTTTAATGACATGTTTAATGACTTGTTTAATGACATGTTTAATGACATGTTTAATGACGTGTTTAATGACATGTTTAATGACGTGTTTAATGACATGTTTAATGACGTGTTTAATGACATGTTGTAATGACATGTTAATGACATGTTGTAATGACATATTGTAATGACGTGTTTAATGACATGTTGTAATGACATGTTTAATGACATGTTTAATGACATGTTTAATGACGTGTTTAATGACTTGTTTAATGACATGTTTAATGACATGTTTAATGACATGTTTAATGACATGTTGTAATGACGTGTTATAATGACGTGTTTAATGACGTGTTATAATGACGTGTTTAATGACATGTTTAATGACATGTTTAATGACATGTTTAATGACGTGTTTAATGACATGTTGTAATGACGTGCTGCTGGAGAGACGGTCAACATCAGACCGGTCAGGTACGCAAAGGAGGAACACAAGTGGCAGTACGCATTGTGGATTATTTTCGCGCATGTGTACCTGCGTTATGTGCACCCCTGTATGTATATAAATATATATATATATATATATTATATGTATGTACATGCACTGAATTGTATGAATAAGATGTCCGTACTATGTCACACTGTTAGAATAAATGTTCAATATTTAACTGCAAAGTAGTAATGTGTGTTTGATACGTTTTTTTTCATTGAATCATGAATTTGATTGGAAGGCCCCACTAAAAAAGAAATCCACCAGCCGCCACTGCTTGTGATCATAATGTTGATACTTGTGATCATAATGTTGATACTTGTGATCATAATGTTGATACTTGTGATTATAATGTTGATACTTGTGATCATAATGTTGATACTTGTGATCATAATGTTGATACTTGTGATCATAATGTTGATACTTGTGATCATAATGTTGATACTTGTGATCATAATATTGATACTTGTGATCATAATGTTGATACTTGTGATCATAATGTTGATACTTGTGATCATAATGTTGATACTTGTGATCATAATGTTGATACTTGTGATCTTTCGTGTCATCTTTCGTGTTCATGGAATAAATCATTAATATGTATTAGTGAACATTTACAAATGAACTGCAGCAGTAAAATCCTTATTTTACATAATTACATGACAGTGATAGTTTATAGAATAATTGAATCACATCTTACTGACTTATATATATATATAATATACACATATATATATATATATATATATATATATATATATATATATATGTATACTTTATTTATTTTCCTCTTTGCAGCACATGTGCAGCAAATGTGGGATCAGCAGCGACAGCCGGACGAGTTCAGGGTGGCTGTGCAGGATCTGCAACGAGCAGCAAGAGGTGAGGAGGAGGATGAGGAGGAGGAGGAGGAGGAGGCAAGAGGAGGACAGGAGGAAGAGGAAGGAGGAAGAGGAAGGAGGAGGAAGAGGAAGTAGGAGGAGGAGGAAGGAGGAGGAGGAAGGAGGAGGAGGAAGGAGGCAAGAGGAAGTAGGAGGAGGAGGAAGGAGGAGGAGGAAGGAGGAGGAGGAAGAGGAGGAAGGAGGAGGACCCTGTGCATGTGACTGAGTCTCCTGGGCTCCTCAGGTCCAAAGGCGGTCTGGGTCTTGGTTCTTCAAGGGACGAGTCCAGCAGGGCCTGCCGGCCCCCCTCCAGCTGTCTGGATCCCCACAGCCCGGACCCCCACAGCCCGGACCCCCACAGCCCGGACCCCCACAGCCCGGACCCCCACAGCCCGGACCCCAGAAGGGTTCTGGTCCGAGGGGCCATGGCGGACCACCGGGACACGGTACTTCATCATTATCAGAATAGTTCATGGCTGTAAATCTAAGCTCTGGTTATATATGTGAAGTCTTCAGACCCTCAGAGTCATATGACCTGATGTTACATCATATGACCTGATGTTACATCATATGAAATTATGTGATTTTTTATTCAAAACACGACTTTTACGTTTAATACTTATTATTAACGACGTGTTTATTCATAATGTAACGTTAACTCATCGTTCCCTCGCTCAGACACGCAGCCGTCAGAGCAGACGGCGAGGCCGGCGGCCGGCGGCCGTGACGAGAGGCCGGCGCCGGAGGCGAGGACCGGGAGGCTGGCGGCCAGCGCGAGCCAGCAGGTGGCGCCCCCTTCAGGTACAAACGGCTGCTCCTGGAATTAAACCCCGCCTCCAACCACATTCACGTGGTATAAAAAGATGCTTCAGACGGGAGTATTATATTACTATATATTATATTATTATATATATTACTATATATCATATTATTATGTATATTACTATATATTATATTATATATATATATATTACTATATATTATATTATTATATAGATTACTATATATTATATTATTATATAAATTACTATATATTATATTATTATATATATATATTACTGTATTATTGTTGTTGTAAAGTGTTTGCACTTTATCACTTTTATTACTATTATTATTAATCGGATAAGTTAGCACTTACACTATATTTATATATATTCATGTAAATATAAATATAAATATTTATATTTCAACAAATATAAAAATAAATGTATATATATTTCTAAAAATCTGTTTAAAAAAAATTATGTATGTATATTCATATGAATATATTATTATAAATATATGTTCATGTGAGTATATCTATTTACATAAATATTTATTTACATAAATATGTTTATACATAACTATGTTTATATATATTTATAAATATTTATATACATAAATATATTTATATATATTTATTTACATAAATATATATAAATATATAATTATATAAGAGACAAATGTACTTTTGATCTTCAACAAATTGAAAATTGACCATAAAGATGACTTTGACTCCTTCTCGCTGCAGACGTGGGCAACAAACGCCCCGAGAGGGCCGTGGAGGAACAGCGACGCCCCGTTTCGCCGCGCGGCCACAGCCCCGCCCCCCCGGGCCACAGCCCCGCCCCCGGCCACAGCCCCGCCCCCCCGGGCCACAGCCCCGCCCCCCCGCCGGAGCCCACAGACGACTCGGACGTCTGCGACTCGGACGACGGCGCCAGTGAGCCGATCTTCCCTCTTAGCCGGCGGCCGTGCGGCTCGGTTCTGCGGACCCGCTCGCGGTCCGTGTGGATCGGGCCCGCGGGCCGCGAGGAGAGACCCCCCAGGACCGGGGCTCTGGGACCAGATCGATGGGGATCTGCTTTGGGGGGCCGGAGGTCTGAAGTGTGTCTGTCTCCCTGCAGCCACTCTGGGGTCTCTGGAGTTCAGCCTGCTGTACGACCCGGAGGACCACGAGCTGCACTGCTGCGTGGCCAGGGCCAAGGTACTGCATGGGGGGACCACGTGAGACCACGTGAGACCACGTGAGACCTTATGGGACCATGTGAGACCACGTGAGACCACGTGAGACCACGTGAGACCACGTGAGACCTTATGGGACCATGTGAGACCACGTGAGACCATGTGAGACCACGTGAGACCTTATGGGACCATGTGAGACCACGTGAGACCACGTGAGACCTCATGGGACCATGTGAGACCACGTGAGACCACGTGAGACCTCATGGGACCATGTGAGACCACGTGAGACCACGTGAGGCCACATGAGACCATGTGAGACCACGTGAGACCACGTGAGACCACGTGAGACCCCATGAGGTCCCTCATGGGACCTCATGGGACCTCATGGGACCACAGCAGATGAGACAAAAGGAGACGAGAGGAGAGGAGACGAGAGGAGACGAGAGGAGAGGAGACGAGATGAGACGAGACAAGACGAGAGGAGACGAGACGAGAGGAGACGAAACGAGAGGAGACGAGGAGGAGGGAGACGAGAGGAGGCGAGGAGAGGAGGAGAGGACGAGAGAGGAGAGGAGGAGGAGAGGGCGAGGAGGAGACGGAGGAGGGAGAGAGAGGAGAGGAGGAGACGAGACGAGAGGAGGAGGAGGGAGGAGGGAGAGGGAGAGGCGAGGCGAGAGGAGAGGAGGAGAGGAGAGGCGAGGAGGGAGGCGAGGGCGAGAGGAGGAGACGAGAGGAGGAGACGAGACGAGGAGGGAGACGAGAGGAGAGGAGGGAGGAGGAGAGAGGAGAGAGGGACGAGGAGGAGAGGAGAGAGAGAGAGGAGGCGAGAGGAGAGAGGAGGCGAGAGCGAGGAGGAGGCGAGAGAGAGAGGAGGAGAGGAGAGGAGAGGAGAGAGAGGAGAGGAGGCGAGGCGAGGAGGAGAGGAGGAGGAGAGAGCGAGAGGAGAGGAGAGAGACGAGGAGACGAGGAGGAGGAGGAGACGAGGAGGAGGAGGAGGAGAGCGAGAGACGAGAGACGAGGAGGGAGAGGAGACGAGAGGAGACGAGACGAGACGAGACGAGACGAGAGGAAACGAGAGGAGAGGAGACGAGACGAGAGGAGACGAGACAAGAGGAGAGGAGACGAGAGGAGAGGAGAGGAGCACTAGAGCACTTGACCCCTTGACCCCTTGACCTCTTGACCTCTTGACCCCTGTCCCTCTGTCTCAGGGTTTAAAGTCGATGGACTCGAACGGCTTCGCCGACCCCTACGTGAAGCTGCACCTGCTGCCGGGCGCCAGTAAGGTAACGGCTTGTTCATCTCGAATCATAACTCATATCTCTGTTCATATCTTCTTCATAACTCATATCTCTGTCCATCTCTTCTTCATAACTCATATCTCTGTCTATCTCTAATCATAACTCATATCTCTGTTCATCTCTAATCATAACTCATGTCTGTGTTCATCTCTAATCATAACTCATATCTTTGTTCATCTCTAATCATGACTCATATCTTTGTTCATCTCTAATCATAACTCATATCTCTGTTCATCTCTTCTTCATGACTCATATCTCTGTTCATCTCTTCTCCATAACTCATATCTCTGTCCATCTCTTCTTCATAACTCATATCTTTGTTCATCTCTAATCATAACTCATATCTCTGTCCATCTCTTCTTCATAACTCATATCTCTGTTCATCTCTTCTCCATAACTCATATCTCTGTCCATCTCTTCTTCATAACTCATATCTCTGTCCATCTCTTCTTCATAACTCATATCTCTGTTCATCTCTTCTCCATAACTATAACTCTCTCTGCTCTCAGTCCAACAAGCTGCGCACCCGGACCCTGAAGGCCACCCTGAACCCGGTGTGGAACGAGACGCTGGTCTACCACGGCATCACCCACGACGAGATGACGCGCAAGACTCTCCGGTGAGCGCCGACCTTTGACCTCTGCCCCCTCCGGCGGCGGGTCTCACGGCCCTGCTCCTTGTCTGCAGGCTCTCGGTGAGCGACGAGGACAAGTTTGGCCACAACGAGTTCATCGGGGAGACGCGGGTCGCCCTGAAGAAAGTCAAGTTCGGCCAGAAGAAGAGCTTCAGCGTCTGTCTGGAGCGAGCGACCCCGGTGAGGCGGCGGGGGCGTGGCCTCGCGGGTCAAGAGGGTGGAGGCGGACCGGAGCGATGCGTTTAGGAACATCTGAGGAGTGTGCAACGATCTGCTCAATCGTGCAGTTCTATTGTCTTTCAAAATAAAAGTGTGATACGCGCCCCGCTCCGGTCTGCAGCCTCCAGGTGAAGCCCTCTATTTCCTGGGAGTTGTTCCTGGTCCGATGTGAGGTCAAAGGTCAAAGGTCAGGGATGTCTATGTGTGCAGATTGTGAAGCCCTGAGGCTAATTTGTGATATTGGGCTGTACATAAAATGTAATTAAGCTACATTTAGCTTAGCTTAGCTTAGCATACCGATCACTGTGACGTGAGGAGATATTTCCTGAAGGAGATGAAAAGGAGGCTTCAGAGGGAGGAGCTTCATGCTAAGCTACGCTAACCTCATCGGCTGCTGGCTGCGTCTTCATCGTGTACACATGGGAAGTCAAACAGTGATGATGATGATGATGATGATGATGATGATGATGATGGTGATGATGATGATGATGATGGTGATGATGATGATGATGATGATGGTGGTGATGATGATGATGATGATGATGATGGTGATGATGATGATGATGATGATGGTGATGATGGTGATGGTGATGATGATGATGATGATGGTGATGGTGATGATGATGATGATGATGGTGATGATGATGATGATGATGATGATGGTGATGATGATGATGATGATGATGATGGTGATGATGATGATGATGATGATGATGATGATGATGATGATGGTGATGATGGTGATGATGATGATGATGATGATGATGATGATGATGATGGTGATGATGATGATGATGGTGATGATGGTGGTGATGATGATGATGATGATGGTGATGATGATGATGATGATGGTGATGATGGTGATGATGATGATGATGATGATGATGGTGATGATGGTGGTGATGATGATGATGAGGTTGATTACGGTGATGATGATGATGGTGATGATGATGATGATGATGGTGATGATGGTGATGATGATGATGGTGATGATGGTGATGATGATGATGATGATGATGATGGTGATGATGGTGATGATGGTGGTGATGATGGTGATGATGAGGATGATGACGGTGATGATGGTGATGATGGTGGTGATGATGGTGATGATGATGATGGTGATGATGATGATGATGAGGATGATGACGGTGATGATGGTGATGATGGTGGTGATGATGATGATGAGGTTGATTACGGTGATGACGGTGATGATGATGATGATGGTGGTGATGATGATGAAGATGATGATGATGATGGTGACGGTGATGGTGATGATGATGATGGTGACGGTGATGGTGATGATGTTGATGATGATGAAGATGGTGATGATGATGATGATGATGGTGACGGTGATGGTGATGATGATGATGATGATGACGGTGATGGTGATGATGATGATGATGAAGATGGTGATGATGATGGTGACGGTGATGATGACGGTGATGATGATGATGATGATGATGATGATGGTGACGGTGTATTCTCTGTGCAGGTGAAGAAGGCTGTGGGCGGCTCGGTCCGAGGCATGGCGCTCTACGAGGACGACGTAAGATGTTCTCCGGACTGTTCCGCGGTTTCAGTGTTTATCGACCTGCGTTTGTCTTCCTCCTCCGGGCCGTCGGCGTCTCCCACGGCGACTCGATGCCGATCTCATTAAGCAGATCGGGTGTCAGACGTGATGGATCCACATTAAAGCTCTTCATCGATGTCATGGAGGTGTCCCCGCTCATGTGGATTCACCCGGAAATCACATGTTTGAGACCAGCTGCTTTATGAAAATATATATTCATATAAATATGTATTTATAAATATATATTAATATAAATATCTAATGCATAAAAAATGTATGTACAGTATATTCATATTTGTATACAAATATTAATATTAATATGTATTAATATATATTCATGTGAGTGTATATATATATATGTATATAAATAATTATATTTAAATACATTTTAAAAATAAATGTATGTATATTTTTATAACAATATTAATATTAAAATATATTAATATATATTCATGTGAGTATATATATATACATATATATATATATATGTATATATAAATATTGATATCATAAATATATATGTATCTAATATATATATACAGTATATATATTGATCGGTGTGTTTGTGTGCAGATGAACGGGGGCGAGGATTCGGAGGAGCGGGGTCGTATTCTGGTGTCGCTGACCTACAACAGCCAGCAGGGGCACCTGTTGGTGGGCGTCGTGCGCTGCGCCCACCTGGCGGCGATGGACTCCAACGGGTACTCCGACCCCTTCGTCAAAATGTAGGCGCTGCACTCGTCCTCCAGGGTGGGGTCAAACGAGCCGTCCCAACATGGGGGGGGGGAGCTGATTGGCTTCCTTACGGAGAGGCAGTGAAGCCAGGAGACGCTACGGTTAGCTTAGCACAACTACTAGAAATAAGGGGAAACCGCTCGCCTGTCTCTGTAGACATAAAAAAACTATCTTGGATTCCCAGTCGTTATGCTAAGCTAAGTCTTAGCTTCACATGTAACAGACTTAGCATAGAGCCCCTTGACGCGCTAACGTTATTGGAATGTGTTAGCCACTTCATGTTGACTTGACGAGCACGTCCCAGGAGAGAGAGGCTCAGGTTATGTTTCTATTTGAGATGTTAAAAGCTGGATTACAGGTTTAATTTCATGGGTTTAGAGGAGATGGTTTAAAGGAAGATGCATCAAAGTGTGAAACCATGAGAATGTCGCGTCAGGCGTCAGGAGGAGGGAGGCGTGTCACTAAGCACCGTGTTGTTCCATTTGTCATGCTGTAGATGTCTGAAGCCAGATATGGGAAAGAAGGCTAAAAACAAGACCCAGATCAAAAAGAAGACTCTCAACCCGGAGTTCAACGAGGTTTCATCTCAACTTTATATTTCTGCACCAACCGGAGGTCTCCTCCCTCCTCCTCCCCGGACTCAACCCGTGTTCCCTGGCTGTGTTTCAGGAGTTTGGTTACGAGATCAAACACGGCGAGCTCGCCAAGAAGACCCTGGACATCTCCGTCTGGGACTACGACCTGGGCAAGTCCAACGACTTCATCGGTGAGTGTTTGCCGATCCGTCCCACGGAAACTACAGATGCTCCGATGGGTTTGTTGGTGCCGATCACCGATCACTGAAATAGTCTCTGCCGATCCGATAACACCGGTCACCGAGTCGATTGAAGCGTTCTATTTGTTGTGCAGCATTATTGCCTCAGACTCTGAGGAAATACACATCTAAAGCACCTCAAACATTAAAGAAATTACAGACTTCTTGTAAAAATGTAGGACTTTTAATTTGAAAAATCTCCTAATTGCGTTAGTAAACATGTTTGATTTACAGCGTAACAGAAGTCAGGGACGTCCTGAACACATCTGCATCAGTCGTTTCCTGGGACTCTGAGGGAAAAGATATACAAAGCACCTCAAACACTAAAGAAATGACCGATTTCTTTAAACATTTAGGACTTTTACTTTGAAAAATGTCCTAATTGATACATTCCAATGTATTGATTGCCAGTGTCTGGGATTTCAGATATGTCTGGAACACATCTGCATCATTCATCTCCTGGAACTTTGTTCAACATACAAAAGTCTGACTTATTCTTATAAACTCTTCCTTGGTCCAGTAAAAAGGGGCGTCAGGCTCAGTCAGCATCTTAAAGGGCCGGCGTAACTATATAAACTGCTCCCGAACATATTGTTAAATAACTCTCTTTGCATTGGATTATTGTTTATTTGAGTGTAGACATAATGTACATCAGAAAATGTCCCTAATATTATGACATACATCCATTTAATTTGAAACCTTCAAAATAAAAGCCCAGGATATTTTCCTTACATTTCTTTTACAAAAGGTGATCGCGTGACTTTCAAGCCGTCAGGGGCCGCTTAAAGTGATGCGACGGCCGGATTTGGCCCGCGGGCCTCGTGTTTGACACCCGCGCCGTACAGTTGTGATAACTTTGGTGACCTATGACCTCGTGTCGCTGCAGGAGGCTGCCGGCTGGGCATCCAGGCCAAAGGGGAGTGTCTGAAGCACTGGTACGAGTGCTTGAAGAACAAAGACAAGAAGATCGAGCGCTGGCACGTCCTGCTGAACGACGACCCCGCCCACTTCGAGGACTGACCCCGCCCACTTCGAGGACTGACCCCGCCCACTTCGAGGACTGACCCCGCCCACTTCGAGGACTGACGCCCCCCCCCCCCCCCCTCATGCATTCCATTGGTTCCTCCTCCAGTGACGACAGAAGGAAACTTTCCCCCCCCTTTGTCCCCAAAGATTCATCGTTTGTCTTCAGGTGACCTACATGGATGTTGACCTTTGACCTCTGGGTTTCTTTCTTTTTTTTAACACTAAACTTCATCCATCTTTAAATGATGCCACGTCATAAACTCACAACACATTCCGTGAAGGCGGTGACGCCTGAGCGGAGCGATCGTGGAGACTCCCCCCTCGTCCCGCGCCGCTCTGTACGGCCGCGTCATGTGACGTCCGTGACCCCCCCCCCCTCCCCCCGCTTCCCTCCCGCCATCGAGCGCCTGTGAAATATTAAGTGTGGGATGTTCGTGCAAGAATAATGTGAACAAACTCACCTTTCCGTCTTTGTCCTCGTTGCTGTTGACGTGTGCTGCGTCTCTTCCCGTCGTCACGGCGCCTGCAGCTCGTGCACGTGGAGCTCGTGGAGCGCTCCTCTGAAGAAACGCTGCTGCATGAAGACCGACCCGACGGAGCGGTGGCGCCGCACGACCCAAAGAAACCCACCGAACACGAGAATGAGTTTAACCACGAGTGTTCTGGCTGAACGGCGCTCTGATGAAGATGCTGATGAAGATGTTGATGAAGATGCTGATGTTGATGCTGATGTTGATGAAGATGTTGATGCTGATGAAGATGTTGATGAAGATGTTGATGCTGATGCTGATGTTGATGTTGATGAAGATGTTGATGAAGATGTTGATGAAGATGCTGATGTTGATGCTGATGAAGATGCTGATGTTGATGCTGATGTTGATGAAGATGTTGATGAAGATGTTGATGCTGATGCTGACGTTGATGTGGATGCTGATGTTGATGAAGATGTTGATGAAGATGCTGATGTTGATGTGGATGTTGATGAAGATGTTGATGTTGATGTGGATGTTGATGAAGATGTTGATGAAGATGTTGATGTGGATGTTGATGAAGATGTTGATGTTGATGAAGATGTTGATGAAGATGTTGATGTTGATGTGGATGTTGATGAAGATGTTGATGAAGATGTTGATGTTGATGTGGATGTTGATGAAGATGTTGATGAAGATGTTGATGTTGATGAAGATGTTGATGTTGATGTTGATGAAGATGTTGATGAAGATGTTGATGTGGATGTTGATGAAGATGTTGATGAAGATGTTGATGTTGATGTGGATGTTGATGAAGATGTTGATGTTGATGTGGATGTTGATGAAGATGTTGATGAAGATGTTGATGTTGATGTGGATGTTGATGAAGATGTTGATGTTGATGAAGATGTTGATGAAGATGTTGATGTTGATGTGGATGTTGATGAAGATGTTGATGTTGATGTTGATGAAGATGTTGATGAAGATGTTGATGTTGATGTTGATGTTGATGTGGATGTTGATGAAGATGTTGATGTTGATGTTGATGTGGATGTGGATGTTGATGAAGATGTTGATGAAGATGTTGATGTTGATGTTGATGAAGATGTTGATGAAGATGTTGATGTTGATGTGAATGTTGATGAAGATGTTGATGAAGATGTTGATGTTGATGTGGATGTTGATGAAGATGTTGATGAAGATGTTGATGTTGATGTTGATGTGGATGTTGATGAAGATGTTGATGAAGATGTTGATGTTGATGTTGATGTGGATGTTGATGAAGATGTTGATGAAGATGTTGATGTTGATGTGGATGTTGATGAAGATGTTGATGAAGATGTTGATGTTGATGTTGATGTGGATGTTGATGAAGATGTTGATGAAGATGTTGATGTTGATGTTGATGTGGATGTTGATGAAGATGTTGATGAAGATGTTGATGTTGATGTTGATGTGGATGTTGATGCATGTCTTACTGTAGTCCTGATGAATAAAGACCTCATGGCATCTGCTTGGGCCCCGGTGTTTTCTCGAGGCGAGCTCTGGACCAATGGGAGGGGAGAGGACGCCGCCTCCTCCTCAGTGGGTGAAGGTTTACGGCTCTTTGATCTTTGTCTCATCGCTGAGTTCAGTTAGAAAGAAGAAAAAAGACTTAAAGCGTAAATCAATACCGACTTTTTTCTGTATTTATTATAAAACCTTTATTCTGATTCCAGGAGCAGTCGAGTGGTTGTGAGTCTGTTCAGTCACTTCCTGTTTGTCTGTTTCTATCTGTGGCTGTTGGCCCCGCCCCTACTTGAGTCAAACCTGTGTCCAATCAGCTGCACCTGCCAGTGTGTTCGATGACGTCATGTTTATAGTTAAACAAGCTAAGAAGGGTTTGTGTCTCCCATTGGAGAGATCATATCACGGTTATGGATCATAACTATTGATTAGTTTGTTACATATTTATTTATATCTGTCACATTTGCGTCAGGCCAATGTCTTTGATGTGCGCGTGAGACAGAGGGGGGAGGGGCGGGGCGACCTGACAGGTCACGTGATTCATGTTGATTTGGATGTTGTGTTTGTTTTAGCGCGCGCCTCCGCCTCTCTTTTAAAACCGACTTGTCCTGAAGTCCTCAGGGAGTGAGACAGGTGTCACGAGCTTTGCAGCCGCCATGACGCACGTCGCTGCCCTCCTCTGCCTCGTGTTGCTGCCGTGGCTCGTGAGCCGGGCAGCAGCCGGAAGCTCCTCGGTCCTCTGCATCCGGAGCGCGCCGTCACCAAACGGAGCCGCGCACCTCACCTTCCTCCGGCGCGCCCCTCCATCCCCGCGGCTCTACCACGGCGCGTGGTCCCGGGAGCGTGCTCTGCTCCACTGCGCGTGGAGCGACGACGCGGCGGTAATCCGCGACTATTCAACCGCGTGCCGGGAGCGCGCGCACGAGTTCTCCAAACATGCGGAGGAAGCCGTGGAGTCCGTGCTGCAGGCGGCGGAGGAGGAGCTGTGCATGCCCGTGGGCGGCGCGCGCACTGCGGCCGAGAGGCCGGCGGGGAGCGGGGATCATAAAGGTCGAGCCGGAAGGTCTGAGGTCAAGACTCGTCCGCGCGTAAAGCGCGCGCTCATAATACCCGGGACTCTGTGGTGCGGCTCTGGCAACAATGCGCCGTCATATGCAGATCTGGGTGAGTCGTTCAAACTGTGAGTATCGATTATTGATCATAATGTCCAGCGGTCACGACATGATTAAAGAGACAACAAACAGAACCATGTGTTCTTCTTCTTCAAACTTTTCCTTCTTTCAAAATACAGGTCTATTTGTTTATCTAAGAAATCTATGAGTGTGGGATCCGTAAGCCATCCCGGTTGGAAACGCCATCTCGGAGGATCACTCCTTAATTTAGTATCTTCATAGGTCAGGGATACAGCTGCGTGGTCAGAAAGGACTATACTACCATAATGACATTCGTCAATTTGGAGGCAAGTAGTGCTGAAACTAAAAAGTAGTCTATGCGTGAGTGAGTTTTATAAGTGCTAGAATAGCAGGAATACTGTACTGTGTTTGGTTTATTATGTCTCCAGATATCCAACAGGTTTAATTCCTTCATAAAATGGTGTATCGTCTTTCTCGACTTATTGTGAGTATCATCTACACCAGTCGACCCGTCTCTTGAAGAGTCTAACGTGCAATTAAAGTCACCAGCTATTATATATTGTCCAGGAAATGTTGATGCAGTCAAAAATAAATTATCATAGAATTTAGGGTCATCTTCATTGGGACCATAGACATTTATCAGAGTTATGGTTTCAGATAGTAACCTGCCCTGGACCATCATATATCTACCTGCAGAGTCCTTAACTACATGTTGTACCCGTAATGGGACAGATTTATGAATTAGTATCATGACCCCTCTGGCATGAGTGGTGTAGGGTGCAGACAACACTTGACCCTGCCACCTTCTTGTTATTTTGGAAACATCTTCACTCAACAGATGTGTTTCTTGTAAAAATACTACTTTTGATTTCAAGGATTTTATCCTGCTCATTACTTGTTTCACTTTTGTAAGTTTGTTCAGACTCCTACAAATCCACAAAGTAATTTTTATCTTAAAGCTATCCGACATTAAATCTAAAATGTATTAAAGTATCCATAGGAACCGTATTGTTAAAGTACATTTGACAAACCACGCCCGAAAATAATAGAAGAAATAATAGTAAAATAAAACAAAAACAAAAATCCCCCAACCCCATACGAACCTGACGTCCATGCGTTCCGGACCTCCCCCCCCTCCCACACATTAAGCTAACGATAAAGCGAGTTACTCTTTTTCTCTCTTCTTTTAAGCTCTAACTAGCTTTCTCATTTTTCCTGAATACTAATCACACATAACAAAAGTAATGCAACAATGAACTATGCAACATGTCCAACCTGTAACCTATTCACTCGGCATACTATGAAGTAAAGTCACCCGAACACATTCAACACAAACCTGGAACGCGTGCATGCAGGCTGCAAGACGGAGAAGAGAGAAACAAGTTCTTAGCCTGCCGCATAAAAGCCGCGATGCGTTGTAGCCTACGTCCAAAAGGCCTAAACCAAAGTCGACTCTGTCCAGTGAGTGCTCCCAAGTTAACGAAACAGTGTCTCTTATCCAAGTTTACATGTTCCTGTCGGAACCTTCCAACGTAGAGTCTGACTCAGTCCTTATTACCACGGGCTTGGATAAAACGGTCCACTTCTGCCGGAGTTTAAAAGGTGTGGGATCTCTCCTCGTATGTCACCAGAAGCCGGGCTGGAAAGACGATTCTGTGCTTGTGGGTCCCCCTGTCTCGTAGCTTCTTTCGCACCTCGTCGTAGTCGCGCTGCATCCTGTGCACACCAGCAGAGAGGTCCACGTAGAAACCAACCGGCTTATTCTGGTACAAGACCTGTCCCTTGGCTCTCGCTGCCTTCAATACCCGCTCCCTGTCCTTAGAATTCAAGAACTTCATGATTAAAGTCCTCGGATGAGCTGCGCGAGAGTCATTATTTGGCGGAGCGCCGATTCTGTGCGCCCGCTCCACCGCCAACCCCTCTCGCGGTTCCATGTTGAGAACCTCCGGTATCCACTTCTCCAAAAAAGCAGTTGCATCCTGACCTTCTGTCTTCTCTGGTAGCCCCACCAATCTTATGTTGTTTCGCCGACTTCTGCATTCCAAATCATCAACTTTGTCGGCAAGGCTTTTGACTGTGCTTTCCAGTGTGCTAACTTTTGACGTTAGCTTGTTGACGTCGTCTTCCACGTCAGAGATGCGTTGTTCGGCCTGCTCTATGCGGCCTGAGCAATCCTGTATCTGTTTTTTAACGTCCGCAATTGTTGCTTGCACTCCATCAATGTTCTTATAAAGTCCACTTTTCAAGGACAGTATGGCTTTCATGATATCGTGATTGCTATTCTTGTCTGGATCTAATATCTCGTCATCTGCTTCGTCAGGATCACGCTCGTTAGCCATACTGTCTACCTGTTTGTTGCTAGCCTCCTCAGCCTCCACATGTTCGCCGTCTTGCTGCGCTTTCTTTTTGTCTTTCTTTGTCTTGTCTTTACCATTTTTTCCCTGACATTTTAGTTCACGGTACTCTTATACACTTGTTGCGTGACTCTGGGCAAATTGTGATACGTTTTGTAGGATTAAATTACATTCCAGCAGTAGAGCTTAAAATTTGCGACCTCCTAGTACCTCGCCATAACCGGAAGCCCCTGTAATGTTGTGTTTAGTGTAATGTTGTGTTGTGTTTAGTGTAATGTTGTGTTTAGTGTAATGTTGTGTTGTGTTTAGTGTAATGTTGTGTTTAGTGTAATGTTGTGTTGTGTTTAGTGTAATGTTGTGTTTAGTGTAATGTTGTGTTGTGTTTAGTGTAATGTTGTGTTTAGTGTAGTGTAATGTTGTGTTTAGTGTAGTGTAATGTTGTGTTTAGTGTAGTGTAATGTTGTGTTTAGTGTAATGTTGTGTTTAGTTGTGTTTAGTGTAATGTTGTGTTTAGTGTAGTGTAATGTTGTGTTTAGTGTAGTGTAATGTTGTGTTTAGTGTAGTGTAATGTTGTGTTTAGTGTAATGTTGTGTTTAGTGTAATGTTGTGTTTAGTGTAATGTTGTGTTGTGTTTAGTGTAATGTTGTGTTTAGTGTAATGTTGTGTTGTGTTTAGTGTAATGTTGTGTTTAGTGTAGTGTAATGTTGTGTTTAGTGTAATGTTGTGTTTAGTGTAATGTTGTGTTTAGTGTAATGTTGTGTTTAGTGTAATGTTGTGTTTAGTGTAATGTTGTGTTTAGTGTAGTGTAATGTTGTGTTTAGTGTAGTGTAATGTTGTGTTTAGTGTAGTGTAATGTTGTGTTTAGTGTAATGTTGTGTTGTGTTTAGTGTAATGTTGTGTTTAGTGTAGTGTAATGTTGTGTTTAGTGTAGTGTAATGTTGTGTTTAGTGTAGTGTAATGTTGTGTTTAGTGTAATGTTGTGTTGTGTTTAGTGTAATGTTGTGTTTAGTGTAATGTTGTGTTTAGTGTAGTGTAATGTTGTGTTTAGTGTAATGTTGTGTTTAGTGTAATGTTGTGTTTAGTGTAGTGTAATGTTGTGTTTAGTGTAGTGTAATGTTGTGTTTAGTGTTGTGTAATGTTGTGTTTAGTGTAGTGTAGTGTAATGTTGTGTTTAGTGTAATGTTGTGTTTAGTGTAGTGTTGTGTTTAGTGTAGTGTAGTGTAATGTTGTGTTTAGTGTAGTGTAATGTTGTGTTTAGTGTAATGTTGTGTTTAGTGTAATGTTGTGTTTAGTGTAGTGTAGTGTAATGTTGTGTTTAGTGTAATGTTGTGTTTAGTGTAGTGTAATGTTGTGTTTAGTGTAGTGTAATGTTGTGTTTAGTGTAATGTTGTGTTTAGTGTAATGTTGTGTTTAGTGTAGTGTAATGTTGTGTTTAGTGTAGTGTAATGTTGTGTTTAGTGTTGTGTAATGTTGTGTTTAGTGTAGTGTAATGTTGTGTGTAGTGTAGTGTAATGTTGTGTGTAGTGTAGTGTAATGTTGTGTGTAGTGTAGTGTAATGTTGTGTTTAGTGTAGTGTAGTGTTGTGTTTAGTGTAGTGTAGTGTAATGTTGTGTTTAGTGTAATGTTGTGTTTAGTGTTGTGTAATGTTGTGTTTAGTGTAGTGTAATGTTGTGTGTAGTGTAGTGTAGTGTAATGTTGTGTGTTTAGTGTAGTGTAGTGTAATGTTGTGTGTAGTGTAGTGTAGTGTAATGTTGTGTTTAGTGTAGTGTAATGTTGTGTTTAGTGTAGTGTAGTGTTGTGTAGTGTAGTGTAGTGTAGTGTAATGTTGTGTTTAGTGTTGTGTAATGTTGTGTTTAGTGTAGTGTAGTGTAATGTTGTGTTTAGTGTTGTGTAATGTTGTGTTTAGTGTAGTGTAGTGTAATGTTGTGTTGTGTAATGTTGTGTTTAGTGTAGTGTAATGTTGTGTTTAGTGTTGTGTAATGTAGTGTAGTGTAATGTTGTGTAGTGTAGTGTAGTGTAATGTTGTGTTTAGTGTTGTGTAATGTTGTGTTTAGTGTAGTGTAGTGTAATGTTGTGTTTAGTGTTGTGTAATGTTGTGTTTAGTGTAGTGTAATGTTGTGTTTAGTGTAGTGTAGTGTTGTGTTTAGTGTAATGTTGTGTTTAGTGTAGTGTAGTGTTAGTGTTAGTGTTGTGTGTAATGTTGTGTTTAGTGTAGTGTTGTGTAGTGTTGTGTTGTGATAAGTGTAGTGTAGTGTAATGTTGTGTTTAGTGTAGTGTGTAATGTTGTGTTGTAGTGTAGTGTAGTGTAATGTTGTTGTGTAATGTTTGTGTAGTTAGTGTAGTGTATGTTGTGTTTAGTGTAGTGTTGTGTAGTGTTGTGTTGTGTTTAGTGTAGTGTAGTGTAATGTTGTGTTTAGTGTAGTGTAATGTTGTGTTTAGTGTTGTGTAATGTTGTGTTTAGTGTAGTGTAGTGTAATGTTGTGTTTAGTGTAGTGTTGTTTAGTGTAGTGTAGTGTTGTGTAATGTTGTGTTTAGTGTAGTGTAATGTTGTGTTTAGTGTAGTGTAATGTTGTGTTTAGTGTAGTGTATGTTGTGTAATGTTGTGTGTAGTGTAATGTTGTGTTTAGTGTAGTGTTGTTTAGTGTAGTGTAGTGTAGTGTACTGTTGTGTTTAGTGTAGTGTAATGTTGTGTTTAGTGTAATGTTGTTTAGTGTAGTGTAATGTTGTGTAATGTTGTGTTTAGTATAGTGTAATGTTGTATAGTGTAATGTTGTGTTTAGTATAGTGTAATGTTGTATAGTGTAATGTTGTGTTTAGTGTAGTGTAATGTTGTGTTTAGTGTAGTGTTGTGTAGTGTAATGTTGTGTAGTGTAATGTTGTGTAGTGTAATGTTGTGTTGTGTTGACAAAACATTTCAACTTCAAGTCGTGCAGAAACACTGAGAGGCCACGCCCCCAAAATGATCACGATGAACGCAAACGACAACAAATGAATAAAAGTATTGATCTGGTGATCGTATTGACCTAGTGATCATATTGATCTGGTGATCGTATTGATATTGATCTAGTGATCGTATTGATCTGGTGATCGTATTGATCTAGTGATCGTATTGATCTGGTGATCGTATTGATCTAGTGATCGTATTGATCTGGTGATCGTATTGATCTAGTGATCGTATTGATCTGGTGATCGTATTGATCATATTGATCTAGTGATCGTATTGATCTGGTGATCGTATTGATCTAGTGATCGTATTGATCTGGTGATCGTATTGATCATATTGATCTAGTGATCGTATTGATCTGGTGATCGTATTGATCGTATTGATCTGGTGATCGTATTGTGCTGGTGATCGGATTGATCTGGTGATCGTATTGATCTAGTGATCGCATTGACCTGGTGAAAGTAATGATCTTGTAATTGTATTGATCTGGTGATTGTATTGATCTGGTGATTGTATTGATCTGGTGATTGTATTGATCTGGTGATTGTATTGATCTGGTGATCGTATTGATCTAGTGATCGTATTGATCTGGTGATCGTATTGATCATATTGATCTAGTGATCGTATTGATCTGGTGATCGTATTGATCGTATTGATCTGGTGATCGTATTGTGCTGGTGATTGTATTGATCTGGTGATTGTATTGATCTGGTGATCGTGCGTCTCGCAGGAGTCTTTGCCGACACCGACAGCTGCTGCCGGGAACACGACCACTGCCAGCACAGCATCCCGTCCTTCCGCTCCCAGTTCGGAGTCTTCAACAGGAACATCTTCGCCATGTCTCACTGCGACTGCGACCACAAGTACTGGACCTCCTCGGCGCCACTCGGGTTTCCTGTCGTCTCTCTCCCCCTCCCCCCTTCTCTTAACCGAGACCCTCCCCCGCTTCAGGTTCCACGGCTGCCTGAAGGCGGCGGGCGACCGGATCTCTGCACTGGTGGGCTACACGTTCTTCAACCTGCTGAAGGTGCCCTGCTTCCACCTCTCCCACCGCCTGCTGTGCTCCCAGAGGAACTGGTTTGGCATGTGAGCAACAGCTGGAGGAACACGTCTCTTATGCTAAGCTAAGCTAACGCAGGGACTCAAAACCTTGTGTCTCTTTAGCTCTTCTGGTCATACTGTTAGGAGACAGAGCTAGGCTAGTGGGTTAGCCCCCTGTAGCCAGTCGTTATGCTAAACGGCTGCAGGCCAGTTAGCTTAGCATGTGCTTAGCATGTGCTTAGCATGTACTCTCGATCCTTCCATTACATTTGATCTAGCCGTCTCCTTTACCCAAGGAGACGACCATCGTGTTCCGCAGAGCGGCGAGCAGCTCCGGTTGAGTGTCTTGCTCAAGGGCACATGAACCGAGTCAGAGGGTGAATGTGTGCGTGAGCCGCGAGTCGTTTACATGATTCCCCCCCGGTGTGAGCTGCAGGTGTAAAGAGCGTAAGATGGGGCTCTACGCCGAGGTGCACCCGCCCGCCCAGTACGACTCCCCCAACGCGACGGAGGTCGGCGCCAACGCCACAGCGCCCACAGGGACGCTCTGGACGCCCGCCCTCGCCCCGCCCTCTTGGAGCGCCGACTTGGCCGCCGTTGGGAACGTTAGCGCCCCTCCATCGGCGGGCCTCGCAGGGCGGTGGACGCAGAGGGAGGAGGAGGCGGGGAACACGTTACCCGCCGGAGACCAATCTGCGCCAGATGTGGCAGGTATTGAATCGTAATAATCTCGTAAATGTTCCCAAACCCTCAACGGTAACCGACGTCTCCGCAGCGAGGTGGCTCTCTGAATGCGGCGTCTACCGAGACCTGGACGGCTGCGGGGACAAGATCCTTCCCCAGCAGACGAGACACGGCGTCCACAACCCGGAGGCCGCCACGCGGTACCACTGCAGCTGTACCCGCAGGTTAGTGGACGCCACGAGACTCAGACGGGCGCAACCGGGTCACAACCGGGTCACACCCGGGTCACGACGGAGCGATCGCAGAGCGACGAGTCGCTTAGCATTGTTCTTAAATGACTCGCATCCCGTACTAGGAGTAAACAGGAAGTAGATTAACCGGGGAAACAGGAAGTAGATTAACCGGGGAAACAGGAAGTAGATTAACCGGGGAAACAGGAAGTAGATTGGTTGCTCAGTTCAGTTTGTGTCGGTCTCTTTTGAATAATAAAAGGTAGAAATATTGAAAGTGCTTATTTGACACGGAGATAAGAGGGCGTTCACTTTTTAGTGTGTGTGTGTGTGTGTGTGTGTGTGTGTCATAACAGACGTAGGGCACATGCATTCATACAAGGTGGGTGCATATGTGTGTGTGTGTGTGTGTGTGTGTTCCTGAATCTCAACCTGTGCTCGTCCTTGGCCATCCTCCTGTTTGCCCACATGGTGTGTGTCTGTTTGCCCCAGTTTGTTCCAGTGTGTGTGTCCTTGTTTGTTCCAGTGTGTGTGTGTGTGTGTGTGTCTGTTTGTCCCAGTTTGTCCCAGTTTGTTCCAGTCTGCTCTGTTTGCTCCAGACTCGTCCAGACTCTGTCCAAACAGAGCCGGCTGACCGAAGTGCAGACGGTTCTGCTGGGTCGCGTTTCTCAATCCTGCTTCGTGCCACGAAACTGCACAGAGGGCAACAAGTAAGTATGTGATCAATGTAAAAATTGTTTTTCAATTTCTCAATTAAAGTAATAATTTATTTATTTATTTATTTTGTATTAAAATAAAATAATTAAACATATTTTGTATAATATATATAACATTATTTAAAAAAAAAATTATATATATATATATATTATAAAATACATAGTGTCTGTATATATATATGTATTCATTTATTTATTTTGTGAGTATATTTTTATTTTATATATATTTATTTGTGTTTTATATATGTATATTTATATTTCTTTTTAATATATATTTATATATATTTATTTTAATATAAAATAAATATATATATATAAAATGTATGTTTATATATATATGTGTGTGTGTATATCTATCTATCTATCTATCTATCTATCTATCTATCTATCTATCTATCTATCTATCTATCTATCTATCTATCTATCATTTTCTTCTTCGTGTACCAGCTGTAGGGCGGACCTGGTGCGGGCAGAGCTTCCTCCGGAAGACCGGACGCGCAGAGCCGACGCGGAGCAGCAGCGCCCTCTACCGGCCGGCCAGCAGAAGGCAGGCAGGGCGGACAGGAGGGACGGAGCGGTCCGGCTCCACCGGCTGTGTCTCAGGCTGCTCCGCCAGAACCGGAGCAGAACGCGGGGTCAGGGGTCACGTGGGTCGGCTGTGAGGACGAGGAACATCACGGAGGGTCCAAGGGATGGATCTCACTGAGAGGACCAGAGGTTATTCTAGGTCACTTTCATTTAAATCCACCTCTCATCTTTATCTTTTCTTCCTTTTCTTTGCACTTTTCTTTTATGAATGACCAGATTCATCATTTAAAGTTGTAATTCATTCCTGGAAGAAGAAACCACACGACTGCGAGGAAAACTGTTGACTCTGAATTCAAACGAGACGTTAAAAAATAAAAGGGGGAAAAAAATGAGATGTTCATAAATAAATATGACCTGAAAGAACACATTCATGTCATATTGAACACTTTGAGTGCCTCCTCTCTACATTTGGTCCCCAGACGATGAACCCGACAGATTAATTAACCAGAAGCTCTCAAGCGTCCTTGAGTTTGATATCGGTTTAACTTTTCCTTAAAAGATAATGAGCTGTTGTTTACTCTGTTTGGAGGCCGTTGTGGATATCTGTAATGTGTTGTGGATTTATTAAAATGATGTTATCAGCAAAGCTAAAGTAAGAAAAGCAATTGTGTAAATATCTGTAAATAAAAACTCTTGGTGAAATATTTGTTTCCCGATGCGTGAAGAAACTTAACGACTGAAAGTAATAGTTTGATTGTTTGGGAGTGAGATGAAGACTTTGATCCGGAAACCGCTGCTTAGCGTTCCGGTTAGCCTAGCTTAGCATAAAACCTGTGAGGAAGGGGAAACTATCCTGCAGCGTAAAACACCTAGTTGTTGTTTTACACTTTTAGTTTGTTGTGTAATGTTTGGTGTGTATATATTAGGGCTGGCCACGTTAACGCGTTAATCGTGCGTTAACGCATCACTGAATTAACGCCGACAATTATTTTATCGCGCGTTAACACAAGTTTAATTATTTATTATTCCCCGTCAACACAGCTCGGCTCGCGGGGGAGCGCGCTGCGGGCACCGACATCGCAATATACCATTGTTTAAGTTGAGATTTACACAAAGTATTTATTTGATTTAATTGCTATACAAATGCTGATGTTAAGTGTTTGTTTCACAACAGGTGTTATGGCCCTTTAGTTCATCTGGCAGAACATTTAAAATAAGAGTCAAGTTCTCTGAGGTGACAAACTGAAAGTGTTTTCTGGTGTTTCTCTCTAACAGGGCGACACATGTGATGCTCTTTAGTTCTCTGGATGCTCTGGAGCAACATTTAAAATACAAGTGATACACACTACTTTAGAATTCATTATTGGATTTTACGTATACAAATGCGATTAATCGCGATTAAACATTTTAATCGTTGCCCAGCCCTAATATATATATATATATATATATATATATATATATATATATATATATATATATATATATATATATATATCCTAGTCTCCATCTCTGTCTCCATGTCTCTGGGTCTCCGTGTCCTGACTGAAGGCCTCAGATCATTTCCTGCCTCCTACCTGCTCGCTATACATTCGTCTGATTAATTATTAACTATCTCATTAATTATTGCCCGACGCCACTCTGTAAAGGTCGCTGTGTTTTTCAGTCTTCGCGATTTTATAAAAGCCGATGAAGCAGACGTGAGGACGAGGTCGGGATGTTTTCTCCGGAGCGTCGGCGTGGGACCTTCAGCTCCCGCCCACTTTACTACCAACCACGCTCATATTTAGAGATATGGAAAGACCTGGACTAATCAAAAAGTTCCTTTGCTTGTTTTTGTTTCCCAAATTAATTCTGTTTCCACTCATAAACACACAGGAGTCGAGAAGTCGTAATATTCATGTGAACTAAATACATAAAGTACTGTCCTTAAAGGCACGTTGAGGTACTTGTACTTTACTCATGTACTTCTGCTCCACAACATTTCACTTTAATTGAATTGGTATATTTACTGGTTACTTTATATATTTATATTTTCCACAACATGAGAGCAGTTAATGAAACATGGAACATCATAATAACTTTCTTACTGGATAATGTATACAAAAGTCTGTATATTAAACTTAAAAAAATTAAAAATAAGAATATGTGTAAATCTGTATTTTTGTGTGCTCAGGATATTGTAATTAAAAAAAAGTTTTAAACCATCAAACAGTTTATGTAGCGTTTAAAATGATCATGTTGCAACGATTGAAAGAATAGATAGCAGAATAACTTTAGAAATAGAAGCAATAAATACAACCAAATGAGAGTTATGATGATAAAATATATTCTACAAATATTGGTAAATAAATATGAAGACATGCTAAATGAATTGCAAGAGTTTCAGAAACTCGAGACATTTCTTCCCCAAGTGGCTTATTGAATATTTGTAATGAAATAATTCAAACAAACACATTTAGACATATATATACATATATATATATATATGTATATATATACATATATATATGTATATATATACTTATGTCGGAATTGCATAAACATTTTTATCAAATAATCATATTTCTTAGAGAGGATTACAATGAAAGTAAGTAGTTAGTAAGAACTCAGATATTTTACTTTAGTAAATGTAAATATAGTAATACCACAGTGTATAAATACTCTGTTACAAGTCAAATGTGAAAGTCCTACCTTAAAAATGCTAGTATTAGCGTCAAAATAAACTTAAAGAACCTAAATTCAAAGAACTCTGATATGCAGAACGTATATATATATATATATATATATATATATATATATATATATATATATATATATAATATAAATAAAGCTGGAACTCCTTTTGATTACTGGGGAAATTAATAAATATTAACATATCAGCATACATTTGTTGATTTATATGTTTGCAATAATAATCAAATAATGATGTAAAATACATGTAGTAGACTAAAAAATATATATTTTATAAAGTAGCATTAAATGGAAATATTCAAGTTGAGTACGAGTACCTTACAATTGCAATTAAAGTTACTTTCTAGCATCGTCAAAAGTTCAGGAAGTGAATGTATCGTGTCTTTTCTTTCTTTTTATTCAAGTGTGTCTCTATTTAATTAAATATGAATTAACATCAAAGTCAGAGGTTATATTGTATAAAGGTACCCCCTCAGCCAATCGCAGAGCTCCTGGAGGGCGGGCCGAGCGTGTTGTTAATGCTCTCTGGCGTCCGTCCCCAGTGCGCAGGCGCAGCCCGGGTGACGAAGATGGTGCTCATCAAGGAATAGTGAGTCCAGAGTCTTTTTAACGCGTCTTTTGGGCCGTTCGCGGTCTCGCCTCCGTCCATCCGACTGTCTACCGTTGCTGACTAAAGGCGCGCGCGTCGTTCGGCGCCGTCGGCCGCGTGATCCCGCCCACGCAGCCCGTGGAAGCCGCTCGCGCCGTCGAGGACGGGACACGCCGGTCCGCGGGCTGCTAGCTCCGAGCTAACGCTAGCGCGCGAGCGGATGATTAGCTTCCTAATGGGAACGAGAGCCGCGAATGAAAACCACACGAGCGGCGCGGGTCCGTCTGCGAGACTCTGACGGGCCGGCCCCTCCGGTCGCCGCCCGGTTACCGGCTCGTTATGGCGCGATGCCCCGTTAAGCTCGTGAGTGACAGATTAAGGCTCCTTTCTAGCTGCCGCCGCTAGCGTGACAATCATCTCGCGACCGCGGGCGCGCGTGTGTGTGTGTGTGTGTGTGTGTGTGTGTGTGCCTCGCGCACGTTTCGGCGCACGTTAACCGGGTCCGACCGGAACGTGGGCGGTTCGGGGTGAATTCGGCCGTACTTGGAGGACCGGTACCGGAGCCGGTCCGCGGCGCGGTTGTGCCCTTCAAGCCGGATAACGGGACCTGTTGTAGCCGAGGGGCGTTAAGCTAGCTCCGCTGACCCGCTCCCCGTGCTGCGTTCAATCACTGCAGGAAACCAGAGTGTTGCTTTTGTTCTTATAAAGAAGCCTGGAGACGTTTGCATCTGTCGCTTTGCATGCTGTGTTTCTGCAGCGGCGACATCCACCGACAGCCATGCAGGAGTAGTCCTAATGCTACTCAGAATAGCACTTTAATTAACAGACGAGATGGAGGCACAGACAGTAAAACCAGGTATAACTACGGGAAGTAGCGCGTACATAGAAGATGATTAACCAAGTGGCCGTGAAGATCAGATGGAGAATAATCTGCTCTCATCATGTCAGAAAAATCATCATGTCGTTAACCTCGATTACTTCATAGCAGGCCTCTTGTTTACTTGTTTACTGCGGATAACTGAAAACATGGTGTCCTGTCATGGAGACGCATCTGTAGCTTTGCATGCTGTGTTTCTGCTGTTGTCCCCAATACACAAGAACACAACATTTAAAATGCCATTCGATGAGTTTTTTTGTTTGTTTCCAGCTGTCGCTCGGTGTGTTTTTAGACACCGAATCAAACGGCATTACTTCTTAATATAAATGCATAGTTTATTGGACTTGATGTTTGTGTCTGAGAGGAACACACAGTTGTCATCTTGCATAAATGCAAAATAAACGTGTGTTTCGTGGCTAACTTTGTTCCTCGCGAGGCTGCAGACAGCAGGACGGGTCCTAACCAGTCGCTTGGTTCTCTGCTGCTCAGATCCAGCCTGGTTGAAGCTGCTCCCCCTCCCCCCCCTGGGTCTGAGCTCACCTGAGCCTCAGGTGTCTGTGAGGAGGACTTACCGTAACTACACTAACCTGCACGACCTCACGACCTGCCGACTCGTGACAGCTTTGGCCTTTTCTATAATCCAACAAATCTATTTCCAGTGTAAACCTGCTGCAGCGTGAACACAGTTATTTTTTACTTATAATGAACATTCGTGACCTGTGGATGCAGTTGGGCAGACGCTGGTCACATCTCTCTGGAACAACACAGTAAATAACCAAAGCGCAGGTTATTGTTCTGGCTGACTCTTGATCTAGAAGCAAAAACACAAATGCTTCTGAATGAGAATCCTGAGTTACAATCAGAGCCATGAGAAGACAGTAGAGCTATCGCGCCGCTTCCACAGG
This sequence comes from Liparis tanakae, assembly GCA_036178185.1. NCBI lineage: Eukaryota > Metazoa > Chordata > Actinopteri > Perciformes > Liparidae > Liparis > Liparis tanakae. The sequence continues at coordinate 19,240,698 of CM070090.1, read as the reverse complement.
TTAACACTCAGCTCTGAGTTCACATGTCACCCTCGGGTGTCCCGGCCTCACTGGGCCCTGCTCTGAGTTCACATGTCACCCTCGGGTGTCCCGGCCTCACTGGGCCCTGCTCTGAGTTCACATGTCACCCTCGGGTGTCCCGGCCTCACTGGGCCCTGCTCTCTCCGGCCCGGCCCTGTGTTTCTCCACTCGGCATGGAGGTTCTTTGATGAGTCCTTGTGAGGCTGTGTTTATGAAGTTTTCTGTGGCGCCTCAATAAATCATGTTGAGGTTTAAGGTGAATCGGAAAAAAGGTAAACTAACCACTATTTACATCAGTGGCTACCTGCAGATTGTTTAAATTAAGCGTTTAGTCCATAACATGTCAGCTATTTAATATGACATCTTCATTTCGTCTAACAATTTAAAATAAAAACGCAATATAAAAACTGATCATTTGGTTTTGAAAATAAATAATCAGTTATTCTCCTTCGATCGTTTCCGCTGTAGAGTTTCTGTTGCGGGTTCGATTGGCCGTGTGCGTCGTCTTTGACGAGGCGGCTACACGGCGCGGCGTCGGGCCGGGCGGCGGAGACGACCGGCCTTTTGTCTTTAAGGCAACTGGAACAGTGAAATATGGGCTAAATATGCACCTGTTTAAGTCTTGTCTTTACTAGATAGATAGATATACTGTTTCCCCTTTAAATGAGGTATATACCTCACCTGATTTAAGGGCGAACAGAACAACCTGTTTCTGGTTCCTGGAGCGTTCCCAGTGATGCAGACTGCATGGGGTGATGATGGTTCATAGTTCATGAACACTAAGCTCCGCCTCCCGAGGCGCCGCTGTCTCCTGGTCGTCGTGTAGCTGCTGACTGTTGGAGAGAAATGGAGACTGAACTCATTTTCCTCTTCATTTCTTTCCCCCCGATATGTTCAGAGTGAAGTTCCTCCACAGGCTCCTCGGCGCCGTTCACACTCTGACCCGGGATGTTGTTGTTGTTGTTGTTGTTTTCTCTATGCACTAATGTGTTCCTCTCTGTCGCCCCCAGCCGTGTGGTGTTGCCGGTCTCTGTGGAGGAGGTGAGTAACCGCTGGACCGACTGGTTTATTCTATAAAGTGCATATTGTTGTACGGCCATGCTGCGTTGCCTAGGAGACAGTCGGCCTGTTGCAGAGCGCCGCTGTGACGGGAACCACCTCGACCGTCTCGCCCGCTTCCTCTTTGCAGGACTCGCGTCCTTCTGTTTTTATCCACCCTGCAAAACAAACCCGGCCCGAGGTTCTTTCCGCTCCGATACCGCACCGCACCATACCGCACCGCACCATACCACACCATACCGCACCATACCGCACCGCACCATACCGCACCGCACCATACCGCACCATACCATACCGCACCATACCACACCATACCGCACCATACCGCACCGCACCGCACCGCACCATACCACACCATACCGCACCATACCGCACCGCACCGCACCATACCGCACCGCACCGCACCGCACCATACTGCACCATACCGCACCGCACCATACCATACCGCACCATACTGCACCGCACCATACCGCACCGCACCGCACCATACTGCACCGCACCGCACCGCACCATACTGCACCGCACCGCACCCATACCGCACCGCACCATACCGCACCGCACCGCACCATACTGCACCGCACCATACCGCACCGCACCGCACCATACCATACCGCACCATACCGCACCGCACCATACCATACCGCACCATACTGCACCGCACCATACTGCACCGCACCGCACCATACCGCACCGCACCGCACCATACTGCACCGCACCGCACCATACCGCACCATACTGCACCGCACCATACTGCACCGCACCGCACCATACTGCACCGCACCGCACCATACTGCACCGCACCGCACCGTACCGCACCGCACCATACTGCACCGCACCGCACCCACTGCACCGCACCGCACCATACTGCACCGCACCGCACCGTGCACCGCACCGCACCATACTGCACCGCACCGCACCGCACCATACTGCACCGCACCGCACCATACCGCACCGCACCGCACCGCACCGCACCATACTGCACCGCACCGCACCATACCGCACCGCACCATACTGCACCGCACCGCACGCACCATCCGCACCGCACCACAGACTGCACCGTGCCGCACCGTGCCAGTGCCGCATCGGCCGTCCGCACCGCTAAAGGGAAACGTGACTGTGGCCGGCAGTAAAAAGCATTTTAGTTTTTTGAGTTTTCTGTAGAACGAGCTCATCTGTCCGTGTGACGTCTCCACGCGCCGGCCTCCGGCCCCAAGAGGGCGCCGGCTGAAACATGGCGAGCTCCACTGAGCGGAGGCTCTCATCCAGAGACCTGCAGCCTGTTCCTTAACCCGGGGAGCAGCTCTTAGTGCCTTGCTCAGGAACCGCCTGATTCCTTCTTCCTGCAGTTCACCTCCATTTGTAATCTTCTTCGTCTTCTCCTTCTTCTTCCTCGTCTTATTCTCCTTCCTCTTACTACTTCTTCGTCTTCATCTTCTCTTTCTTCTTCTTCTTCTTCCTTTTCTTTGTGTTCTTCTTTTTCTTCCTCTTACATCTTCTTCGTCTTCATGTTCTTTCCTCCTCCTCCTCCTCCAGTACCAAGTCGGGCAGCTGTTCTCCGTGGCCGAGGCCAGCAAGAACGAGACGGGCGGCGGCGAGGGCATCGAGGTGCTGAAGAACGAGCCGTACGAGAAGGACGGGGAGAAGGGCCAGTACACGCACAAGATCTACCACCTCAAGAGGCACGTGAGGGGTCTGCAGGGGGGGTTCTCCAGGGGGGGGGGGGGTCTGCAGGGGAAGGGTTCTGACGGTGGCTCCTGACCCCTGACCTCTCCTGACGATGGTCCTGTGGCCCCTGACGGTGACCCCTGACCCCGACGGTGGTCCTGTGGCTCCTGACCCTGACGGTGGCTCCTGTGACTCCTGACCCTGACGGTGGTTCCTGTGACTCCTGCCCCTGACGGTGGTCCGGTGGCTCCTGACCTTTGACCCCTGACGGTGGTCCTGTGGCTCCTGACCCCTGACGGTGGTCCGGTGGCTCCTGACCTTTGACCCCTGACGGTGGCTCCTGTGACTCCTGCCCCTGACGGTGGTCCGGTGGCTCCTGACCCCTGACGGTGGTCCGGTGGCTCCTGACCTTTGACCCCTGACGGTGGTCCTGTGGCTCCTGACCCCTGACGGTGGTCCTGTGGCTCCTGACCCCTGACGGTGGTCCTGTGGCTCCTGACCCCTGACGGTGGTCCGGTGGCTCCTGACCTTTGACCCCTGACGGTGGTCCTGTGGCTCCTGACCCCTGACGGTGGTCCTGTGACTCCTGCCCCTGACGGTGGTCCGGTGGCTCCTGACCTTTGACCCCTGACGGTGGTCCTGTGGCTCCTGACCCCTGACGGTGGTCCTGTGGCTCCTGACCCCTGACGGTGGTCCTGTGGCTCCTGACCCCTGACGGTGGTCCTGTGGCTCCTGACCCCTGACGGTGGTCCGGTGGCTCCTGACCTTTGACCCCTGACGGTGGTCCTGTGGCTCCTGACCCCTGACGGTGACCCCTGACCCCTGCCCCTGACGGTGGTCCTGTGGCTCCTCCTCCTCAGTAAGGTCCCCGGCTACGTGAAGATGATCGCCCCGGAGGGAGCGCTGGTGTTCCACGAGAAGGCCTGGAACGCCTACCCCTACTGCCGCACCAGTGAGGCCCCGCCCACCCGATGCCACTTCAAAGAGATTCTGTTTTATTGACTGTTGTCTCCTCTTCCTCTCCTCTTCCTATCCTCTTGTCTCTTCTTGTCTCCTCTTCCTCTCCCTCTCCTCTTGTCTCTCTTCTTGTCTCCTCTTCCTCTCCTCTTCCTCTCCTGCCGCTGCAGTCGTGACGGTGAGTAGTTTTTACGTCTTTTACTTTACGGAGAAGTTTTACCCTGATTCACTTTTTTAAACTTGTGAAATAACATTTAATTGTTCAAAAATAATAAATATACTTATTTAGGCTCACAAGATGTGATCAATTGTCAAAAATGTCAATAATAAGACTATTAGACAATAATAAGACTATTGGATACTAATAAGACTATTAGGCAATAATAAGACTATTAGGCACTAATAAGACTATTAGACACTAATAAGACTATTAGAAACTGAAGTGTTTTCTTAGATTTTTTTATGAACAAAAAACAATCATATTAAATGTTCTTATTTGTGGTTATTTCTTGTTATTACATTTATTAAACAACTATTTACAATTGTTAATACAATTCTTTACATGCATACAATTATTTCTTCAGTTTTTTCTTAATATTTTTTTAAGTTATATATATATTTAATTGTGTAGCTAAATGCTATTAAATGATCCGTTATCGGGTCACTGTGGGTCACCCGCTGCCCCTCCAGTGACATCAGGTCCAGCCTCATATTCTGAGGGGCAGGTTGACCTTTGACCCGCTGAGTGTAACTTTATTGATATAAAGATGGTAATAACGGTGGAACACTGTGATAGTTTGCCGGTTGCGTACCCGGTACACGGGTACTACGGTGCAGCAGACCTTCACCTGCACGCTCGGGTTTAGAATGGAGCTGAGCTGCTCCGCTCGTTGCTGCATGGCGGTCCTGATTGGTTAATGGGATCGGGCCGCGGCGTGCGTACGTCTCACGGCTCCCCCCCCCCTCCTCCCCTCCCCCCTCCTCAGAACGAGTACATGAAGGACGACTTCATGATAAAGATCGAGACGTGGCACAAACCCGACATGGGGACCATAGAAAATGTAAGTGGGGTTTGTTTTGTTATTGTCCTAAAACACTGTTCTACATTTCCCACAATGCAACACGGCAGCCATCGTTTATGCACTTTGGAGCCGAGTGTAAATTAATCTCTCTGACTCCATGAAGTGAAATCAGGGGAGGAAAATAGTTTGAATCTCATTTGTTTACTTCGTTTGCTCGGCGCAGGTTTGAATAAACAAAGCGTGGTGGTTTCCCAGCATGCCGAGCAGCGCTTCACCGCCTGTCTTTTCTCTGTCAGGTCCATGACCTGGACGAGCAGACGTGGAGGACCGTGGAGGTGTCGCCCATCGACATCGCCAGCAGAGAGGAAGTCACCCACGGCGTGAGTTTGTTGTTGTTGTTGTTGTTGTTTTAATACCGATCACAAGGCGCGCAGCAGGAATGTCTCCACCCCGCGCAGGAAGAGCAGCCAGTCTCTGAAGTGTTGGAATGTCTCCACGGATCAAGTTAACTGCCTTCTCTCTCCTGGCCACCAGGGGGCTCCTCTGGTTGTATAGAAGTCTATGTTTCATGTGTTGAGCTGCCTTCCCTCTCCTGACCACCAGAGGGCTCCTCTGGTTGTATAGAAGTCTCACGCCTGATGAGTCTTCCAGCCGGTCAGCCGTACCTTCCCGTCGTGGGGTTTAACTCTTGAGGCGTCAGGCGGGTCGTTCCCATAACGACGTAAGTGGCTCAGCCTTGAGGTCGAGGCTTAAGCCGAGCGTCCGTCTGCTCGCCATCCGGCGCTCGGCCCTGATGGATTAAAGCGGCACGGGGGGGGGGGGGGGGGGGGGGGGAACTATCTTGTGGTCACTGATTCTTCATTGACTCTGGACGGGTTAGCCCCGTTTCCATCTTTTTGTCTCCCCCTGGTGGTCAGGAGAGAGAAGGCAGCTTCAACACATGAAGCGTAGACTTCTATACAACCAGAGGAGTCGCTCCCTAGTGGTCAAGAGAGAGAAGGCAGCTGTAACACATGAAGCATAGACTTCTATACAACCAGAGGAGTCGCCCCCTGGTGGTCAGGAGTCGGTCCGTTTCTCTCCGGATAATAAACCTCAGGTGTTTCCTCTCGTTTCAGGACTACAAGCCAGAAGAAGACCCCGCCCTCTTCCAATCCGCCAAGACGGGCCGAGGACCCCTCGGACCCGACTGGAAGGTAGAGCCGTGGAGGCGGAGCTTCCCCAGCCGGTGACCCCGTCTCTGAGTGTTTAACGCTCTCGCCTCCTCCGCAGAACGAGCTGAAGGCCGACTGCCCCTCCATGTGCGCCTACAAGCTGGTCACGGTGAAGTTCAGATGGTGGGGTCTGCAGACCAAAGTAGAGAACTTCATCCACACGGTACAGACTCACCAGGACTTATTAGACCTTTTAATTCAGTGGTGATGATGTCATCGTCTACATGTATATCAGTGGCAACACTTTAAATGCACCTGCATGTCTGCACTTTATAAATATCCACATTTTTACATTTATTATAATTATATGAATTGCTCAGATTTTCTGTGAGTGTAGTTCCTCTTTTGGACAGCAGGGGGAGACATTTCCTTCCAATTGAAGGCAGAGAAGGTTGATTTGTTTTTGACAAAAAACGATCCGACATGGACCCAAAAAGCAGGAAAACGACGCGTCTTGATATGTTTGTGGTGTTCTGGTTCCTCCTCACAGCAAGAGAGGCGGATCTTCACCAACTTCCACCGCCAGCTGTTCTGCTGGATCGACAGGTGGGTGGGCCTGACCATGGAGGACATCAGGCGGATGGAGGCGGAGACCCAGAAGGAGCTGGAGGAGGTAAATATCTCCCCCGACCATGTCGGAGTCAGAGTCCCCGGGGAGCGGAGGGGAGTTCTCCGTGGTGAATGGCGGACGATGACGTCATCTTTAACCCCTTTACTCCCGGTCAGATGCGACAGAAGGGGGACGTGCGAGGCACCTCTGCAACAGACGCGTAGAGGCCGGTGGCTGTAGCTCAAAAACACTAGAGGCAGGCTGAGTAAGTCTCACCGCGGGGGGCTGCATGCGCACGGACCGCTGGCTCACTAGCTCCTCCCCCTTTCTGTTCTTAACTCCCCACTTCATTTCTCACCTGCCTGACATTTTGTTTGTTGCTCGTTCGACGCTCTTCATCAACTCACAGCTTCACGTTCTCGTCTTCACGTTCTCGTCTTCACGTTCTCGTCTTCACGTTCTCGTCTTCACGTTCTCGTCTTCACGTTCTCGTCTTCAAGTTCTCGTCTTCGCGCCTTGCTGTCACTGTTTTCCTTTCTCTCTGTTTTCCGTCTGAACTCCGACGGCACTGAACTTTTTTTTTAATTGGAATTTCTGCAAAGTTGCAGATAAAAAGAATTAGTCTGCACTAATATTATTATTATTATAATCCTATAAATAGAATTAGATTCCACTGGTGGCTGTGGATGACAGTTTCCCCAATATCTCCATATGCAGGTTTACAGACGTATTACACAGCGGGCTTAAGGGGGGAGGAGAGATGATAGAGGAGGAGAGAGAAGAGATGATGGAGGGGGGGGAGAGTGGAGTAGGGCGAGAACTTCATAAAATATGACGACAGACTTTTCAAAACATTGATTTGACCGTGAAAAGCCTTTTCAGTGCTGCCTGAGCTCGACTGTTGTGCAGGTGGAGGTGCCGCTCTAACTCCTCCCCCTCTTAACTCCTCCCCCTCTTAACCCCCCCCAGCTGCGTAATACAGGTCCGATTCGAGGCACCAGTGCTGCTCATGAGCAATGAGGCAAATCAACCAAACCCGTCACGATGACGTCATCAGAGACGACGTCCACCACGATGAGGAGGAGGCCCGGCGCTGCGTCTTCTCCTCCCCGTCTCCCATGATGCATCGGGGGTTTGATGATGAAGATTGGTTAACAGTACTGTACAGATTCTACCCCGATCACAAGCCTCCTGTTTACAACAGAAAACATGGTGTTGCATACATATATACATATATATATATATATGTGTGTGTATATATACACATACATATACATATATATATATATATATATATATATATATATATATATATATATATATATATATATATATATATATATATATATATGTGTGTGTGTGTAAATATATATAGAAAACAAACAACACAAAAAGAAGAAAACAACTCTTTGCACAGAAATGGCCCGATATGTAAATGTTAGTGTATTATTACAATGGGCTCTGTTGGTATCAGGTGTGTGACCTGTGTGTGACCTGTGTGTGACCTTTGTGTGACCCGTGACCCAGAAGGTCAGCAACGCCTTTTGGAATCAATTAGAATGTTTTTAGGTTCCCTCAACATTTGGTACCGGATGACTTCAGCAGGTTTTGGACCGTTTATTCCCACCTCCCCTCGTATTATACCCGTCTGTCCTCGTCCCTCAGTGTCGTCTGTACTCTAGTCCTGGTGAAGATGTGTCTGGATGCTCCTCCTCCTCCTCCTCCTCCTCCGGCTCTTCTGTGTGGACCTTAGTCTGGAATATGGTTGCTTTTTTTTGTTGTTCATGTTGGTTTCTTTTTCATTTTGAGGCTATGGTTCAAAGCAAAGTTAATAATGCTCATGCATGATGGATAATTCTCTGCTAATGTCCCCCCCATCCTCCTCCTCCTCCTCCTCCTCCTCACCACAAGTGTATGTGGACAACAGCAACTCCTTGCTAAACTGTCATTGCATGTGTGCAGCAGCTGTCACTCAAGAGAGAGAGTCTGTACCATGTGTGTGTGTGTGTGTGTGTGTGTGTGTGTGTGTGTGTGTGCGCGTGTGCGCTTGTTTGTGTAACCAGCCGCCTTCAATCTTAATGAATCATGGTCGGGTGGAGTCTCCACAAAAGCTTCTTTTATTTAATTTGTATATTTATGTATATTAAAATAAAAGAAGCTTTTTTTTCATATATATATATATATATATATATATATATATATATATCTATATCTCTCCTGGTGTTGGTTGCAGCTGTGGATCAACGAGCGCTCTGTGTGTGTTTCTTAATTTTGATTTAATTCCTCTGAACGGTTTCTGGTTGAACATTAAATGACTTGGTTCCATCTTTTTATTTAATCATGTTTCTGCTGGTTTGACGCGTCCCGGTCCGCCTGATCCTCTGGAGGTGCTCCATGTGTTCTCTGAGCATGTGACCCACACTGAGTGGGTTTTATGTCTCATGGTAACCAGTGTGTGTGTGACCGGTTTAAAAGAGAGTAATAAGTGTACTTTATAATAGGCCCATTGTAGACATGGACATGTTGTACATACAAACACTGACTTGACTGGACGACTCGCAGCGACGCCGTGAGTCGGGTCCGTCGCTCAGTACCGCGGACGAGGCGGCGCTCGTGAGCGTGCACGGCCAGGAGGTGGGCGTGCACGAGCCGCTAGGTCAGTACGCGATGAGGTTTCCTAAAAATAAGATGCATAACGAAACAAGTCCACATTTGGATCTGCATGCTCAATAGCTTTTTATTTGATTATTTTCAATTATTTTTGTTTGATCAGGCTATATATAATATAAATGTATATTTATATATATAATATAAATATATACAATATAAATGTATATATTATTTATATATATTATATAAATGTGTATTTATATATAAATATGTATTTATAAAATGCATTTTAAAAAAGGGGGGGCTTTTCCTCAGAATCAAACCCCTCAGATCCCAGACTGGGAGTGAAGAGCCTGACCGGTTTGAGGATGTGGGGGTCCCGTGGGGGTCGTGTGGGGGTCGTGTGGTGGACTGTGGGGGCGTGGCCAGGGTCTGACTGAGGGGGCGGGGCTAAAGAGTCCACCACACGGCTCTCTTTACTGTCTTTATCGTGATCATCAACACGCACTTGCAAAATCTACTGTTTTTCTGTTGTCTGACAGATTCACGCCCCTCTGTTTTCTCTTTTCTGACAACATTCAGGGGACTCGTAGTGAATGTAACTCGATTAGTTCATGTTTGTTCCGTTTCCACGGCGCTCGGGCTGAGACATGACGGTCTGGCCGGTGGAACATAACTATATCTAATAAATTTGATCAAATAAGAGAATCATGTTTCCTGTGTGGGGTCTCGTGTTGGGGTCGCCTCCTGTGAAGTACGTTAGGCTCAAGGGGTCACACTCAGGGATGAGAGGAGGGGATGGAGGGAGGGAGGAGGGAGAGGAGAGCAGGAGCTCCTTGAAGCCTCTGGACTGAGAACAGCCTCCATCAGCTCTATAGGGATCCGCCCCTTTATATATATATGTATGTATGTATGTATGTATACATATATGTATGTGTATATATAGATATACACATACATATATATATATATATATATGTGTAGATATATGTATATATACATACATATATTACATTACATGTCATTTAGCAGACGCTTTTATCCAAAGCGACTTACAATAAGTGCATTTCGACCTAGAGTACAAACTATATATATATATATATATATATATATATATATATATATATATATATATATATATATATATATATATATATATATATATATATATATATATAATGTATGCAGCTACCCTTCTCCAGCTGCAACATATAACATAATCATAATATACATTATTCTGAAATGAGTCATTTTACTTTCACTTCTTTAATTTTATCTACATCATACCTTTAGTAAGAATACCACATATGTGTATACTACGTCATAGAGTACTTACACACTTCAACACACACACACACACACACACACACACATTTAACGTTAACTATAACCCGTGAACTCGTGCGAGGCGCCGAGCATTGCGCATGCGTGACCCCCCCCCCCTCCCCGACCCCCCCCAGCAGGTAAACTCCACCATGGCGGCGGCGCGAGGACATGTGCAGGATCCCAACGACAGGAGACTCAGACCCATCTACGGTAAGGCCTCTCCGGGGACCTTGAGACGTGTGTATGTGTGCGGGGGCATCCTCTTGACCGGGGCCGGTTGGAGCCACCGGGAGCCGGCCGGGCCCCCGGTGAGGCCTCGCGACGTCTCCGAGACCACGGTGTCTGCTGCCTCGCGCCGCCCGATGACAGTGCACCTTCCCCGGCTCACACTGGCCGTTTGACAGCTAGCTAGCTAGCATGCTAATCTGTCAGCCGGCCGGGCTACAACCGGGAGTGCTTTGTTTTAGTTTTTTGAAAGAAAAAATGAATAAGTTTGTTTATTCATCATTATTGTGGTTTACGTGATTTGTTGTTGACTGGGGTTTCCGGTCTGGATTTCTGTAGCTAGCTTTTAGCTCCCGGTTAGCATCAGGTTCATAACAGTGGAAGAACACCGCTTCATGCTAACTAGCATGGAGCTGTCACATCCATGCAGAGGGGCTCGCGCTCTGTGTTAGCGATGGAAGAAGTACTAATACCACACTAGAGGTACTTCATTATACAAGTACAACGCTTACCTTTTTATAAACGTGAATACAAGTCTGCATCAGCAGGAATGTCCTCAAAGTCTGACGAGTAGAAGTCCTCCTGGAGCTCTCAATGGGCCACAACGTTCACGAGCACATGAGTCTGTTGCAAGTGAACTTTTTTATATCCTGTTCATCATCATTATAATATAATCTACATCATGCATCGGTTTGCTATAAAATCATCATGTGTGTGAAGCGTAACTCTGAAGGTGCCAGTTGTTCGTGAGTAGATCTAGAGAGCAGAGAGTAAAGAGCAGAGAGTAAAGAGCAGAGAGTAAAGAGCAGAGAGTAAAGAGCAACGTCAACGGACAGACCAGATTTGGAGTTGCGAGCATTTCAACTTTGGCGAATATTCGTAACTCGAAAGCCAATCGGCGAAGAGCTGCTCCTCCGCTGGAGAATCCCACCGCTGCTGGAGAGACATTCAGAGGTAGAGGTGAAGGTCGCCGAGCTGAGTGATGTTATACATACACATATATATGTTCATGTCGTGAACCCCAACATAGGCCGTTGGATGTTCAGGCGTGTGTGATGACCTCAACGAGCACTGCTGTTAGTTCTTCCTGGTGGATGAAGGACATGCTGGAGATGTGTCTATGGAGATAAGCCCCGCCCCTCGCCTGTCCGGGCGGGTAAAGTCTCTTGAGTGCGACCGCGGCTCAACACTTCATCCTTTAGTTCATCAGGAACATGAAAACTCATCTGGTGAGAAATCACATTGGTACTGAAGTACTTTAATGCATTTTCTCAGTTGCCTACCAGTTTTCTTCGGGATGCTTCGTCGGGAAAGCGTTCAGCGGTGGTACATTTCAAAATAAAAGCTTGTCGCTCATAAATAAGTCGACTCAACAACTTCCGGTTGGTCCAGAGAGAGAATAGACATCACGAAGCCCAGCTGTCCACAGGCGTCTCCATTGGTGCCCGCCTGCGTACTTTACCATTTCATTACCGTGGCGGCTTAACTGGGGATAAAGGGGCGGGGCCTAAAACAAAAACGTAAAATAATAAATAATTAAATACTGATTTTGTCCCACACTTTTGAAAATGGTCCGATCTCCTAGACCTAGTGGTAATACACGCATAGTTACACCCTGACGCAGTCCGGCTTCATCGGTACTACGTTTAAAGTGACGTGACGTGACGACGTCGTTGACGACGTGACGACGTTGTCGTTGATGTGACGATGTCGTCTTGTGTTTCCCAGATTACCTCGACAATGGCAACAATAAGATGGCGATACAGCAGGCGGACAAACTGCTGAAGAAACACAAAGACCTGCACTGTGCCAAGGTGAGCGGTGAGAGAGAGGCTTCTATACAACCAGAGTCGCCCCCTGGTGGGCAGGAGAGAGAATGCAGCTTTTTAGAACTGGAGGTTACCGCCTGGCTACCACAAACACAACATTGTGGTAAAGCCTTTCTGTGAACTATTGGTTTAATGTGAAGAATAAAATAATGCATTCATATAGTCTCCCTCTCTCTCCCCCTCTCTCCCCCCCCTTCAGGTCCTGAAGGCCATCGGCCTGCAGAGGACGGGGAAGCAGGATGAAGCTTTCACTTTGGCCCAGGAGGTGACGGCTCTCGAGCCCACGGACGACAACTCGCTACAGGCTCTGACCATCCTGTACAGGGAGATGCATCGCCGTGAGTCCACACACTCACTCTCACTCACACTCACTCTCACTCACACTCACTCTCACTCACACTCACTCACACTCACACTCACTCACTCACACTCACACTCACACTCACACTCACACTCACACTCACACTCACACTCACTCACACTCACTCACACTCACACTCACTCTCACTCACACTCACTCACACTCACACTCACACTCACACTCACACTCACTCACACTCACACTCACTCACTCACACTCACACTCACTCACACTCACCACACTCACTCACACTCACACTCACACTCACTCACCCTCACACTCACTCACACCACACCACACCACTCACACTCACACACTCACACTCACACTCACCTCCCACCACACTCACACACACTCACTCACACTCACACCACCCCTCACACTCACTCACACCCACCTCACACTCACACTCACACACTCACACCACACTCCCACACTCACACTCACACACTCACCCCACTCACACTCCCTCACCACACACTCACACTCACACCACACTCACTCACCACACTCCCACTCACCCACTCACACTCACACTCACACTCACTCACACTCCACACTCACACCACCTCACTCACACTCACACTCACACTCACCTCACACTCACCACTCCACACTCACACACTCACACTCACACCTCACCTCACCTCACACTCACACTCACACTCACTCACACTCACACTCACACTCCCACACTCACTCACACACACACTCACACTCCTCACACTCACTCACACTCACTCCCTCCACCACACTCACCACACTCACACACTCCTCACCTCACACTCACTCACACTCACACACACACTCACACCACACTCACACTCACTCACACTCACACCTCCCACACCACTCACACTCACACTCACCACACTCCACCACACTCACACCTCACACTCCTCACACTCACACTCACACTCACACTCCACACTCACACCACACTCACTCCCACTCACACTCACACCACACTCACCACCTCACCACACTCACACCCACCACACTCACACTCCCTCTCACTCACACTCACACCACACTCACACTCACACTCCCACACTCACCCCTCCACCACACTCACACTCACCACACTCACTCCACACTCACACACCACACTCACACACACTCACACTCACACCTCACACACTCACACTCCCACACCACACTCACACTCACACTCACTCTCACTCACACTCACACACACTCACTCACACTCACACTCACTCTCACTCACACTCACACACACTCACTCACTCTCACTCTCACTCACACTCACACTCACTCACACTCACACACTCTCACACTCTCACACTCTCACTCTCACACCCACTCTCACTCTCACTCTCTCTCTGGCTGTGGCGTGGCCGCCTGTTGAACCCGTGTGCTCCACAGCGGAGTTGGTCACCAAGCTGTACGAAACGGCGGTGAAGAAGGTTCCCCTCAGCGAGGAGTACCACTCCCACCTCTTCATGGCCTACGCCCGCGTGGGGGAGTACAAGAAGATGCAGCAGGTGAGCAGCTCGCGGGGCAGGAGGGTGGAGGTGTCATCCGAGTGGAGGAGAGGGTGTTGACGATGCCTCTCGACCCGCTTCACAGGCGGGGATGGCCTTGTATAAAATCGTCCCCAAGAACCCGTATTACTTCTGGTCCGTCATGAGTCTGGTGATGCAGGTATGGCCGGATGTTCTTTACTGTTACAGTACCTTCATATTGTCAGTATTGCTAACAATGATACAAAAGTCCAAAGTTTAAAAAAGTCCCAACAAAATGTAAAAAAACATTTTTTTAAGTCACAATGTATTCTTCAAAAAGTTACAAACAAAATTTCAGTCACCATTTCACAAAATGGTTTCAAAGGCCAACATAAAATCAGAAGTCCCGGAGTTGTGTAGTTGTGTCCTGACTGCTCTGACTGCGCGTGGTGTTGTGCAGGCCATCTCGGCTCGGGACGAGAAGCTGTCCCAGACCATGTTCCTGCCTCTGGCCGAGCGCATGGTGGAGAAGATGGTCAAGGAGGAGAAGATCGAGGCGGAAGCAGAGGTGAAGCAGGAGGAGCAGGAGGAGGAGGAGGAGGAGGAGGAGGAGGAGGAGGAGGAGGAGGGTTTATTCTCTCCGTTTGCACTGTAACAGAAATGTGCTGGAAACAACTCAAACGTGTCCTCAGAGCAGAACGTGTCCGTCTTCAAACACGAGTTTAAAGACGGACACATGAGCGCTTGAAGAGGTTTCTGCCCGTTTTCCTGAACCGATGTGAGGTTGTTGAAACTGTTTCTACATTTTATTTTATTTCTTCCCGCGCCCTGTAGGTGCAGCTGTATTATATGATCCTGGAGCGTTTGGGAAAGTGTGTCGAGGCTCTGGATGTGATCAGGGGTCCACTCGGCGGTAGGTGTCCGCGTGTTTCTTCATCGGAGGTCGTCGGGGGTCGATGACGAGGACGGTTACTAGGAGGAGCTTTCCACTGCTGTGTCGCTCTGTGGCGGGGGAGGGGGGCCACGGGAGGACCACAACCGGGACCGGCTGCCGGACCGGCTGCCGGAAAAGAAAAGATCTTTCTGAAGGGAGTCTGGTGGAAACACTACCGCCTCTGTCCACAGAGGGCGCCAGAGGCAGCGCGGCGTGACGGCTCCATCGGCTCCATCGGCTTCTGTTTGAATGTGCCGCTGTCCTCCAGCCGCAGGCCTTAGAGACGCTCTCTTTGAGTGGTTTAGAAACGAGGCAGAGCAGCAGAAGTACAACTCTGACGCACAAAGGGTTTTTATTCCTAATGAATCAATGATATAACATGTGTGTCTTCAGAGAAGCTGACCAGCGAGCTGCAGAGCAGAGAAACCAAGTGCATGAGTCTCTACCGGAGACTCCAACGCTGGCCGGAGTGCAACTCGCTGGCCCACAAGCTGCTGCTCAAGAAGTGAGTCCAGCACACACACACACGCACACGCACACACACACGCACACACACACCCTGAATGAGACCTGTGTGTTTGGCTTTCAGTCCTGACGACTGGCAGTTCTACCCCTCCTACTTCGACTC
Source organism: Liparis tanakae (assembly GCA_036178185.1). Lineage (NCBI taxonomy): Eukaryota > Metazoa > Chordata > Actinopteri > Perciformes > Liparidae > Liparis > Liparis tanakae. Next base: position 19,224,831 of record CM070090.1, on the reverse strand, counting down.
TCTGTTCCACCTCATGGATCAGTCGTGGAGTCCTCCGGAAGATGGCGAGCAGTGAGTACACACCGTTTATAAACAAATATAAATAATCAAGAAACCAACTTTTCATTTTCCAAGACAAACTCCTCCGCTTTAAACACTGAAAGAAAGAAACATTGATGGATGAAATCGTGACTTCTGCAATACTGAGGAGCGAGTGTTACCCGCCGGTCTGTGATGTCATGTGATGATGTCATGTGATGTCATGTGATGTGACGTGATGATGTGACGTGATGATGTGATGTCATGTGATGTGGTGTCATGTCATGTGACGTCATGTAATGATGTCATGTGATGATGTCATGTGATGTCATGTGACGTGATGTCATGTGATGTGACGTGATGATGTGATGTCATGTAATGTAATGTGACGTCGTGTAATGATGTCATGTGATGTCATGTGATGATGTCATGTGATGTCATGTGACGTGATGATGTGATGTCATGTGATGTGACGTGATGCGATGTGATGTCATGTGATGTCATGTCATGTGATGATGTCATGTAATGACGTCATGTGTCTGTGCCCGCCCAGCTGTGCGGAGGGCCCGGTCCACCACACCGTGGCCGAGGTGGCGAGCTTCGTGGAGGAGAGGATTCTGGGGGAGGACGGCAAAGACTCTCGCTCGCTCCGAGGGCCGTACCTAGCCCGCCTGGAGCTGATGCACAGGCTGAGGGAGCGGGGGGGCTGCCCCGAGGAGAAGCTGCTGGGTAAGAGCCCCCCCTCTCTCTCTCTCTCTCTCTCCCCCCCCCCCTGCTTCATCCCTCCTGTGTGCGTCCGACAGGCGACCCTTTAGAGCTGATGCTGCAGTTCTTCGTCAAGTTCGGAGACAAGCCGTGCTGCATCACCGACCTCAAGATTTACCTCCACCTGCTGCGGCCCGAGCAGCACGTGACGGTGAGGCCGGCGGCGCCGCTGTGATTGACGGGAGGCGGGTCTTACAGCACGCTTACCCCCCCACTGTTCCCCGTGCAGTTCGTGAACCGCCTGGGGGAGGCGGTGCCCCTGGGGCCGCAGGGCGCCGACGGCTTGGCGTTCCCCGAGGACACGCGGGCGCTGCAGAGGCACCTGTGTGTGTGCCAGCTGACCCGCGCCCTCGGGCTGCACCACGCGCTGCCGCCGGCCGGCAAGCTGCGGCTCATCGCCGAGCTCAAGGGCCACTACCGCCACGGCCTCCGCTTCGGTGAGCGCCGCAGAGGGCCGTCGGTTACCGATCCTCATCATGCGTTTCAATTGAAAGAGACGCGTCCACAGCAGGAGGTGTGAAACATCAAAGCCACGTATACCCAGGGAGTCGTCTCTGCTCTATGGTTCATTCACTAATGCATGAGGATCAAAGGAGCTCTGAGGAGGGATTCCCTGAGGGAACGTTGTGCTTCTTCACTCGCTTGTCTTCCCGTGGTCTCCTCACGGCGTCCTCTGGCGTTCCTTATAAAGAATGAATCACAGCGAGAATGAAGCCTCCTCTGGTTGGAGCAGCAGTGCAGAGTTAAACTGAAGGGAGGAATTATAACGGATAACAAATACCTAACGAATAAACTAGATCAAATAAGAAAACATCAAAGAGAAGCTCGACGACTGTTTCAAAAAGTTTAGAACAAATATTCAAAGATCACAAAATTCTGTTTAAAGAATGGAGTTGTCTCCATGTCTCTAATGTCCTGTGTCTCCATGTCTCTAATGTCTCCATGTCTCTAATGTCTCCATGTCTCTAATGTCCCGTGTCTCCATGTCTCTAATGTCCCGTGTCTCCATGTCTCTAATGTCCCCGTGTCTCCATGTCTCTAATGTCCCTGTGTCTCCATGTCTCTAATGTCCCCGTGTCTCCATGTCTCTAATGTCCCCGTGTCTCTAATGTCTCTAATGTCCCTGTGTCTCAATGTCTCTAATGTCCCATGTCTCCATGTCTCTAATGTCCCTGTGTCTCCATGTCTCTAATGTCCCATGCCTCTAATGTCTCCATGTCTCTAATGTCCCTGTGTCTCCATGTCTCTAATGTCCCCGTGTCTCTAATGTCTCTAATGTCCCCATGTCTCAATGTCTCTAATGTCTCCATGTCTCTAATGTCCCATGTCTCTAATGTCCCCGTGTCTCCATGTCTCTAATGTCCCATGTCTCCATGTCTCTAATGTCTCCATGTCTCTAATGTCCCATGTCTCTAATGTCTCCATGTCTCTAATGTCCCGTGTCGCCATGTCTCTAATGTCCCTGTGTCTCCATGTCTCTAATGTCCCGTGTCTCTAATGTCCCGTGTCTCCATGTCTCTAATGTCTCCATGTCTCTAATGTCTCCATGTCTCTAATGTCCCCGTATCTCCATGTCTCTAATGTCCCTGTGTCTCCATGTTTCTAATGTCTCCATGTCTCTAATGTCCCCGTGTCTCTAATGCCTCTAATGTCCCCGTGTCTCAATGTCTCTAATGTCCCATGTATCTAATGTCTCTAATGTCCCCGTGTCTCCATGTCTCTAATGTCCCATGTCTCTAATATCCCATGTCTCTAATGTCTCTAATGTCCCGTGTCGCCATGTCTCTAATGTCCCGCGTCTCCATGTCTCTAATGTCTCCATGTCTCTAATGTCCCCGTGTCTCCATGTCTCTAATGTCCCATGTCTCTAATGTCCCCGTGTCTCCATGTCTCTAATGTCCCATGTCTCTAATGTCCCCGTGTCTCCATGTCTCTAATGTCCCATGTCTCTAATGTCTCCATGTCTCTAATGTCCCTGTGTCTCCATGTCTCTAATGTCCCCGTGTCTCCATGTCCCTGTGTCTCCATGTCTCTAATGTCTCTAATGTCCCATGTCTCTAATGTCCCCGTGTCTCCATGTCTCTAATGTCCCATGTCTCTAATGTCCCCGTGTCTCCATGTCTCTAATGTCCCATGTCTCTAATGTCCCCGTGTCTCCATGTCTCTAATGTCCCATGTCTCTAATGTCTCCATGTCTCTAATGTCCCTGTGTCTCCATGTCTCTAATGTCCCCGTGTCTCCATGTCCCTGTGTCTCCATGTCTCTAATGTCCCATGTCTCTAATGTCCCCGTGTCTCCATGTCTCTAATGTCCCATGTCTCTAATGTCCCCGTGTCTCCATGTCTCTAATGTCCCATGTCTCTAATGTCACTGTGTCTCCATGTCTCTAATGTCCCCGTGTCTCCATGTCCCTGTGTCTCCATGTCTCTAATGTCTCTAATGTCCCATGTCTATAATGTCCCGTGTCTCCATGTCTCTAATGTCCCCGTGTCTCTAATGTCTCTAATGTCCCCGTGTCTCCATGTCTCTAATGTCCCATGTCTCTAATGTCTCCATGTCTCTAATGTCCCTGTGTCTCCATGTCTCTAATGTCCCCGTGTCTCCATGTCCCTGTGTCTCCATGTCTCTAATGTCTCTAATGTCCCATGTCTCTAATGTCCCGTGTCTCCATGTCTCTAATGTCCCCGTGTCTCTAATGTCCCATGTCTCTAATGTCCCGTGTCTCCATGTCTCTAATGTCCCCGTGTCTCTAATGTCCCATGTCTCTAATGTCCCCGTGTCTCCATGTCTCTAATGTCCCATGTCTCTAATGTCCCCGTGTCTCCATGTCTCTAATGTCCCTGTGTCTCCATGTCTCTAATGTCCCCGTGTCTCCATGTCCCTGTGTCTCCATGTCTCTAATGTCTCTAATGTCCCATGTCTCTAATGTCCCGTGTCTCCATGTCTCTAATGTCCCCGTGTCTCTAATGTCCCATGTCTCTAATGTCCCCGTGTCTCCATGTCTCTAATGTCCCATGTCTCTAATGTCCCCGTGTCTCCATGTCTCCAATGTCCCATGTCTCTAATGTCTCCATGTCTCTAATGTCCCTGTGTCTCCATGTCTCTAATGTCCCCGTGTCTCCATGTCCCTGTGTCTCCATGTCTCTAATGTCCCATGTCTCTAATGTCCCATGTCTCTAATGTCCCCGTGTCTCCATGTCTCTAATGTCCCCGTGTCTCCATGTCCCTGTGTCTCCATGTCTCTAATGTCCCATGTCTCTAATGTCCCGTGTCTCTAATGTCCCCGTGTCTCTAATGTCTCTAATGTCCCATGTCTCTAATGTCCCGTGTCTCTGGACGCTGCCTTGGCCCCCAGGCTCGGAGGCTCTGAAGACGGAGCTGCAGTTCTCCGACATGTACTGCCTCATGGCGGCTCACGTCTACATGGACCTGTGGAAGGAGACGGGTGAGCCTCCTCCTGGACATCGCTGCTGTTCTGTGGGCGTGTCTGAATGTTGTTGTTGTTGTTGTTGTTGTTGTGGGGGGCTGCAGGCGATGACGACATGGCGTGGCAGAGCCTGGGCGTGCTGCAGGAGGGTCTGGCCAGCAGCTCGGCCAACGCCCAGTTCAAGCTGCTCTCGCTGCTGCTCTACTGCCAGCTGGGCGCCTTCGAGCCCGTGGTGGAGCTCTACTCCAGCCTGGACGCCAAGCACGTGCAGCACGACACCATCGGGTGAGGGGGGGGTCACGGGGTCACGGGGTCACGCCTCCTCGGGAGCTATCTACCCACAAGCCATCTGCATCGGGCAGCGGCAGGTTCTCGTCTACAGAAGCCGACGAGCTGAACGCGGTCGCCGTGGTTGGGTTGTCATCTTTCCGATGGTCCTTGAACACATCGGCAAAAAGCAGCCGACACAAAGTTTTAAGAATCCGCTTGACTGAGAAACGAGAAACGAGAAGCAAAGAGCCGCAAGTCTGGAGGCTGAGAGCTCTGAAGGGATGATTCAGTGATTCAGTGATTTAGTGATTTAGTGATTTATTGATTCGGTGATTTAGTGATTTATTGATTCAGTGATTTAGTGATTTAGTGATTTATTGATTCAGTGATTCAGTGATTTAGTGATTTATTGATTCAGTGATTTATTGATTCAGTGATTCAGTGATTTATTGATTTAGTGATTCAGTGATTTATTGATTCAGTGATTTATTGATTTATTGATTTAGTGATTTATTGATTCAGTGATTTATTGATTTAGTGATTTATTGATTTAGTGATTCAGTGATTTAGTGATTCAGTGATTCAGTGATTTAGTGATTTATTGATTTAGTGATTCAGTGATTTAGTGATTTATTGATTCAGTGAGTGAAGTCGACTGAATGCTTCGCTCCTTAAAGCAACGGGTCCCCGAGGCGTTCGATGAGCGTCAGAAACCAGAGTTTCCTGTGTTGTATCTTCCTCAGCTTCCTGTTGACGCGCTACGCCGGCTCTCTGGGTCACTTCGCTGCTGCCTCCCAGTCCTGTAACTTCTCCCTCAGGTTCTTCCACTCCAACCAGAAGGATGTGAGTCCTCCTCCTCCTCCTCCTCTTCATCATTCTACTTTAAACATCTTTAAATGCGTGTTAACTTTCCTCCTCCTCCTCTTCCTCCTCCTCTTCATCATTCTACTTTAAACATCTTTAAATGCGTGTTAACTTTCCGCCTCTTCCTCCTCCTTTTTCTCTTCATCATTCTACTTTAAACGTCTTTGAATGCGTGTTAACTTTCCTCCTCCTCCTCCTCCTCCTCCTCCTCCTCCTCTTCATCATTCTACTTTAAACATCTTTAAATGTGTGTTAACTTTCCTCCTATTCCTCCTCCTTTTTCTCTTCATCATTCTACTTTAAACGTCTTTGAATGCGTGTTAACTTTCCTCCTCCTCCTCCTCCTCCTCCTCCTCAGACCTCAGAGTACATCATCCAGGCGTATAAGTACGGGGCGTTTGAGAAGATCCCAGAGTTCATAGCGCTCCGGAACCGGCTGAACCAATCGCTGCACTTCGCCCAGGTGCGCACGGAGCGGATGCTGCTGGACCTTTTCCTGGAGGCCGACATGTGAGCGCAGCGTCCGTCTGGAGAGACCTCTGGCCTGTTGTTGTTGTTGTTGTCTTATTGTTGTGTACTTGCCCTCCAGCGTGTTGAGTCTGGAGGAGAGTGTGAAGGCCATGTCTTTGTCTCCGGAGGAGGACGACATCCTCTGGGACACCATGAGGGACAACAGGGACCTCACCGTCTTCACCTGCTGGGACCCCAAAGACAGGTGTGTCTTTATTCAGGTCACACCTCGCGTCTCAGTCCGTGGCTCTTTGTTGACGCACGCAGATATTTATTACCTTTGTTTCAATGCAAAAACATTTTTCTGTTTTCTAAAATTTAAATGTGTCGAGTATCTAATTCACAGTAAAAACAAATAATATATATTTTCTTTTCAAAGAAATAAATAAAAACAAATAATAAAAAATATATATATATATTTTTTTTTTATTTAATGTATATATTTTTCTTTTTTTATAAATACAAATTCGAAATAAAGAAAATTACTATTTGTATGTGTGTATTTGTGTCTACACATATATATATATATATATATATATATATATATTATTATTTTTAATAAATAATAATAAGAGTATGAATCATTTCACAATAACACAAACTAACCAACCAATGGAGGCCGAGGGACGAGTCCGGCGCTTAAAGAAAGCCGAGACAAACTAATGCAGATTATTCTGTGCTCTTTTATGTTGTTTTAAACCTGGTTGTTGTTGTTGTTGTTGTTGTTGACCTCTGTTCCCCCTTCCTCCCCCAGACAGCTGACCGAGGAGCACCGGCGCCGCTCTCTGGAGGAGGAGACGGTCTGGCTGCGGTTGCGCTCCCTGACGCTCCGCCTCCTCGCCGCGCTGGCCTCGCCGGGACGGGCGCCGTCGCGGCAGAACTCGGACACGGCCAACGAGAACGGCGTCGCCAAGGACGACGGGACGCCGCTCGCCGGGCTGCTCGCCCAGCTGCAGCGCGCCCTGCAGACGGCGGCTCGGATGGCGGAGGAACGCACACAGGTGGTCGTCTCTCTGTTGTGATTGACGGGAAGTACACGCAATACACACCGCTGTAACGCGCGTTGTTGTTGTTGTTGTTGTTGTTGATGCAGTATCCGCTCCTCGGCCCCCCCGCCACCCGCCTGGCCTCGGCTCTGTCCAGCGGCAGCTGTCAGTGTCAGGCTGCAGCCCTGCAGCTGTCGGTCCACCTGCAGCAGCTGGAGAGCGCCGGACTGGGTGAGGAGAGAGAGAGACGTCGCTCGCCCGCCTCGCCCTCCTCCTCCACTCCTCCTCCACTCACCCTCCCTCTCTTTTCTTCCCCTCTTCAGACGAGTCGTCGGAGCTTCAGACTCAGATCTGTAACGGCTTCCAGTCGCTCGTGGTTCAGCTCGGAGGTGAGCGGCGTCCCGACTGTTCTCTCCTCACCTGTTCTCTCCTCACCTGTTCTCTCCTCACCTGTTCTCTCCTCACCTGTTCTCTCCTCACCTGTTCTCTCCTCACCTGTTCTCTCCTCACCTGTTCTCTCCTCACCTGTTCTCTCCTCACCTGTTCTCTCCTCACCTGTTCTCTCCTCACCTGTTCTCTCCTCACCTGTTCTCTCCTCACCTGTTCTCTTCTTTCCTTTCCTCAGAGATACTGAACAAAGGCGAAGGCGACTTGTTGGAAATGAAAGGAGGCAAATTAAAAACCCGACCCTCCTTATTAGAGAACCTCATCTTCTTCGTCGAGGTGAGAAATATTTATTTAATTATTCCTCCTGCCGACTGTCGGTGAAAGTCGTGTGACATCATTGTGTGTGACGTCGTGTGTGTCGTTGTGTGTGTTGTCCTTGTGTGTGACGTCATTGTGTGTGACGTCATTGTGTGTGTCCTTGTGTGTGACGTCCTTGTGTGTGACGTCATTGTGTGTGACGTCATTGTGTGTGTCCTTGTGTGTGACGTCATTGTGTGTGACGTCATCGTGTGTGACGTCATTGTGTGTGACGTCCTTGTGTGTGACGTCCTTGTGTGTGACGTCATTGTGTGTGTCGTTGTGTGTGACGTCATTGTGTGTGACGTCATTGTGTGTGTCGTTGTGTGTGACGTCATTGTGTGTGACGTCCTTGTGTGTGACGTCATTGTGTGTGACGTCATTGTGTGTTGTCCTTGTGTGTGACGTCATTGTGTGTGTCCTTGTGTGTGACGTCCTTGTGTGTGACGTCATTGTGTGTGACGTCATTGTGTGTGACGTCATTGTGTGTGACGTCATCGTGTGTGACGTCCTTGTGTGTGACGTCGTGTGTGTCGTTGTGTGTGTTGTCCTTGTGTGTGACGTCATTGTGTGTGACGTCATTGTGTGTGACGTCCTTGTGTGTGACGTCATTGTGTGTGACGTCATTGTGTGTGACGTCCTTGTGTGTGACGTCATTGTGTGTGACGTCATTGTGTGTGTCGTTGTGTGTGACGTCATTGTGTGTGACGTCATTGTGTGTGTTGTCCTTGTGTGTGACGACATTGTGTGTGACGTCCTTGTGTGTGACGTCCTTGTGTGTGACGTCATTGTGTGTGACGTCCTTGTGTGTGACGTCATTGTGTGTGACGTCATTGTGTGTGACGTCATTGTGTGACGTCATTGTGTGTTGTCCGTGTGATCATTGTGTGTGACGCTTGTGTTGTGTGTGACGTCATTGTGTGTGACGTCATCGTGTGTGACGTCATTGTGTGTGACGTCCTTGTGTGTGACGTCATTGTGTGTGACGTCCTTGTGTGTGACGTCATTGTGTGTGTCGTTGTGTGTGACGTCATTGTGTGTGACGTCATTGTGTGTGTCGTTGTGTGTGACGTCATTGTGTGTGACGTCCTTGTGTGTGACGTCATTGTGTGTGACGTCATTGTGTGTTGTCCTTGTGTGTGACGTCATTGTGTGTGTCCTTGTGTGACGTCCTTGTGTGTGACGCCATTGTGTGACGTCATTGTGTGTGACGTCCATTGTGTGTGACGCCATTGTGTGTGTGACGCCCTGTGTGTGACGTCATTGTGTGTCGTTGTGTGTGTTGTCCTTGTGTGTGACGTCATTGTGTGTGACGTCATTGTGTGTGACGTCCTTGTGTGTGACGTCATTGTGTGTGACGTCATTGTGTGTGACGTCCTTGTGTGTGACGTCATTGTGTGTGACGTCATTGTGTGTGTCGTTGTGTGTGACGTCATTGTGTGTGACGTCATTGTGTGTGTTGTCCTTGTGTGTGACGTCATTGTGTGTGACGTCCTTGTGTGTGACGTCCTTGTGTGTGACGTCATTGTGTGTGACGTCCTTGTGTGTGACGTCATTGTGTGTGACGTCCTTGTGTGTGACGTCATTGTGTGTGTCGTTGTGTGTGTTGTCCTTGTGTGTGACGTCATTGTGTGTGACGTCCTTGTGTGTGACGTCATTGTGTATGACGTCATTGTGTGTGACGTCGTTGTGTGTGACGTCGTTGTGTGTGTTGTCCTTGTGTGTGACGTTGTGTGTGTCGTTGTGTGTGTTGTCCTTGTGTGTGACGTCATTGTGTGTGTCCTTGTGTGTGTGACGTCATTGTGTGACGTCCTTGTGTGTGACGTCCTTGTGTGTGACGTCATTGTGTGTGACGTCATTGTGTGTGTCGTTGTGTGTGACGTCATTGTGTGTGACGTCCTTGTGTGTGACGTCCTTGTGTGTGACGTCCTTGTGTGTGACGTCATTGTGTGTGACGTCATTGTGTGTGACGTCGTGTGTGTCGTTGTGTGTGTTGTCCTTGTGTGTGTTGTCCTTGTGTGTGTTGTCCTTGTGTGTGTTGTCCTTGTGTGATGTCATTGTGTGTGACGTCATTGTGTGTGTCCTTGTGTGTGACGTCCTTGTGTGTGACGTCATTGTGTGTGACGTCCTTGTGTGTGACGTCATTGTGTGTGACGTCATTGTGTGTGACGTCATTGTGTGTGACGTCATTGTGTGTGACGTCATTGTGTGTGTCGTTGTGTGTGTTGTCCTTGTGTGTGACGTCATTGTGTGTGACGTCATTGTGTGTGACGTCCTTGTGTGTGACGTCATTGTGTGTGACGTCATTGTGTGTGTCGTTGTGTGTGTTGTCCTTGTGTGTGTTGTCCTTGTGTGTGTTGTCCTTGTGTGTGTTGTCCTTGTGTGATGTCATTGTGTGTGACGTCATTGTGTGTGTCCTTGTGTGTGACGTCCTTGTGTGTGACGTCCTTGTGTGTGACGTCATTGTGTGTGTCGTTGTGTGTGACGTCATTGTGTGTGACGTCATTGTGTGTGACGTCCTTGTGTGTGACGTCCTTGTGTGTGACGTCATTGTGTGTGACGTCATTGTGTGTGTCGTTGTGTGTGACGTCATTGTGTGTGACGTCCTTGTGTGTGACGTCCTTGTGTGTGACGTCCTTGTGTGTGACGTCCTTGTGTGTGACGTCATTGTGTGTGACGTCATTGTGTGACGTCATTGTGTGTGACGTCCTTGTGTGTGTGTGTGACGTCCTTGTGTGTGACGTCATTGTGTGTGACGCATTGTGTGTGTGACGTCATTGTGTGTGACGTCGTGTGTGTCGTTGTGTGTGTTGTCCTTGTGTGTGTTGTCCTTGTGTGTGTTGTCCTTGTGTGTGTTGTCCTTGTGTGTGTTGTCCTTGTGTGTGACGTCATTGTGTGTGACGTCATTGTGTGTGTCGTTGTGTGTGTTGTCCTTGTGTGTGATGTCATTGTGTGTGACGTCATTGTGTGTGACGTCATTGTGTGTGAGGTCATTGTGTGTGACGTCATTGTGTGTGTCGTTGTGTGTGTTGTCCTTGTGTGTGAAGTCCTTGTGTGTGTCGTCATTGTGTGTGTCGTTGTGTGTGTTGTCCTTGTGTGTGACGTCATTGTGTGTGTCGTTGTGTGTGTTGTCCTTGTGTGTGACGTCATTGTGTGATGTCATTGTGTGTGACGTCATTGTGTGTGACGTCATTGTGTGTGTCGTTGTGTGTGTTGTCCTTGTGTGTGATGTCATTGTGTGTGACGTCATTGTGTGTGACGTCATTGTGTGTGACGTCATTGTGTGTGTCGTTGTGTGTGTTGTCCTTGTGTGTGACGTCATTGTGTGTGTCGTTGTGTGTGTCGTTGTGTGTGTTGTCCTTGTGTGTGACGTCATTGTGTGTGTCGTTGTGTGTGTTGTCCTTGTGTGTGACGTCATTGTGTGATGTCATTGTGTGTGACGTCATTGTGTGTGACGTCATTGTGTGTGACGTCATTGTGTGTGTCGTTGTGTGTGTTGTCCTTGTGTGTGACGTCATTGTGTGTGTCGTTGTGTGTGTCGTTGTGTGTGTTGTCCTTGTGTGTGACGTCATTGTGTGTGTCGTTGTGTGTGTTGTCCTTGTGTGTGATGTCATTGTGTGTGACGTCATTGTGTGTGTCGTTGTGTGTGTTGTCCTTGTGTGTGACGTCATTGTGTGTGTCGTTGTGTGTGTCGTTGTGTGTGTTGTCCTTGTGTGTGATGTCATTGTGTGTGACGTCATTGTGTGTGTCGTTGTGTGTGTTGTCCTTGTGTGTGACGTCATTGTGTGTGTCGTTGTGTGTGTTGTCCTTGTGTGTGATGTCATTGTGTGTGACGTCATTGTGTGTGTCGTTGTGTGTGTTGTCCTTGTGTGTGACGTCATTGTGTGTGTCGTTGTGTGTGTTGTCCTTGTGTGTGACGTCATTGTGTGATGTCATTGTGTGTGACGTCATTGTGTGTGACGTCATTGTGTGTGACGTCATTGTGTGTGACGTCATTGTGTGTGACGTCATTGTGTGTGTCGTTGTGTGTGTTGTCCTTGTGTGTGACGTCATTGTGTGTGTCGTTGTGTGTGTCGTTGTGTGTGTTGTCCTTGTGTGTGATGTCATTGTGTGTGACGTCATTGTGTGTGTCGTTGTGTGTGTTGTCCTTGTGTGTGTCGTTGTGTGTGTTGTGTGTGTTGTCCTTGTGTGTGATGTCATTGTGTGTGACGTCATTGTGTGTGGTCATTGTGTGTGACGTCATTGTGTGTGTCGTTGTGTGTGTTGTCCTTGTGTGTGACGTCATTGTGTGTGTCATTGTGTGTGACGTCATTGTGTGTTGTCCTTGTGTGTCCTTGTGTGTGACGTCATTGTGTGTGTCATTGTGTGTGACGTCATTGTGTGTTGTCCTTGTGTGTGATGTCATTGTGTGTGACGTCATTGTGTGTTGTCCTTGTGTGTGACGTCATTGTGTGTGTCATTGTGTGTGACGTCATTGTGTGTTGTCCTTGTGTGTGACGTCATTGTGTGTGACGTCATTGTGTGTGACGTCATTGTGTGTGTCGTCATTGTGTGTGTCGTTGTGTGTGTCGTTGTGCAGACGGTGTGCGTCGTCTTGTGGGCGGCGAGTCACTGTGCCAAGATCCTCCGGCCGCTGAAGAGCAGCCTACAGAAGAAGAGGAAGAAGAAAAAGGACGTGACCTCGGCGCTGGTACGGTGACGAGCCGGTTCCTTTAGGCCAAGTAGCCAGAGTCCCCTCTGACCTCGGCGTGTGTCCGGCAGCCGGCCGTGGTTTGTGGGTTCCAGGAGCTGACGGGGGGGTTACAGGAGCTGCTCAGCCAGGCTGTGGAGCACATCAGGGGGCAAGAGAGCGGCATCACGGCCCTGCAGCTGGCCGGCCTGAGCCTGGAGGGAACCTCACAGGTGAGCTTCAGGAGCTGCCTTCTCCCTCCTGACCACCAGGGGCGACTCCTCTGGTTGTGTAGAAGTCTTCATGTGTTGAGCTGCCTTCTCCCTCCTGACCACCAGGGGCGACTCCTCTGGTTGTGTAGAAGTCTTCATGTGTTGAGCTGCCTTCTCCTCCTGACCACCAGGGCGACTCCTCTGGTTGTGTAGAAGTCTTCATGTGTTGAGCTGCCTTCTCCCTCCTCACCACCAGGGGCGACTCCTCTGGTTGTGTAGAAGTCTTCATGTGTTGAGCTGCCTTCTCTCCCTCCTGACCACCAGGCGCGACTCTGGTTGTGTAGAAGTCTTCATGTGTTGAGCTGCCTTCTCCCTCCTGACCACCAGGGGCGACTCCTCTGGTTGTGTAGAAGTCTTCATGTGTACAGCTGCCTTCTCTCCTCCTGACCACCAGGGGCGACTCCTCTGGTTGTGTAGAAGTCTTCATGTGTTGAGCTGCCTTCTCCCTCCTGACCACCAGGGGCGACTCCTCTGGTTGTGTAGAAGTCTTCATGTGTTGAGCTGCCTTCTCCCTCCTGACCACCAGGGGCGACTCCTCTGGTTGTGTAGAAGTCTTCATGTGTTGAGCTGCCTTCTCCCTCCTGACCACCAGGGGCGACTCCTCTGGTTGTGTAGAAGTCTTCATGTGTTGAGCTGCCTTCTCCCTCCTGACCACCAGGGGGCTCCTCCTCTGGTTGTGTAGAAGTCTTCATGTGTTGAGCTGCATCCTCTCTCCTGACCACCAGGGGGCTCCTCCTCTGGTTGTGTAGAAGTCTTCATGTGTTGAGCTGCATCCTCTCTCCTGACCACCAGGGGGCTCCTCCTCTGGTTGTATAGAAGTCTTCATGTGTTGAGCTGCATCCTCTCTCCTGACCACCAGGGGGCTCCTCCTCTGGTTGTATAGAAGTCTTCATGTGTTGAGCTGCATCCTCTCTCCTGACCACCAGGGGGCTCCTCCTCTGGTTGTATAGAAGTCTTCATGTGTTGAGCTGCATCCTCTCTCCTCCAGGACGAGGAGTCGTTTGCGAAGGCTGCTATGGACAAAGTGCAGAGCAGTTACCTGCGCTCACTACAGGAGGCGGGAGATCTGCTCAAGAAGAGAGCGGAAACCATAAAGAACCTCAAGATCTGACCCCACCCGAGCCCCTCCACCCGAGCCCCCCCACCCGAGCCCCTCCACCTGAGCCCCCCCACCCGAGCCCCTCCACCCGAGCCCCTCCACCCGAGCCCCCCACCTGAGCCCCCCCACCCGAGCCCCTCCACCCGAGCCCCCCACCCGAGCCCCCCACCCGAGCCCCTCCACCCGAGCCCCCCACCCGAGCCCCCCACCTGAGCCCCCCACCCGAGCCCCCCCACCTGAGCCCCCCCCCACCAGCTAACTCTGAGTCCTACAATCCAAACTCACCTCCTTCCTGTCCTGCAGATTTCTCAACTCAGCAGTTTGTGAGTTCTCAATCTGGATTTTTTTTTTCTCATCTTTCACCTCACACACACAGACACACACACACACACACACACACACCACGGGATCATGTTCGACTCCTCTAGCACACAAAGCTTGTAAGGAAACTCGTGAAAATGAGGAATAAAGACGTGGGAAAGACTTTTTTTTTTTTTTTTTACTAAATCAAGACAAATAATGCAAATATAGGAAATAAAGACTAAAGCCGCTTTAGATGACGTAATCTAATAAATTATTGTACATAGTAAAGAACTACTACCACAACTTAAAATAAGATTATGAGACACAATAATGTCCGTTAAGTTGCTTCTTTTTATGCCTCACTTTGTTTTGTTTCTTCTGGTGAGAACAATCAAAGCAACACACACACACACACACACACACACACACACACACTCTGGGACGGTTAACACTAAGGAGTAAAGTTATGTCATTGCTGTTTCTCAAAGAGCGGGAAGGCACAATATTCACCGACTCCCGCCGACGGACGTTTCCCCTCGTTCAAGAATTATTTTGTCACAATCTTTTTCTTTTGTTTTATTCGTGGTAGTTTTTTGTGTATCTTGTGTGTGTCTCCTGGAAAGTAGTTGCAGTATTATAAAGAGCAGTAGTGGGATGAGTTCAGAGGACGTATGTTTTTTTATTTTGAAGTCTGACTTTTATACCAGGAGAAGCTCAAACAGGTCGACTAAAACACACACTGACTGAATCCTTTCACACTTCTAATTATTTAAAAGTGCAATGTGCGGTTATGTTCACCCCGTTTGTTTTCGTTTTTAACTCCAATCCACGAAATGTTACTGCTGCAAAATGCATCGTTATGCAAAGATTAATTATCTTCTATTAAGTGAAGAAATACGTAGAATGTGTGATGATGCATGTTTTGACATTTTGGACTTTGACCCAAACTACAGAAGCCTGGAGAAGACGAGAAACATGGCCGTTGTTCTATTTTCTAAATCTGAGCCAAATGTTTTCTCTCCTGTTGTTTTTTACTTAACATGTGACTTTTATTTTGTTGTGTAGAATTCATCAATCTGCAGACTGTAGCTGCATTAACAATTCCATATTTTAATTTGATATATTTCAGAAACTTGGCAACTCCTAGAATAAAATAAGAGACAGACCTGTAAATTGAGAGTACTGGAAATGCAGCAACGCTTTAATCAGCGTTACTACTTCAAAGAAACACTTTCAGGTTTCCACTTATTTAGAAAAACAAACTTTTTTGCCATAATAGTTTGTGTTTGTTGTTGTACTTCTCCTTTTGGCCACGAGAGGCTCTAAATACGCCTAAAAGCATGAATTATTTCCTTTCAGGTGAGTTTATATTTCCTCTCTAACTTGTTTAGAGTTCTTGAAGAAAGCATGATGTTTTGCACTTCAGCCCCCTGTGGCCACAATGAGTATTACAACAACAACCCTATTTTTTTATTGACTTTTTACAGCCCAAACTTTATTCATCCTGTTTTACAGACGACAACCAGTTATTTAGTCTTGGGCCCAGAAGAGGAAACACAACTTGGATCAGTTAGAAAACAGAGGACTTCTGGGCTTCCATGCCTCTGTAGAATATATTCTGGACTAAATTGTAAATGTAGAGTTGAGGAAGCAGTACGATGTGTGTTTTTTAAACAGCGGCTGCAGTCGACCCCAAGAGATCTGTCCTGTGTTCATGTGTTTGCCATTCCCATTAGAGCCCCGCCCCCTAAGAAGTCTCATGAACCAAAATCTTCTTCAGCGTCTTCTCCGGTTCTTCACCACCAGTGAGACGTTGTTTACAGAGGTCACACAGGAGCACTGATGGACGGCTGCAGAGCGGGGGCCGTCTTTGTTTTGTTTTGCTATTTTTATTAAGACTTTGACAGCGATGTGAAGATAAACGATGGATCCTCCCTCCTTCCTGTTCATCTTGCATACAAATCACATCTGCTAATAAATTACTTTTTTCTTTGAACCTCTGAGCCGTCTGTCTGAGTGGCTGCAGAGAAGATGTTCGCGATACGACCACATGTTGTTTAGGGTTGACAATCTGGAGCGTCATCTTGCTGTTTTTTGTAAGAAAATGGAAAACTAAAATGTCCAAGCTTCTTTTTTTCACAAAAAATTAAAGTAATTGTAAGAATTTGGTTGTGAAATGTATTCAACCCTCTTTATTTATGCATTTCTATTTAAATGTTAACGATTTAAGAGTGAAACAAAACCATTTAACCATGTCACCGTGGCAATTTAAAAAAATGTCTGTGGATTAATTGAGACAAATAACAGTAAATTAATTTAAAATAATGTTATCCTAAATTAATAGATCAATATAAAGTATATTTATATTATATTCATAAATAAATTGATACATACATTTTTATTTTTATTATATATATATATATATGTGTGTATATATATCTATATATAATATATATATATGATTTATTGCTGTTGCAGTACACTGTACGTCCTGCAGGTGGCGGTGGCGCACGATGGGTTGATATCTTGCTGATTCACGTTGCACACGAAGAAGAGCGGAACGCCAGAAACAGCTGTGACGTTGACAGACCGGCTAGCTCGTCTTGTACCGCTCTAGTTTAATATCTATTAAAACATTATTAGGGTTGATATTAACAGCCGGCGGACAACGAGGAATGACTAACATGCCGGCGTGACTGAGCCAGGAGACACTTGACGTCTCCCGCCTGTATTTACCACTAGTTTCTTTGTGTGTTGGCTCGGTGGTTCTCGGTGGTTCTCCTGGGTTCTCGGTGTTCTCGGTGGTTCTCGGTGTTCTCGGTGGTCTCCCGCTGTAGCTCATGAGTGTCTCCATGGTCGTCATCCGCCTGGAGCTCGCGGACCAGTCTCCCTCTCCGCAGGGGTTCCAGTACTCTGCTGGTGAGAATAAACCTGCATATATACAGTTAGCTGCACATGCTAACATGCTAATGCTTCTCACAGCGCACTGTTGTTGTGGCGAGTTAGCCGTGAAGCTAACGAGCTGTTAGCCGTGGAGCTAACGAGCTGCTAGCTTCACGGCTAACAGCTCGTTAGCTTCACGGCTAACAACTCGTTAGCTTCACGGCTAACAGCTCGTTAGCTTCGTAGTTTACTAAATAAAAGGGATTTGATTAAATACAGAGACACATGTTGTACACCTCAGAGGTACATGTACTCTTTACTGTCCTATACCTCAGTACCTGTACTACATATCAGTACTCTCCACTGTACTACACCTCAGTACCTGTACTCTTCACTGTATACACCTCTCTCCTGTCTTCTCTCCTCTGTCCTCTCTCCTGACCTCTCTCCTCTGTCTTCTCTCCTATCTCCTCTGTCCTCTCTCTTCTGTCCTCTCTCCTGTCTTTTCTCCTCTCTCCTCTCCTGTCTTCTCTCCTCTGTCCTCTGTCCTCTCTCCTCTGTCCTCTCCTCTGTCCTGTCTTCTGTCCTCTGTCTTCTCTCCTCTGTCCTCTGTCTTCTCTCCTCTGTCTTCTCTCCTCTCTCCTCTGTCCTCTCCTCTGTCTTCTCCTCTCTCCTGTCTTCTCTCCTGTCTTCTCTCCTGTCTTCTCTCGTCTCTCCTCTGTCCTCCCTCCAGTGGACGGCGTGTCGGAGGACGCCCTGAGAGACCGCGCTCTGGGCGTGGCCCAACAGGCGCTGAGCGGGAAGACGGAGCTGGAGCGAGAAGCCGTGCTGCAGCAGCACCTGGGCAGCCGGGCCATGGGGGACATGGTCATCGAGACCTTCGAGCCCGGCCCAGGTACGCCACGCCGCCACACCTGACCCCAGGGTCCACCTCAGGGTCCCTCAGGGTCCACCCCAGGGTCCCTCAGGGTCCCTCAGGGTCCACCACAGGGCCCGTCACCTCAGGGTCCACCTCAGGGTCCACCACAGGGTCCACCTCAGGGTCCCTCAGGGTCCACCACAGGGTCCACCTCAGGGTCCCTCAGGGTCCACCACAGGGTCCACCTCAGGGTCCCTCAGGGTCCCTCAGGGTCCGTCCCGTCGTTACTGATGGGCTGAGAGGCGACCTCTGGAAGGATGAGGGGAACATCTGAAATGAGCCACAGGTCACGAGGAGTTTCATCATGCTGATGAATGCTGACGAGTCCGCGGGCCTCCTGGTTCTGTTGGTCTTACATGACTTCTTCACTGCATGTCGATGTCTCTTAACGTTTCTATACAAGTCGCCTTCTTGCTGAATGAATCCTCAGCCAATGAGCTGCAGCCCCGAGACGACCAACAGACGGACCTCCACCTCCTCCCTCAGATAAAGGAGGAGGTGGAGACCCTGGCGGTTCTTCAGCAGATCGGGGCGGAGAACCTCAGGAGGTTCTGGAGGAAACCGGAGCGCCGCAGGACGCCGCCGAGGCGCCCGACTCGGCCTCCAAGCAGCTGCCGGACCAGATCTCCTTCTTCAGCGGGAACCCGTCGGTGGAGATCGTACACGGCATCATGCACCTGTACAAGACCAAGTGAGACACACACACACACACACACACACACACACACACACACACACACACACACACACACACACACACACACACACACACACACACACACACACACACACATCATGCACCTGTACAAGACCAAGTGAGACACACACACACACACACACACACACACACATCATGCACCTGTACAAGACCAAGTGAGACACACACACACACACACACACACACACACACACACACACACACACACACATCATGCACCTGTACAAGACCAAGTGAGACACACACACATTCGTAAAATGTAGTGATAAATAACACATTTCCTATTCATAATAATAGTAGACCACCTCTCTGTGTTTTAGACATCAGGATGTTCTGGTGTGGAGTTTCAAAATAAAAGCCCCATAAACTGCCATTTGAAACTCAAATCTTTTCATCAGTTTTTAACCTGGGATGCTAGTTATGCCATTTATTATTATTATGATGTAATTAATCTGCTTTGTTCATATTGTTATTACTGTTACGGTCTCTGTTTTTACCATGTAAAGTATCTTTAAGTTCCTTTTTTTTTAAAGCGCTATGCAAATCAATGTTATTATTATTAAAATAAAATGTCATGTTTGTTTCTTCTCACTTAATAGATAGTTGTTATTTTTGCGAAATACTGCCGACTCATTTTTGAAAAAATATCTACCTTTTACATATCTATATTGTTTGCGATAAAAAAACAGACATTAAAATGATTGTGCTTTTATTTTGGCGGGGGATCAGTTGCCTTGTACCCCCACGAATGGCCGTGTTGTTGTTGTGCAGCAAGATGACGTCCCTGACGGAGGCCGTGCGGCGCAGCGCCATGGTGTGCATCCTCGCCGTTCCCGCCACCATGACCAGCCACGACCTCATGAAGCTGCTGGCGCCCTTCAACGACGTGACGGAGCACATGAAGATCATCCGGGACTCCACCCCCAACCAGTACATGGTGCTGCTCAAGTTCTGCTCGCAGGTGAGGCAGACGTCACGCTCATGCTGGGAGATTGAGACCAGTCTGTGGTGTGTTCGTGTTCTGGGAGAAGGGTGGGAAACCGGAGCTCCCAGTTTACTGTCCGCTAACGTTGCACTGTATTTAATGTTTTGTTCTTCTTCTTCTCTTCCTTCTTCTTTCTTTCTTCTTTGCTATTTCCTCTTTTCTTTCTTCTTCTTCTGTCATCTTCTCCTTTCTTCTCCTCCTCCTCCTGCTCCTCTTCTTCCTCCTCTTGTCCCTCCTCTTCCTGCTCCTCTTGTCCCTCCTCCTCCTCCTCCTCCTCCAGGCCGATGCAGACAGCTTCTACACGGCGTGTAACGGCCGTCCGTTTAACTCCATCGAGGACGCCGTGTGTCAGATGGTTTACGTGGAGCGAGCCGAGGTCATAAAGTCTGAAGAGGTACAAATAAAGTTACCTTTTTACTTATTTATTTAATAACTAACTAAATACATTTTTTTAAACAATATATATATATATATATATATATATATATATATATATATATATATATATATATATATATAATTTTTAGTTGGACAAAAACATTTTGGACCTTTTTTAAAAAATATATATATATAAATGTTGTTTTTTATTCTGTCGAGCATCAGGATGTTTAATATTTCAATATCACGAGGATCTGGTTACTGATGTCGCTCTCGCTCTCTCTCCCCAGGGCGCCAGCCTGCCGGTGATGGAGCTCACCGAGCTCCCGAAGTGCACCGTGTGTCTGGAGCGGATGGACGAGTCGGTGAACGGCATCTTGACCACGCTGTGTAACCACAGCTTCCACAGCCAGTGTCTGCAGCGCTGGGACGACGCCACGTGAGACGCACACGCACACTACCTTTTACTTTGGATTGTTTAAGTTCACTTTGCTGTGAATATTTTTGCACTTCTACTCATCACGGTATGTGCATACACTGTAGTGAGTACTACGTGAAGCCACAGGACTGACGGCGCTCTGTGCCTCCAGGTGTCCGGTGTGTCGGTACTGTCAGACTCCAGAACCCGTGGAGGAGAACAAGTGCTTCGAGTGCGGCGTGCAGGAGGTGCAGCTCCCTCTGATTCACTCTCACATGTGTGTGACGGTCTCCCCCCCTCACAGTGTGTCCCCCCCCCCCCCTCTAGAACCTGTGGATCTGTCTGATCTGCGGTCACATCGGCTGCGGCCGTTACGTCAGCCGCCACGCCCACAAGCACTTTGAGGAGACGCAGCACACCTACGCCATGCAGCTCACCAACCACCGCGTGTGGGACTACGCCGGAGGTATTCAGGGGGATGTTGTCCACTAGGGGGCAGCAGAGCACCGGAACTACAGGAGAGACGGCACTTTATAAAGCTGTTTATTATTATACAGGATGATCCATTTCAGATTCATATATTTTGACTGGATTATATCATTTTATTATTTTAAATGTGGAGCTCATTTTAATGACTTTACTATTTGTTTTTCCCCATGTTTTTTTTTTCTCCGCTTCAGACGCGTATATATATATATATATATATATATATATATATAGGTTATATATAATGTATATATTTATATATAAATGATTTTATGTATATTTAAATATTTTTTTATTTACATTTATATATAAACAATTTTATATATATATTTATATATTAATTAATTTATATAAATTATGTTTTATATATATATATTTTTATATAAAATAATTTATATATATGAATTAATGCATATATATATTAATATAGACTGATGGCTAGTTTAATATATAATAACAATTATTATTTGATTTATAGTTTTCATTAATAATCTGAAGCTCAAACTAACCTTCAAAACCTCGCTACTGTCCCTTTAAATGAACGTTCTTGACTCTAGTTCATTTCCGTGTGCTCCGCTTCCAGATAACTACGTCCATCGCCTGGTGGCCAGTAAGACCGACGGGAAGATGGTTCAGTACGAGTGTGAAGGAGACACCTGCCACGCCGAGAAGATCGACGCGCTGCAGCTGGAGGTGAGCGCCGCCTCTCGGCTGAATGAGCGAGTCCGACTCCGCCCTGACCGCGTGACCCGCCCTGTGTGCAGTACTCGTACCTGCTGACCAGTCAGCTGGAGTCCCAGAGGATCTACTGGGAGAACAAGATCGTTCACCTGGAGAAGGAGACCACGGAGGAGGTACCCCCCCCCCCCCAGTCTGTCGGGTGGGGTTGATAGTGGTGTGATCGTTGTCCACGTTCCCCTCAGATGAACAACATGAAGGTTAAATTCAAGGAGACTCTGGAGCGCTGCGACAACCTGGAGCGGCGGAGCGGAGAAATGGGCAAAGAGAAGCAGGCCATGGAGAAGAAGTGGGTGGAGCCGAGCGCCGCGTTACTTCCTGTGTTCACATCGCAGAGAACAGGAACACGAAGACGGTTCTGTTTGTTTGGTGTCAGTTCCACAAAGCAGGATATATACATTAATTTATATATATATATACATTTACATAGTTATGCATGAAGCAGACAAATTGCCCAAATAGATAACAAAAATAAATGTTATATATATATTACATTTTTCATATATATTTTCATTTTGTATATGTTTTGTATATATTGTTTTTATTTATATGTATTTTAATGTGTGTGTGTCCTGCAGGTGCACTCAGCTGCAGACTCGAGTGTCGAAGCTGAGCCAAGAGCTGAAGGAGGAGCAGGAGATGAACCGCTGCCTGAGAGCCAATCAGACGCAGCTGCAGTCACAGCTGGCGGAGGAGGAGCGCAAAGGAAAGGAGACTGGTGAGCGAGGAGGAGGAGGATATATATATATACATATATATATATACATACAGGACTGTCTCAGAAAATTAGAATATTGTGATAAAGTTCTTTATTTTCTGTAATGCAATAAAAAAAACTAAAATGTCATGCATTCTGGATTCATTACAAATCAACTGAAATATTGCAAGCCTTTTATTCTTTTAATATTGCTGATTATGGCTTACACCTCAGCAATGCCACAGGCGGATTGCCTCCATGCCACGCCGCGTTGATGCAGTAATCCGTAAAAGGATTCCCAACAAGTCCTGAGTGCATTAATGGACATTTACAATGTTTGATTTGGTTTTGCTGTTATAAATCTTTTTTTTTACTTGGTCTGAGGAAATATTCTAATATTTAGAGATAGGATATTTGAGTTTTCTTAAGCTGTAGGCCATAATCAGCAATATTAAAAGAATAAAAGGCTTGCAATATTTCAGTTGATTGGTAATGAATCCAGAATGCATGACATACAGAAAATAAAGAACTTTATCACAATATTCTAATTTTCTGAGACAGTCCTGTGTGTATATATATACATACGCACACACAAAAAAATTATATATATTATATATATATATATATATATATATTTTTTTTAAAGAGAAAATATATTTAAAAAATAAATATATATATATATATATATTTATTAAAAATAAATATTTATACATTTAAAAAATAAATATATCTATATATATATATATACATTTATTTTTTTAATTTATAATATATATATTTTTTAAATGTATAAATATATTATTTTTTGTTATATATATATAATTTATGTATACACACACTGTGTAAATGTATAATGTGAAGAGACGTGATTCTCTGGATGTTTACTTCTACAAAGAGGAGCTTCTCCACTCTGAGGACGATACTGACGCCAACATTTGTATTTATTTATCAATGCAAGAATCTGATTGGCTGTTGGAGAAGGAAAAAGCTGCAGCTCTCAAAACTGAACTCTTCTTCGCGGTCACTGTTTCTAATCTCTAATCTTATATCTCTGACTCACACGCCAATATTTGTTGCTAAGCTTCATTTATCTCCACGCTCCCAACGCGAGTCTGACTTCAGGTATTGATCGTCTCTTCCGGGAGCTTCTTCTGAGTGTTTCACCATCCGGTGTCGAGCTGCTCGGCGCCGGATGTTTAGCACGACTATGTGACTCATTGTTTATGACGAGCGTACCGTGTGTGTTCCTTTAAGGCCACACAGCTGGGAGGCCACGAGGTTTGTTTACGCTCCGGAGAATATCGTCTTTTAGAAGATCAGGGGATAAAATACTCTGTGTGTGAGTGTGTATATATATATATATATATATACATAAAAAATAATCTTGATACATTGTCTGCGTTGCAAAAAGATGAACAGAAGTCAATATTCAGGACGTTGCATCCTCTTAAAGGGACAGTACAGTATTTTGTTCCTCCGGACTGGTTAACGTCCACTCTTTTGCTTTTTATTATCCATTTGGGCAACTTTGTCTGCTTCATATTCATATATATATATATATATATATATATATATATTTTTTTTTTTAAAGGTGATGTTAAAATATGTATATTAATATTTATCTTAATACATTTTCAATAAAAGTCCATATTCAGGTCGTCTTGTCCTCTTAAAGGGACAGTACACCATATTGTTCCTCGTATGGGATGGAGTGTATTAAATGCCGTATAAATGTAGCTCCGTTTTGATCGTTGCGTGAGGAGACGTGAATGTCCTGAATGTGGGAGGAGCCTTCCGGGGCGTCCTGTCCCTTTAAGAGGCGACTGACGTACGGGGTCTCCCTGCAGGCGAGCGTAAGGACGGCGCCATCGGGGAGCTGCAGGAGCAGCTGAGGGACGTCATGTTCTATCTGGAGGCGCAGCAGCAGATCGAGCACCTCCCCCCGGAGGCCCGCAGCGAGATCCAGGAGGGCCAGATCAACATCGGGGCCGGCCCGGCAGACGGCGCCGAGGCAGGCCACGCCTCCTCCTCCCCCCCCTTTTCTGGCAGAGGGAGGAGGGGCCGGGGCAGGAAGAGGAGGTAACCTTCTCCTCCTCCATCAGACGTTGGTGTTACCAGAAGAAACTTCATGACATCCGAACAGAAACACCACAGTACCATGTTGGAGTACTTTCTCCTGAAGCCGGATGAACGTTTGTTTGTTTGTTTGTTTGTTTTTTGTTTTCTTATTTCCGGTGAAATGCAGAAATGGTTTTCTTTCTTGTTTCCAACATTTTTCTCCAAAAGAAGTGAATATGACGTGTTTTGTTTTCTCCCCATGATAAGAATTATGATTTAGACTGAGGAGCATATTTATCATCAGTACTTCAACTTGAGTATTATTGTGGTACTTGTACATAACTTGAGTATTTGGATGCTACATTGTAGTTTTACTCCTCCACGTTTAAGTAAAACAAGGTGTGTGTGTGTGTGTGTGTGTGTAATAAAAAAAGTTATTTTGTTGGTCACAGCTCCACGTCTGATTGGCTGCTGCAGAAGCACAACTGCCCCTCCTCTTCCTCTTCACAACCCCTTACAGTTTACTCACAGCAGCCCGTTGAATGCTTCCTCTTCCTCCTCTCCTCCTCACCGTCGTCATGTGTCTCTTCAGCTCGGTTGCCATGGACACAGTAGCCGTCCAGGTGGAGGTGTTGTCCCGTAGTGAGGAACTGAGCCGGTATGCAAACTGTTTTTGCATTTCTATTTACAGCCGTCACTTTATTTACGCCACAAACAGCTGAAACTAGGAGTCACGGTTACTATCCACGTATTTTATTAACGTATTGGCACACAATGAATCGGTTTACCAAATATATATATATATATATTAATATATGTGTATTTTAATATTTATTATACTACACCTCAGATGTCTGATTGTTATCTCTGGTGCCTGAACGCGTCTGGAGAAGTTTTAATTGTTTAAACATTTTATTTAGTGTTTTATGTTTTGCTCATTCTGCTGTCAGTGAAATAAAATATAAATACTGAAATACTAATACTTCATCATAGTATTAAGTAGTTAACTAGTTCCTGTTAACACGACTTCAGACGGGATGAAGTATTCAGACTTCTCTCTCACCAATGGAAATATAATTATTTATCAACTGCACTTTAACTTTGAAAAACTCGTTATTCTGCTTTTTAAAAATGGCAGTTCATTTTTTTGGGATTTAATCTTGAATTATTAATTTAACTGATTAATGTTAAATTGATATCTGAAGCTTAAATGCAAAACAATAAATCCCTAAAAGTATTTGGAGCTGATCTGCAGCCAGCTGGAGTCACGTGGCAGGAGAGAGAGAATAAAAGAGGAAGAAAGGGGAGGAGCTGGCGATGGCTCTTCCTGTGAGGCTGCTTTTCTCTGGAGGTGAGACAACTCTTCTTCCTCTTCTTCCTCTTCCTCTGCTCCGCTGTGCTGGTCGCTCTCCAGTCTGTTTCAGCTGCTCGAGAAGACGAGAAGAACGGAGGAGGGGAAAGAGGTATTTACTCTTTACTCTTTATTCTTTACTCATTTTTTACACAGAAAATATCATCAGGGAGTTATAAAATGTTTGGTATGTGGCCCTCAGGCTGAGAGGAGCACCTCTGATACTCTCTCTCTCCCTCTTTCTGTCTCTCGTTCTGTCTCTCTCTTTCTGTCTCTTGCTTTCTTTCTGCCTCTCTCCCCCACCCCTCTCTCTCTCTCCCCCACCTCTCTCTCTCTCTCCCTCCACTCTCCCTCTTTCTCCCCCCCCTCTCTAAATTCTTTCGTGCTGAAGTCAAGAAGCACCTCTCCTCTCCTCTGAGCCGGAACAAAGGGAGCAAAAGAACAAAGAACAAAGAACAATGGTCTCCTGGTGTTATTGTCCTCTAAGAACATGATCTGGGGTTAGAGTTATTATCCTAACCTCCTTCTGGGTGGAACTGATAGTTCCTCCTCTTCCTCCTCCGTTTCACAATCTGCAGGATGTTTTGAGGGCGATGTTCCAACAGAAGCTTCACGTCGTTGAACTGAATCAGAATTCACTTTTAATTCAACTTTATTTACTGAAGCTTTTGTGTTTTAGTTTTTTTGCCATCACGGTTTAATTTAAATGTATATATTGAATATATATATATTTATATAAATATATATATATATAATATATCTATTTAATATATATATATATATATTTTTAATGTATATACTGAATACATATATTTATATATATATATATTTAATATATATATGTAATATTAAATATATATTTAATATATTTATATATTTAATGTATATACTGAATACATATATTCATATAAATATATCTAATTAATATATCTATTTAATATTAAATAGATCTATTTATATAAACATACATATATATATATATATATTTAATATTAAATATATATTTATATAAATATATTTATCAAATAAATGTAAATACTTCTCTGTAGTAGAATAGAAGTATAAAGTAGAAAACGTGAACTTAAAGTACAAGCATCTCATAATAGTTCTTAAAGCGACACTATGTAACTTTTCCCCTGTAGCGCCCCCTTCAGGAATTTAACGTCTACTTCAGTGTTGTGAACTTCTGGCTCTCGAGCCATATGCGGCTCTTCCGACTCGTGACTCACAGCTGATCGATGAGCTGATCGATGAGCTGCCGGTGTTCTGTCATTTAATGCTGCTTGTCAAAAACCGCTCCTTGTGGTAATGCGCATGCGCCGAGTCGATTTTCCGAGTTTTTCCCGACACGCCCATCATGTTTAGCTAACCCTGTCTTTGCAACGATGTGTGACGTCACCTTGTGGTATCGCGCCGAGTCGATTTCCGAGTTGCACGTCATGCACGGCTGATAACGGTGAGTGACACTTTTTATAATTAGACTCATGACAGAAAAAAACACTTACTTTATGCCTTTATTTGATGTACAGATGTATAAAACCATAAAGTAGCATTTTTTTATAGGGTAGCATGAATCGATACACACCTATCAGTTTATGCAGCGGGTAGCAAATTTATACAAGGCAGCAAAAAATGACAGAACACCGGCAGCCCGCCGCTCAGCCTCTCATGTCTCTGTCTCTACGTCGCGTAGCGGAGACAATAAAGAGTCCCTGTGAGGAGGACTGGACTATGAGACGCTGTCATCATGACAGACAGCAGGCTGAAGTACTTCCTGTTCCTCAACCGGAAGTACCGGGTCGGTCCCAACATCTTACATTCAGCAGTTTTCTGGCCACAGACCCCGATGGAGGAGGAGGAGGAGGAGGAGGAGGAGGAGGAGGAGGAGACATCAACATATTAAAAGTCTTTGTAGCGGCACAATTCGTTTCAAGCTGTTATTTTAAGGTGGAAAAGTGACGTAGTGGGGCTTTAAGGACGGTACCTGACTTGTTGTTTTGTTCATGCTAAGCTAAGCTAACCGTCTCCAGCTTCCTGTTCACGTGTCTGGAGTCGTGCTTGAGGGCGGGACTACGTGAATACGTGATATATATTTTAATAAATGCTTTCTCTCTGCAGATGAGCGACCAGGACAGCAGCAGCTCGGCCTCCCAGAGGGAGGTGGAGGGCGGGGGGGAGGGGGGGGAGGGCGGCGGCCTGTCCAGCTTCTCCTCGTCCCTGCGTGCCGTGGTCCGCATCAAGCAGAAGTACCAGGCCATGAAGAAGCGGCGCCTGGAGGCGGCGCTGCCGGCGCTGGGCGGCGGCGGCAGCTTCACGGGAGCGCCGACGAAGACGAGCCCCAAGATCTTCACCTTCGACGAACTGGCGCCGTACTCCACCTCCTGCTCCGCCCCTCAGAAGAAGAAGAGGAGGAGGAGGAAGGGCGTGCAGTACCCCACCAGGGGGCGGCGGCGAGCCCCTCCCAAGCCGGCGGCGAGCCGAGCCAAGTACTGCCTCTACCTGCTGTGCGTCATCGTGTTCGTCCAGGTGAGGCCAGGGCTAAATATAGAAATGGGTTTCAGGTGGCGGTGAGTCATCTCTCATTCACAACTTTTTGTTGACACGTTCCCTCCATCAGGGAGACGTCTGTGTTCATGTGTTAAAGCTGCATTCTCTCTCCTCGCCACCAGGGGGCTCCTCTGGTTGTATAGAAGTCTATGCTTCATGTGTTGAAGCTGCCTTCTCTCTCCTGACCACCAGGGGGCGACTCCTCTGGTTGTATAGAAGTATGTCTTCACGTGTTGGAGCTGCATTCTCTCTCCTGACCACCAGGGGGCTCCTCTGGTTGTATAGAAGTATTTACGTGAACGTGTTAGAGCTGCATTCTCTCTCCTGACCACCAGGGGCTCCCCTGGTTGTATAGAAGTATTTACGTGAACGTGCTAGACCTGCATTCCCTCCACTGACCACCAGGGGGCTCCTCTGGTTGTATAGAAGTCTGTATTCACGTGTTAGAGCTGCATTCTCTCTCCTGGCCACCTCTGGTTGTATAGAAGTCTGTACGTGAATGTGTGTTTTCCCCCAGGTGTACAACGCCATCGAGAACCTGGACGACCACGTCCTGCGGTACGACCTGGACGGCCTGGAGAAGACGCTGCGCCGCGAGGTGTTCGGCCAGCAGGGGGCGCTGGAGGCGCTGCTGGCGCACCTGAGGGACTACCTGTCCACCTACGTGCACCACCGGCCGCTGGTGCTGTCGCTGCACGGGCCGGGCGGCGTGGGCAAGAGCCACGTGGGCCGGCTGCTGGCGGCGCACTTCCGCTCCGTGGTGGGCGAGGCGCTGGTGCTGCAGTACTACGTGCTGCACCACTGCCCCCTGGAGGCCGACGCCGCGCTCTGCGCCCGCAGCCTGGCCGCGCTGGTGGCGGCGGCGGCGGAGCGCGCCGAGCAGGAGGAGAAGATCCCGCTGTTCGTGTTCGACGAGGCGGAGCACCTGCACGGCGAGCTGCTGGACGCGCTGCTGCGGCTGGTCGCCGCCGAGCCGGCCAACCACTTCCTGAACGCCGTGTACCTGTTGCTGAGCAACCTGGGCCACGCCCACGTCACCCGGCACGCGCTGCACAACGCCTCCTCCTCCTCGGCGGCGGGCGACGCGGTCAAGGAGCTGGCGCCCGTGTTGCGCTCGTCTCTGGAGGAGCTCCACCCCCTGTGGCGGGAGGCGGAGCTCCTCCCCCTCGGCCTCCTGGACAAGGGTCACGTGATGCAGTGCTTCCTGGAGGAGATGACCCGCGAGGGCTTCTACCCGGACCGCGCCAACATCGAGCGGCTGGCGGGGGAGCTCGAGTACTACCCCGCGGTCGGGGGGC
This sequence comes from Liparis tanakae, assembly GCA_036178185.1. Lineage (NCBI taxonomy): Eukaryota > Metazoa > Chordata > Actinopteri > Perciformes > Liparidae > Liparis > Liparis tanakae. Next base: position 19,195,428 of record CM070090.1, on the reverse strand, counting down.
GCCAGTACTCGCAGACGGGCTGCAAGCAGGTGGTGGCGAGGGTCAACCTGCTGTGAGCCGCCGCCATCTTGGACCCGCGGGGACACGAAGGGGAGGTCAGGAACGTGAAGGAGGAAGAAGAGGAGGAGGACTCTGGGAAACGTGGCGAGGATCCTGTGAAGAGGTTTGGCGCGTTGTTGTTGTTGTTGTTGTTGTTGTTTGTATTGGCCTCCAACAGAGGAGCCCAGCGTGTGGATTCACATCTTGGGAATATTTTCTTTTAGTCTTCATCTCAACGACGGACGATGTTGAGATGAAGACTATCGGATGGACCGAGGGGAACGCCCTGATCCCCAGAGGATGAATCCTCCTCCTCATCATCAGACGCCACAGTGAGCTCAACATGTGGCGTCTCTGTCAACAATGACGCTGCTGCAGGTAACCCCCGACCCCGTGACCTTTCATCTCACACAAAGTTACCATATGTAGTCCTTCATCCATCGGACGGACCCTCTGACCCTCTGACCCCCAGAGGACGGACCCGGGACTTCAAGAACCAGATTACTTTTCATCGAGCTAAACATTTGTGGTTTTTAGAGTGAGAAGAGCTCAAAGATGGATTTCTGTGAAGTCTGGATGTCCTCAGAGGACGAACCCTTCACCTGGACCCACCAGCAAGTTACCATATGTAGTGTCTGGGCGCCTGTCGGGCCGTGCAGGTCAGACGCCCTGACCCCCTGACCCTCTGAGTGAAGCGCCTCGTCACCGTGACTCGGGCTGTTTTAAGTGTTCCCTCAAGGTCATCGACCTCGTGACCTTTCATTTAGTTTTTGTAAAATGTGATGCAACATGAATTGAGACATTTCTAAAGACTTAATTCTAACGGTAATAGTACGTCTATTTACTAAATACTTCTACATGGATACAGGTTGTATAACATAGTTATTACATGTACTCGGGTATCTTACAGGCCAGGTACGACCAACAAAGAGAATAAGTTACTGATCCTTCCTCTTCCTCTTCCTCTTCCTCTGAGCGGCTGTTGAGGAGAGAGCGACGCCTCAGAGCTTCATCATCTCAGTTTGTTTCCCTGTTATCCGAAAATCAGCTCCCATTCAAAAAAAATAGATTGACCAGCAGATTCCGACCGAAGCAGAAAGTTAATTTACAAAAAGTATTTGGCTTTAACACCGTCATAAAAGTTGTATTAATTAAAAGAAAGTTTATTAAAAATAATAATTCAATGTATTTACTGTTTATTTAAATTGAGGATCTCTTGGTATTTTTAAGCCGTTTAAAAACTTTTCTACCATTTTGATGAGAAAAAGAACGACGACAACTTCTGAGACATGAGTTATTTTATTGTTTGAATTCCCTTAATTGATTGACATGTGGAAAAATATGGAGGTACTGTTGCTATGTGACAAAGAAAAACTATTTTTATAATCACGATGACACAATTAGATGAAAAACACGCCGAGGCTCAGAGGTCGTGTGGGAGCATCAGCCGGACGTCGCTGGCCCTTTAATTCAAAGCTCGATGCCTTCAGTCATAAGTTCGTAACATTTAAACGGGTTCAATAACAAACACTCGGCACCATCTGGTTGTGACCACGACGGGAATAAATAGCGTCACTTCCACGACTCGCCTCTCGGGTGTGTGAGGGGGAGGAGCTACATGGTGGTGGTGAGGGGGCGGGGCTTCCTTCTCCCGTCTACGCCTCCAGCTCGAAGCCCATCCCGACCTTGTGACCTCCGGCGTTGAAGTTCTTCCCGTCGATCAGAGCGGAGAGCGTGACCTTCACCCCTGGAGAGTTTATCGGATTATAATGTTCTTATTATAAGAAATGTAATGAACACATTTATATTTATAATAGTGTTCAGGTCAACAGAGAAAGTGTTTCAGTTAAATGCAACAATTTAGTTATTTAAACCAAATTAAATGCTTTATGAAAATAGGAACAATTATCTTTTTCTTTGTGCGCTACAATAACTTTCTTTACTTAATAGCTTCCTAAAAATAAATGAGCGTTGGTGTGAAGCGCTTCGTTTATTCTGTATTTTCTCGCTCAGGCGTGTTCTTAACGTGTTCTGGCGTGTTCTAAGCGTGTTTCCGGTTTCTTCAGCTCAAACCGGTTTGAGCTTCAACCGCCAACGCCACTGTCGAATTATTACAAATAAACAGAAAGCAGCCGCCTGCGCTGCCCCGGTAAACAACTCGCTGTCGACCAATCGGTGAAGAGATGGAGATCGCTCCGCTTCTTAACACTTTATGAACCCCAAAACCTCGTCCCGTCTCGGACGGCGGTCCCTGAACACACCACGCGGTTCAGCAAACGGAGCGTACACATTCTTTTTTTTATTCCACGCGTTTTAATTTAAAATGTTCGGCCAAAATTAAACGTTTACTTAAAATCTGCTTCCAAAAAAATAAAATCTCACAATATATAAATATACATTTTTACATTGCTTAAAACTTCTGAATATTTAGATTCCACTGTTTTCCAATTTTTATAAAAAAATTGGAAAATTAATCGCGGAAACTGTTTAGAATCAAAGACAACAGAGAAATAAAACGCCTTTAAAGAGGTCAGAGGTCAGAGGTCAGGGCTCCTACCTGGCCGGAGGCTCTGGGTGTAGCCGACCCCGATCAGACTGGCGTTGTTCACTTTGGCCTGCGGGGGAACGGACGTGAAAACCCAACACAGAGTATGTAAATGAGCGCGTGGGGGCGGGGCCACTCACGGAGAGGGAGGCGTCCTTGTCCAGCTGGTACTTGGCGGCGATGCCGAAGCGAGTGTTGTTGCTGCCGGCCGTCCACGCCAGAGTCACCGCCGTCTCCAGCTGCGCGTTCACCTTCTGGTAGATGGAGCCGCCGAACTCCGTCCCGTCGTTCCTGAGGAGACGCCGTGAGACTTCTGTACAACCAGAGGGCCCGTGGTCCTCCTCGTCGTCACGGTAACTCACACGTTGGTGTGCAGCTGGAAGTCTCCGGCCCGGTACCCCAGGGCGAAGTTGTTCTGGGCCAGTTTGGACTTGGCCGTGTCGAAGGCCATCTGGTAGCCGGCCAGCCAGCCCTCGTAGCCCAGCACGCCGGCCGCGTGCACGATGGGGCCCTCGAAGTCCACGTCCACGCCCAGGTTCACCAGCTCGCGCTTGTAGGCCGACTTCAGCTTCCCGCTCTTCTTACTGGGACACGAGGTCATGGAAGGTCAAAGGTCAAGTCCAATGGAGTTCAGTTTTTGAAAACAGCAGCTAATGTTAAACACACATGTAAACTATACAGAATATAGATTATTATGATATAACCTCCTCACCCCGTGTTGGGTACGAAAGACGTCTCCAAGGCCACCTTCAGTCCCTGAGTCAGCTGACACACACACACACACACACACACACACACACACACACACACACACACACACACACACACACACACACACACACACACACACACACACACAGTTAAGCGTCTCCCTCAGACGGCCCCCCTGGTGGCGGCGCCCCCTGGTGGCGGCGGCCTACCTGGTCCTCCACCGACAGCTCGGTGCTCAGCGTGTTGTCCGTGTTCCACTTCTGGTTGAAGTTCAGGCCGAGCTCCTTCATCTTGTACTTGGTCTCCAGGCTGCCGGCCGCCTTCCCCGTGTCCGTGTTGCTGGAGCCGGACGTGTTGAACTCCTGGGGACAGGGTCACGCCAGAGGTCAGAGGTCATTGAATCGCCATTTGTTTTACGCTAATTTGTAGAATAAGTTTCCATCGGTGGTTTCCTGAGACGCGTTGAGAAATATAAATATATAATATATTCATATCATATTGAAAATATTCTGCTTCAACTTGTTTAATAATTAATAATATAAGCCCCTCCCCTACTGGATGCACAGTCTTATAGAATCACAAAAACATAAAAATAAATCTTACATTTTTTACCATTGAAAAGAATAAATAAAAAGTTACGTCCCTCGTTATTACAGAATATAAATTATTCACAGAATGTAAAAAAAACTATAAATTATTGAAAATATACAGAAATAAAATAACGGCCCCTGAACATGAATACATGCATCAGAAACACGACGTGATGAAGATGAGGAGAAATTATAAAACTTAAAGCATTCTTAAAAATGTCAGTTTAACCAAATAAAATAATAAAATACCCAATATCTTCTTTAATTGAGAATGGAACTGTTTCCATTGACAGACTTCGTTCAGCTTTCCGTCTTTTATAAACGTATTAATTTAAATTGAGGAACAAGAAAATAAACGTGAAAATATTTATTTACATATCAGTAAAACACTTGACGTCTCAACGTCTGTCAAACGGGGAGAATTAAAACGTGTAAAAGAAGATGACAAAGTATTCACAAACAAACTAAGTTAAAGCTTGAAGGCGTTTGTTGCTTTAAAAGTCAAAACGAGAGTTTAGAAACTCACGGAAACCTAAAGAAGGTTTTCACGATAAAATCTGCTTCTCTCGCTGGTTCTGCAGGTTTTTATCTGGTTGGCCACACGAGGGTGCTAGAGTGTTGTAATATAATATATATAATTTATAAAAAATGTAATAAAATATATATAATATATGTAATACAATATATAATATAATATATGTAATATATTTAATAAAATGTATATAATAATTAATATGGTATAGTTAATAATATATTTAATATAATGATTTAAAGTTTAGAGTGATTTAGAGACACGTTAAACTCCACAAAGACGTCGAGTTAAGATCTGATTGAGTAAAGAAAACAAACTGATATTCATGCTGTATGAACCATCATCACAACAACAACAACAACAACAACAATAGACGATACAAAAAGAAGCCCAGGATGTGGAGTGATTGTGATAAACGCTCGACTCGTCTTACCATCTACAAGCGAGTCCAGAGGAGCAGCACACACACACACACAAGGAGACAGAGCGGCGTTAGAACACACACACACACACACACACACACACACACACACACACACACACACACACACACACACACACACACACACACACACACACACACACACACACACACACACACACACACACACACACACACACACACACACACACACACACACACACACACACACACACACACACACACACAAGAAGGAGGAAGAGGAAGATGAAGACTCCTCACCACTCCACTCTGGGACTTGGTCTTCAGGTCCAGCTTCACGACTCCGAAGCCTTCAGAGACAGAAGACATCAAAGGAATCGAGTGAGTAAACATCTGGAGACGCTAACGTAGCTTAGCATGACGTCCTGCACATGACACCTGTAGAGCATGTTGCTGTCACACCTTAAAGCTTGTGCGTGTGCGTGTGCGCCCCCTCTGGCCGCCCCCGGTGTTACACCCCCCTCCTGCTCACCGTAGCCCTTGCTGAAGATGTCCTTGGCGGCTTTGCCCAGGTCTGCGTATGAAGGAGGGACAGCCATCGTGCTGAGGAGACAGAGCAGTAATGGATCAGCACCGCTGACCTCTGACCTCACACCAACCAACATGTCAGGACGCTGCTCCGCACCTGTTTTGATGATTAAAGTACCTGTCGAAGAACTCTAGAGGACGTAAGATGATCTAATAAATAAATAACCTGCTGCAGGCGGTGTACTGTGGTCACCGTCCTGAACGACGGAGTATTTATACTGTGCACTATATGTTTTATACTCTACCTGCACTGCTGTACACATCTAGTGTATTAATACCTCTCACTGGCTTTTCCATATTACGTTGTTATATTATATTCTGCATATTATTTACATAACTCTGCACAATAACTTTCTACTACTTTTTCTAACATAATTGACAATCTCCACCAATATCGTCAATATTAATTTTCTATTTTAACTTCCAACACTCTTTATTTATTATCTGTATTGTCTCTTTTGAATTTATTCTTTTTCATTGTATTTTAATTGATTTATATTTAGTTTAATTCTCTTTGCACGTCAGTACTGTTCCTCTTAAACTTAATACATGTTATTCTGCCGTTCATTCATATTTATTCTATATACATATTTGAATTATTCTGTTATCTTGAATGAAACTTCCTTCTGGATTAATATCATATTGTAATTTGGACATCTGAACTGCATTTTAGTTCTTTTATTTATATATATATATATATATAATAATCAGTTTGAGGGTGGGCAGCAGCAGCAGCAGGGACACGCTGTTCTTTTGAGAATGAGACAAACAAAGTGATGCACCCCCACAAACAAATACACACGTGACCCAACAGGAGAACAAATACACGCGGAACCCTTCAAGAGAGCAGAACAAAAGGCTAAGAGGAGATGAAGAAGAAGAAGGGCCCTCAGCCTCATCTTCCTCATCTTGCTGCTGATGCGGTCATCTGGATTCATATTCCTCATAAAGCTGCACTTTGCTGCACTGCGCCTCTTGTTTTGGGGACAAAGGGCCGCAGATGCTGCAGAGAGGTGTGTGCTGCAGGCTAGCTGCGAGCTAACGAGCTAACGAGCAATAAAAAGAAACGCTCGCGACGGATGGGCCGACTGACTGTCATAGCTAAGGTTAGCCTAGTTAGCTGCTGCAGGTAGCATTCACGCCTTCACGCGCTGCACACCTGCTACCTGAACACCAGACGGGAAACGTCCTCAGAAAACTGCATCCAAAGCTAACGCATCACTTACATAACTGCCGTTAACGGAGGCGCTCACGATGCTAAGCTAACCTTGGAGGGGATATTGGTCGCATGCATCGTTACGCGCGTGCATAAAGCTCCGCACGTCATAGAGGTACGGCGTTCCTCACCTGTGGAGACGCGTCTGGAGGGGAAGCCTGAGGAGTCGGGACTGTCACCGGCGCGATGCTGCTGACAGCTAGCTTAGGGTAGGGACGTCTATAGGGCAAGATGAAGGAGACATAGGGCGCGTGCGCAGTAACGAGGGAGAAACACGAACAAAGAGTCGATACGAGGGGCAAGATGGTGATCCCAAAGACCCGCGAAAGGAAACCTCAACCGAGCGGTTGCGCGCCAGGTAGAAACGTTAAATTGAAGCCATTCAGGTACATACATTGATCAATAAAAAGTTTATCGAGGGTAAAAACATATATTTGTTTATATTTACTTAGCATCTGTGACAAGTATCTGACGGGCTGTCTTCTGTGTCTTGTATTGGTGATGATATGTCCTTTTGGAGGTGCCGTAGAAAAAAGTAAGTAGCTAAGTAGTAAACAGTTCTACGAACAAAAATGTACTTATTTATATAATATAACAGCTCGTTACGGATAACCTCTCACGGAGATAACGCACTGCAGACCCGGGAAGAGTTTATTACGGGGTGCACCGCTCAGGTTTGCCCAGCAGAGGGCGCTAATGTCACACAACACGCTGAAATAATATGTTAACTATGATGTTACATCATAATAGCCACATTCAAAAGACGTGCAACTAAACCACTGTTTAACAATATATATATATATATATATATATATATATATATATATATATATATAAAATCATCTTTGTTTTATATCATTCTAAAATACAAAAAAAGATCTTCTTATTCAGCAGTTTCTCGCTAAGCCAGTTTCTTGACTTTAAAGGTTAAACACCCTCAAGTGTAAATTTAAAGTAAATACTGAAGTTTAAAGTCGCAACAACATTTAATTTAATTCAGAGAAGAAAAAAAAACGTTTAAATAGAGGTTTAATTTAATCTTTCAAGATAGTTTCTTTACTTAGTTGCTTTTGATTTGAAGTTTCATTTGGTTTAAAACATAATCCTAGTAGGTGCAAGACTAAGTTTCTTTATGCCAATTTACACCTTTATTAAGCTAGTTTACATAAATATTCATCCTATACACCCTCATGCAATGTTCATGTTGTCATAGTTACAGGTTTCCCACTTGTAAATAATGTTAATGTCAACTTCTAAGTTGTATTTATGGCTCGGAAATCTAAAAACGATATAAAGTGACCGTAAAACCAATTAAACATTGACCTGTCACGTCGGCCTTAAATGTAACCCAACCCACAAGTAATGAATGTGATGTAATGAGGTTGAAATAAGTAACTAAAGCACTAGTCACAAAATAGTATACTTAATAAACTCAAGGTGTTATCTATTCTGTTTTTAGTAAATATTATTAAACAAGAGAGAGATGATGTTTACTATACTTTACATTTATTTTGTAATAATTCCTACTGGAACTAAAGATAAACTAGTGCAGCGCTTCCTCCAGGGAAGTGAAGGAGAGTTGAGTTCATTCAGCAGCAAATAACATGCTTCTCCGAAGCTCCGCCTCCAGCTGTCTAATCAACCTGTATTAATATTTAACCTGTAAAGAGTCCAAATCTTTTACCTAATCAAACACTTTGTTTAATTATTAAAGGTGGCACATGTTGCATCACCTGCTGTTGAGTCTTTTTGAGATAAAATAACCAACAGGTTCTTGAGAAGGACTTACAAAATAGTCATAAAAACGGTACATATTATTATTATTATAATAATGTTATTAGTACTACTAGTAGTAGGTATATAGTGACAGTCATACAATGTTTATGACATCATTAGAATATTTATATAAACATCTAATGTTAACAGTAAAAGTATTGCAGTTTAAAAACTGTTGATGTTCCATAAATATAAATATATATATATATATATATATATATATATATATATATACTTAACTCACGTATTGAGGTATTTGGCATTTTCCATTATTATTATCATTATTAATATATATACAAATAAAAATATATATTTACATCACTCAAATTTTGAGGTACTTGGCATTTTTCATGTATTTTGTACATATATAAGATCCCATATGAATCTGTGAACCAGTGAGAAACAGCGCCCTCTGCGGGCGACGCGTGGTATTGAACGTAATTCAATCTCCCCGGTCCTCCTTAAAAGCTCGTGTCAAACATGGCGTTTCTTTCCTCCTCTTCTCCCCACGTCGCGGGTCGGACACGTCGTGCCCCGCCCCGGGTGAACACTGACTCGACGTTTATCTGCCTCCCTCTCTCTCTCCCTCTTTGTGTGTGTGTGTGTGTGTTTGTGTGTGTCTGTGTGTAACTGTCGTTATCAAGTCCAACGGTCAATGTTCCTGCACCGGGACTCCTGCACACTGCATCCCGGGCTCGGAGCGTGCTGACTGGGCGGGTTGAAGCCAACCGTGCACCGACCCACCGTCCCCGGATCGGAGAGAAAGTTCTGCAGGTGGAGAGAGAGAGAGAGAGAGAGAGAGAGAGAGAGAGAATGTCGGGACCACCGGGATTCGTGAGCCCGTTCCCCAGGCCCCGGTGTCTGGCGGCGGCTGCGGCTCCGGCGGGGAAAGCCAAGCTCACGCACCCGGGGAAGGCGATCATGGCGGGTAGGTTCACGGACCCTCCGGTTCGAACAGCCGCGGGTAGGTTCACGGACCCTCCGGTTCGAACAGCCGCGGGTAGGTTCACGGACCCTCCGGTTCGAACAGCCGCGGGTAGGTTCACGGACCCTCCGGTTCGAACGGACCAGCGCGCGTTCTTCGGGACTTTAAACCTCCTGAACCGGTATCCATAGTAACCCAGAGCGGCACGCGCGGCTCTGCCGGCTCCGGCTGGCCAATCAGCGACTAACCGTGTCAGCGGCACGTTGCGACAGCCACGTGACGTAAGAGACGGAGGTTTGAACCTGACCGGCTCCCGTAGGTTTGTGTGCTTTACTCGCATTATGGTTATCGTATGTTTGTCTTGTGAGTACCTCGTATCTCTAAAAGTGCACCAAAGCTTTCAGAGTAGTGTAGTACAAAGTACAACAAGTACCTCTGAGATGTAGTACTTAGTACAACAAGTGTAACAAATGTAGTATGGTTAAAAAGTACCACTGAAATGTAGTATAGTTAAAAGTACCTATACGATGTATACCTATATATGTAGAACAGTACAAAGTGCAATATCTACCTCCTGAGATGTAGTGGATAATTACACATGTAAAAGTACCTTGAAGTTGTACTTGTGTACATGCCCCCCGTGTCAGTATTTGGCTGTTTTCTCGACCTCTCGTGACCTCTTGACCTCTCCTGTGAGCCCAGAGGCCTCGGGCCTCCACGTTCAGCTCCATCACGATGACAAAGCACTCTGCTCCGTCAGCGCCACCTGCTTTCAGTCCACGAGTACACAACAATGAGTACTTTATGTGTTTCTACACAACAATGAGTACTTTATGTGTTTAGTGAGTAGTAGTCAAGAGGCACTTTTGTAGTTTAGTTCTTTTTAATGTTCGACACCTCAAAGGTACATATTTGACTTTTGACTGTTTGACACTTCAGAGGTACATTGTGTATAAATTATCTATTAGAAGGAAGACCTGCACATACCTCACTAGACAGGTTCTATGCCCCGTCCCTCCCCCCAGCTTAAATACAGACATGCAGGTTGTGTGTGTGTTTTGTGTGTGTGTGTGGCAGTGTAATTCGTAGTCTCTGACTGAAGGAATGTCCATAAGTCTGTCGTCTTGTGATCGAGCAAGACTGGTGTTTTGTTTCTCTGCACGACTTTCTGGTGGAACGAATACATTTCATTTGCATCAATAAATGGTCCCTTGTATATGCATATATATATTTATAGATATTTTTTATTTTTATAGATATTTTTAAGTTATACTTTATGCGTATATTTTTAATTAATACTTTATGCATATATATATATTTATATGTATGTGTGTGTATAGATGGATGAATTCAAGATTAAATGAGTGAAAAAATCCTTTCATGTTATATTTACTACTAGAGTTTTTTATTCTACTGCTGAACAATAACTCAACATGTAGAAATGTAGGTTGTGTAACTTGTTTGTTCGCTTTGCTCCATGTGGAGCCCCTCAGGTGCGCGTGCGCTCTGAAGTACAACACGCGCACACACAAACGCACGCACACACACACACGCACATACACGCCCCTTTGAGTTTGGGAGTCATGCCATGGGGTGGGAGTGTTTGTGGGTGGAGTCACGTGGATCTGGGCTTAGCCAATCAGCTGCCGGCTGCGTGTTCGCTGTTTAACTGCAGATGTGTGACATCCGGGGTTTTAAGGTGGAGCTGCTCATTATTGCGTGAAACACTAATATACCTGTACAAATATATTTTACCTTACCTAAAATATTGTTATTCATCTAATTCTCATATTTCCAGTATTTTATCTCTTCTAAAGAGGAATTTCTGCAGTTTATAATGCCCCCTTTTTCTCTCATTTGTGTATTTAATTGTATTTTGTGACGTTATTTTTGCATTTTTCTGTCTAAAATTTGCAGAATTAATTCAGTTTTATTACAATATTTTTTAAGAAAAGAAAATATGAACAATTAAAATATGACAAATAAACTAAGAATATATTGGATAAAGTCTACTTTACTACAATACAAATGAATACTTCTGAGCACTTCCTTCTCCTGGAGCATTGCAGGTTGAGACGTACGCCTCACCCCCAGGGTCTTGTGGTTCTTTCAGGCGGGATCGCGGGAGGCATCGAGATCTGCATCACCTTCCCCACCGAGTACGTGAAGACGCAGCTGCAGCTGGACGAGAAGGCCAACCCCCCCAAATACAAAGGAATCAGTGAGTTAGTCCTCTGGGTCACCTTGTGCCAACTCCATATGTTTATATTGATATGTTTTATACATATATGTATATCTATATTTATACATATTTTTATATCTACAATATTTTTACTATTTGTAAATCTATATTCATATTTTTACGTGTTTGTGTATATATATATATATATATATATACGTACAATATATTAAAGTATTTTAGAGTATTTTTAAAGTATTTTCGTTCTGTAATATTTTAGAAGTATTCAAGTCTTTGTAAATACATTTGTTAGGTATACATAAATATATGTAAAATGTTTTAATGTCTTTTCTAAGGCTAATTATTTTATTTTTGATGTCTTTTAAACGTATTGTTAATATTTGTCCCGTCTCTGCAGGTGACTGCGTGAAGCAGACGGTGAACGGTCACGGGGTGAAAGGTCTGTACAGAGGACTGAGCTCCCTGGTGTACGGGTCCATACCCAAAGCTGCTGTCAGGTACACAAACACACACACACACACACACACACACACACACACACACACACACACACACACACACACACACACACACACACACACACACACACACACACACACACACACACACACACACACACACACACACACACACACACACACACACACACACCACATGAACCCCGTAAACTCGTTGGTCTTTCCTCTCTTCTCAGATTCGGGGTGTTCGAGTTCCTCAGCAACAAGATGCGCGATGAAAGCGGAAAGCTGGACAGCAAGCGGGGGTTGCTGTGCGGCCTCGGCGCCGGCGTGGCGGAGGCCGTGTTCGTGGTCTGTCCCATGGAGACGGTGAAGGTACCGAAGAACCAAGACGCCGACTTTAAGAGCGTTTCTCCGACACAATTTGATCAATCGTCGTGTGTTTTTATTTTAGGTGAAATTCATCCACGATCAGACATCGGCAAACCCAAAGTTCAAAGGCTTCTTCCACGGAGTGAAGGAGATCATACGAGTTGAAGGTAGAGCTGCATTCTCTCTTCTGACCACCAGGGGCGACTCCTCTGGTTGTATAGAAGTCTATCCATCTGTAAAATCCTTATTTATAAGGCACATTCCATACAGACTATGGAGCTCAAAGGCCTTATTCTTTACAAAATAAGAAATATTTAAAAAGAAAAGTGATTTAAAACATTTTAACTGCTAAATAAGATAAAACATGTTTAGACATTAACGGTCATTTTAAGCGAACTAGCGGGACGTTTTCCGGTCGGCTCGTTTACGTCTTCTGGAGCGGGCGCGTTTTATTCTGAAGGTCTGGTTCTGTGTCTGCAGGCCTGAAGGGGACGTACCAGGGCCTCACCGCCACCGTGCTGAAGCAAGGCTCCAACCAGGCCATCCGCTTCTACGTCATGACCTCCCTGAGGAACTGGTACAAAGGTGTGTGTGTGTGTGTGTGTGTGTGTGTGTGTGTGTGTGTGTGTGTGTGTGTGTGTGTGTGTGTGTGTGTGTGTGTGTGTGTGTGTGTGTGTGTGTGTGTGTGTGTGTGTGTGTGTGTGTGTGTGTGTGTGTGTGTGTGTGTGTGTGTGTGTGTGTGTGTGTGTGTGTGTGTGTGTGTGTGTGTGTGTGTGTGTGTGTGTGTGTGTGTGTGTGTGTGTGTGTGTGTGTGTGTGTGTGTGTGTGTGTGTGTGTGTGTGTGTGTGTGTGTGTGTGTGTGTGTGTGTATACAAAAGAATCACCTGTCTTTGTTCTTGAAGGCGACGACCCCAACAAGGCCATGAACCCTCTGATGACCGGGCTGTTCGGGGCCGTCGCCGGCGCCGTCAGCGTGTTCGGCAACACGCCGCTGGACGTCATCAAGACCCGGATGCAGGTCGGTCCAGGTCCTCGTCCTCCTGGCAGGAGGAGGCTTTACGTATCTAAACCATGAGTAACGTGAGCGCCGTGTGTTTCACAGGGTCTCGAAGCCCACAAGTACAAAAGCACCCTGGACTGCGCCGTGAAGATCATGAAGCACGAAGGCCCGAAGGCGTAAGTTCACCGAGGAAGACGAGCAGTTCGCCGTAGACCCTGAAGAGCGCCCTCGGTCTTCAGAGGACTCGCACAGAAACAACCAGGTTCACTAGAGATGGGATGCATCCAAGTGTGGAAGCTGCATTCTCTCTACTGACCACCAGGGTCTTCTTCAAATCAGCAGTAGCACCCCCTTGTGGTCATTAGTAAAACAGCACCAATATCACTTAACTTTTCCCTTTAATGTCATATTCCACATTGGTAACCAAGGCAAAGTGCAGATGGAGTCTGTTTGATACGATTTCGCCTGAAGGTGGCGTAAGAGACACATATTAATTACTTTCACTTGTTTATTTGATCATCTATTGTATTTTTATTGGCCAATTGTATTGTTTATTTTCTCTCTATTTTTGTATTTATTTAAAGCTTCATCTCTCGTTGGAAAACTGCTCTATAAATAAAGTGTATTATTACTATAATAATAATAATATGTATTTTATATTGATTAAGGTACCATCCTGGGCCCACTTATTTTGTCAAATAATTCATAATTTTTTTTTTACTGATATTTATTCCTGTAATACTCTTTATGGTCCTTCCACCCGACTGCATTTTGGACTATAAGATAATAATATCGGTACTACGATTCTTGTGATATTAATTTCTAAATAACCTTTTATTGCCTCTTTTTTCATCTCCAGGTTCTACAAGGGCACCGTCCCTCGGCTGGGTCGGGTCTGCATGGACGTGGCCATCGTCTTCATCATCTACGAGGAAGTCGTGAAGGTCCTCAACAAAGTGTGGCACACGGACTGAACCGCCGCGCTGATAACAGTTTGATATCATCTACCTCACAGAGGGGGGAGGGATCGGTATGTTCTCTTGATTTTAATTGACGGGTGGAAGTCTCATCTGCATAAAAACAACAAGCTCCAGATTGAAGAGTCGCTCCTTCCACTTGCTATTTTAAAAATCTTAAATTTCAAAAGGGGTGCTGGGGGGGGGGGGGGGGCGGGCTCAGGGAATGTTTTACATAGTTAATATAAAGAGGAACCAAGACCCGACGCAATGTGACGTAGACGCTGTTATACTTGAAATGAGAGATTGTACCAGATGATTTGTATTCCTCCTGAAGACGTATGTTGAAGCGTTATTTCCCCCGTGTGTCCAGACGTTAAGAACCGCCTTAACGCGCCTTTCATTCAGATTGATCAGGATTTCATTCATGATGTCACACAACCTCCTTTTTAGAAATGCACATTTCTACTGAACACTTGCGTTCACTTTTAGGATGTTTTAAATCGATTAACAAAAAAGAAGTGCCTAATGTGTTGTTTGCGATGACCGGGTTAATGTTGGCGCACGGTGTTTTAATGAGGTTTGATTCCAGGTGTCGTGAGGTATTCTTTGTGTTCGGATCTTCTAAATTCACCGAAACTGAAACTGCTTTTTAAATGAATCTTTTCTTTTTTGTTGTTTCTTTTCAAAGTGCCATTAATATTATTAATAGTGCCTTCCGTCTCATTCCAGGAAGGACGAGTGCTCGAGGGATAGGTTTTTATTGCAGATTGTGTTTTTAAAATGTTTAACTTTTTAATTATTGCATTTTTACTCTTTATGCCAACTGAAGAGCCGATGTGCCGATCGCTGCTCGGAGGACCGTTTGCTCTGCTATGTTTCACCGACGTTTATCCAGCTTTAGACTCAAAGCAACCTTTAACTACCAGAGGACGGCAGTGAAACGAGTTGTGTGCCTTCAGTCTAATTCATGCTAACAAGTATTCTCTCAAATAAACATTTGATCAGAGCGTTCCCGTTGTCCTGGTCATTCATAACTATTTATAATCTATAATGTATATACTTAACACTCAGTATTCAAATACTAAGGTAGAACAAGTCCTGCTTTTAAAAGACTTCTGAAAGTCCCTTTTTTAGTCCTGGTCCTCTATAGACCTCCCTCAGTAAACAGACTGGTTCTGGTCTGGTTCTCTGGAGTTCTTCTTGAAGCTTCTCATCGGAGCCACCGGGTGATGCCAGATGACGTCATGCAGGTCCACCAGAACCTCCTTCAGCTCAGAGTCCAGCAGAGACCACCGTGGACTAGACCCAGATCCACTAGAGACCACCACACCGTGGACTAGACCCAGATCCACTAGAGACCACCACACCGTGGACTAGACCCAGATCCACTAGAGACCACCACACCGTGGACTAGACCCAGATCCACTAGAGACCACCACACCGTGGACTAGACCCAGATCCACTAGAGACCACCACACCGTGGACTAGACCCAGATCCACTAGAGACCACCACACCGTGGACTAGACCCAGATCCACTAGAGACCACCACACCGTGGACTAGACCCAGATCCACTAGAGACCAGTCCTTTTACAAATTAAAAGCATCATTATGTACTTAATGTACCCAAAATGAAAGTACTCATGCGGAATGATCCATTGCAGAATAATATTTATATATTTTTACTGACGCATTAATGTGATCACCTTTATATTGCAGCTGGTCTCGAGCTCATTTAAATACAATGCTGGACCTCTTGATTGCATAACCGATAGTAATAATAAGTGCTACATGAACAAGTGTAACGAGCCCAATAGGCTGTTACTCTGTTACATATTGTGCGGTGTAAGTACGAGTGCCATGCAACGCCATGCACGTACATTGTGTTTAAGTACAGTCGATGTACTCCGGTGTCCTCCTTCTCATTCATTCACCGTGACCTTGCTTCGCGTTTTCGTTTTGACCACCTCGCGCTCGCCGTAGTGTGTCGGCGCGCGCCGCGCTGCTCGTCCGGCCCGTGCAGCGGAGTGTGTGCGGCCTCGCGCTGCAGCTCGGTCGGCATGTCTCTCCCCCGCGGCGGCCGCGGCTTCTACTTCAGCACCGCGCTGTCGCTGGCGCGCGCGCTGGCGGCGCACCGCCACGCGCCCATCGAAAAGGTAACGACGAGCTGGGCGGCGACGGGCGCGAGCTCGGGTCACCTGTCGAGAGACGTCAAGGGCCCGAGTGTAGACGGCTCCTCTGTGTGTGTGTGTGTGTGTGTCCGTGTGTGTGTGTGTGTGTGTGTGTGTCCGTGTGTGTGTGTCCGTGTGTGTGTGTCCGTGTGTCCGTGTGTGTGTGTCCGTGTGTCCGTGTGTGTGTGTCCGTGTGTCCGTGTGTGTGTGTGTGTGTGTGTGTGTGTGTGTCCGTGTGTGTGTGTCCGTGTGTGTGTGTGTGTGTGTGTGTGTCCGTGTGTGTGTGTCCGTGTGTGTGCGCGCGCGTGCGCGTGCCCGGTGGGACGGGTTTAAAATCACGGGGACAGGTGTCGGTGGGGCCGAGGTCACGCGGCGTAATGGCGGCTCGTGTTCGTAATCCCGTCTTCACGCGGAGACGTTGAGGCATCAATAATCAATAATCGATACTCGATACTCGATAATCAAGTAGGCTCCCGTAAACACGGGGAGCGGTGTGACGTCACTGTTTTATAATACCAATGGATTCAAATCAGATTCGTGACCGTTAACTAGTTGTAGTTCTATAACATGATCATATTAACGTTAGTTGTAGTCCTATAAGGTGACGGTAATTATCATAGTTGTAGTCATATAACGTGACTATAACCTTTAGTTGTAGTCCTCTATCATGACAACAATAACCGTTAGCTAGCTAGTTGTATTCTATAACATGATATAACAGTTAGTTGTAGTCCTATAACATAACAATAACGTTAGTTGTAGTCCTCTGACATAACTAACGTTAGTTGTAGTCCTATAACATAACAATAACGTTAGTTGTAGTCCTATAACATAACAATAACGTTAGTTGTAGTCCTCTGACATAACTAACGTTAGTTGTAGTCCTATAACATGACAATAACATTAGTTGTAGTCCTCTGACATGACAATAACGTTAGTTGTAGTCCTCTGACATGACAATAACGTTAGTTGTAGTCCTCTGACATGATAATAACGTTAGTTGTAGTCCTCTGACATGACAATAACGTTAGTTGTAGTCCTCTGACATGATAATAACGTTAGTTGTAGTCCTCTGACATGACAATAATGTTAGTTGTAGTCCTCTGACATGACAATAACGTTAGTTGTAGTCCTCTGACATGACAATAACGTTAGTTGTAGTCCTCTGACATGATAATAACGTTAGTTGTAGTCCTCTGACATGATAATAACGTTAGTTGTAGTCCTCTGACATGATAATAACGTTAGTTGTAGTCCTCTGACATGATAATAACGTTAGTTGTAGTCCTCTGACATGATAATAACGTTAGTTGTAGTCCTCTGACATGATAATAACGTTAGTTGTAGTCCTCTGACATGATAATAACGTTAGTTGTAGTCCTCTGACATGATAATAACGTTAGTTGTAGTCCTCTGACATGATAATAACGTTAGTTGTAGTCCTCTGACATGACAATAATAACGGTAAGCCGATCTGTATTGTGTTCCTGTTTTAAGATCTTAGCTCTTTTTATCCGCCGTCGGTCCGACAGCCTCCTCTGCAGTGCGTATCACATAAATCAAAATGTTTGAGCGCTGGATAAATCCACCTCACAGCTACTTACTGCTGAATGCCTGTTTGGCTGGAGTCCTGCCCCCCCCGCGTGGCGCCCGCAGTGAGACGCGGTGGCGGCCGCTGTGTGTCGTCCTCTCAGGTGCAGAAGCTGCAGTGCATGTGCCCCGTGGACTTCAGAGGCGTCTTCCAGCTGGACGAGAGGAGGAGGGACGCCGTCATCGCTCTGGGGGTCTTCCTGGTGGAGTCGGACCTGCAGGTGAGCCGCGCCCCGCCGCGCAGCGACACCTTTTCTGTAGTCGAGCCGTCGCTAACGGCGCCCCGTGGTGTCGCGTGTTGTGTCGCAGCACAAGGACGCCATCGTGCCCTACATCCTCGGGCTGCTCAGAGGCCTGCCCCGAGTTCAGTGGATCGAAGAGAGCTGCGAGCGCAAAGGAAGAGGTAAGGAACATCACCTGAGATCCGTATACATACATACACACATATACATATATATATATATATATATATATATATATATATTATACATCGCACGGTACCCGCTCTGATGTTGCTCGGCGCTTTAAGGAGAGACGCCTGTGTGTCTTGCAGAGACACTTCCTGTGGCAGAGAACTTCACCTTCGGCCTCGTCACGCTCCTCTCAGACGTCGCCCAGCGAGATGAGACCTACCGGGGGCAGGTGTGTGTGTGTGTATTCATATGTGTGTGTGTATTCATGTGTGTGTATGTGTGTGTGTGTGTGTGTATTCATGTGTGTGTGTACACTCACTCACTAGATTTCTATTTGAGAGATATTTGGTTCGACGCAATGACAATTTCTATGCAGAGGCTCCATAGTGTTGTCAAACTGAACAAGAGTTCCCTTTCAGCTGGTGTGTTCAAGGACCGTTGGAAAAATGAAAAATCTGACGATAAAGCCTTTTTTGGGGTGAAACTGTGTCATTGTGCTCATGTAAAGGTTTCAGCAAATCTAGCGTCCATAACTTCTGTCTTTAGACTCAATCACATGGGAACAAAATGTCTTCCCCTTTAAGTTCTTATCTTGACGTAACTATGACCTCTTTGTCAGATCCTGGAGGCCATCATGGACATCATGCACGTGCTGCAGGATATCTGCAAGAACCCAGAGGCTCACGATAAAGGTACCGACGCGACCCGCCTGCTGCGTCCTCAGCGTGTAACTCGGCGTCTTCCTCTTACGGCCTCCCCCTTTCTGCCCAGAGTACCTGTGCAGGTACATCGTGCCCACCTTGCTGGGCGTGGCCCGAGCTTTCGGCCGCTACAGCAACACCGCCGAGCCGCTGCTCTCCAAGCTGTTCCCGCGGCCGGTGGTCACCGTGCCGCCGTCGGCCGACGACAGCGACGCGCCGGACCGCCGCTCCTTCAACGACTTCCGCTCCATCCTGTCGAGCTCGTTGCTCACGGTGTGTCAGGCGGACGCCATGAGGCGCAAAGGCTCCAGCCAACAGGTGGAGGTCCCTCGAGTCAAGACAACCAACCTGTGTTTACCTTCACTTATGTATTCACAGTGACACTCCTGTGTTCTCAGGCCAGCCCAGAGAGAGTCTGTCTGACCCCCATCTCACCTGCTGACCCCTCCGCTCAGTACTTTGAAGGTAAGGGCCCGAGTAGAAGCCCCCAGGTCAGAGTCCCACTACAGGGGCAAAGGGAAGCACTGCCGTTGTGTTTTAGTTCAATCGAACGCTTTATTCAGAACATCTTCACGTTCTCTTTGAAGACACAAACCGCTCAGAGCTCAGGAGCTGCGGTTAGGTTGTGTTATTGTGTTGTTTCAAAAGGCGTGCGTCTTTGGAGAACACAGAGATAACGTCTTCTCCTCTTCCTCTGACGTCAAGCTGCGCATAATGATCCTTTAAATGCTCCTGCAGGCTCCTACCTCCCCGACGGCAGCGCCCTGGACCCCGACTACTACTTCTCCACCATCAGCTCCAGCTTCTCCGTGTCGCCGCTCTTCACGGGCAGCAGCTCCGGGGAGTTCCACGTCCCTCTGGAGATGCTCAGGACGCTGCTGCACATGGTCAGCAGCCTTCAGCACATCAAGTCATCACATGTCATCACATGTCATCACATGTCATCACATGCTATCACATGCTATCACATGTCATCACATGTCATCACGTGTCATCACATGCTATCACATGTCATCACATGTCATCACATGCTATCACATGCTATCACATGTCATCACGTGTCATCACATGCTATCACATGTCATCACATGTCATCACATGTCATCACATGCTATCACATGCTATCACATGTCATCACGTGTCATCACATGCTATCACATGTCATCACATGTCATCACATGTCATCACATGCTATCACATGCTATCACATGTCATCACGTGTCATCACATGCTATCACATGTCATCACATGTCATCACATGCTATCACATGCTATCACATGTCATCACGTGTCATCACATGCTATCACATGCTATCACATGTCATCACGTGTCATCACATATCATCACATGTCATCAGGTGTCCTCACATGTCATCACATGCTATCACATGCTATCACATGTCATCACATGTCATCACATGTCATCACATGCTATCACATGCTATCACATGTCATCACGTGTCATCACATGTCATCACATGTCATGTCATCACATGTCATTACATGTCATCACATGTCATCACATGTCATGTCATCACGTGTCATCACATGTCATCACATGTCATGTCATCATGTGTCATCATATGTCATCACATGTCATCACATGTCATGTCATCACGTGTCATCATATGTCATCACATGTCATCACATGTCATGTCATCACATGTCATCACATGTCATCACGTGTCATCACATGTCATCACGTGTCATCACATGCTATCACATGCTATCACATGTCATCATGTGTCATCACATGTCATCACATGTCATGTCATCACATGTCATTACATGTCATCACATGTCATCACGTGTCATCACATGTCATCACATGTCATCACATGTCATGTCATCACGTGTCATCATATGTCATCACATGTCATCACGTCATGTCATCACGTGTCATCACATGTCATCACATGTCATGTCATCACGTGTCATCACATGTCATCACATGTCATGTCATCATGTGTCATATGTCATCACATGTCATCACATGCTATCACATGCTATCACATGTCATCACATGTCATCACATGTCATTACATGTCATCACATGTCATCACATGCTAACACATGTCATCACATGTCATCACATGTCAACACATGTCATCACATGCTAACACATGTCATCACATGTCATCACGTGTCATCACATGCTAACACATGTCATCACATGTCATCATGTGTCATCACATGTCATCACATGTCATCACATGTCATCACATCACATGGTCAGCAGACCTCCAGTAACAGGGAGTCTAAATAAAGCTGGCGCTCCGTTTCATTGGCTGGTTTCTCCGACAGGTGGAGCAGTTTGTGTCGGAGTCGTTTCTAAAAGCTCTGGACGGCTCCCTGGCAGAGCTCCTGGAGGTACGACTCACCGTGACAACCAAGACTCTTTGGTTGTTGTTGTTGTTTACTGCTCCGCTGATACATTTCTGCTTCTTCCTCATCAGTTGCATCCTGGTCTTCATCTGTACTACAAAACCTTCAGCGACCCTCTGTACGTCGCCATCTTCAAGATGCTCAGAGACACTCTGTACAACCTCAAAGGTGAAAGGCGCTTTTCAAAGTAAGAGGAGATCATCCTGAATTAGTCCCTCAGGGGGGCAATTGCAGGATTACAGCAGCAGGTGCTCAGAAGTGAGCAGGAAGAAAAAGTAAAAATACAAAACTAATAAAAATACAACAGCAATATTAAATATACAGACAGAATAAAAGTATATAAAAGATTTTTAAAAATTACATTGCAAACAACTAATTAAAGTGATAAGTGCTCCAGTGTTTAGTGAGTGGGTTCATTTGATTAATATTGCACTTATTTAAAGTGTCACAAAGTGCAGTAAAGTATTCAAGTGGAACAATTTGTTAATAACAGGATAACCCCCCCCCCAGACCTCCAGACGGACTACGTGAAGGAGGTGCACGACTTCGTGCTGGAGCAGTTCAGCAGCAGCCAGTCGGAGCTGCAGAGGATCCTGCACGACGTGGAGTACCTGCAGAGCGAGCTGAGCCCGCTCAAGCTGCGCTGCCAGGCCAACGCCGCCTGCGTGGACCTCATGGTGTGGGCGGTGACCGAGGAGCAGGGTGAGCCGGCGCCCCCTGCAGGCGGGAAGCGGTACGCCTCGGAAGCTCCGCTCCACCAACGACTCTTCTCCTCTCCCAGGAGCCGAGAACCTGTGCACCAAGCTGTCCGAGAAGCTGCAGTCCAAGACCTCCAGCAAGGTCATCATCGCACACATGCCGCTGCTCATCTGCTGCCTGCAGGTACCGCACCAACAGAACCACAACAGAACAGAACAGAACCAACACAGAACCACAACCAGATCAATGCACCAATAATATACTGAAAGAATAAAGTATGTTATTGTATGTGTGTGTGTCTATGTGTGTCTCTCTGTCTCTCTGTGTGTGTGTCTCTGTGTGTGTGTGTGTCTGTGTGTGTGTGTCTCTGTGTGTGTGTCTCTGTGTGTGTGTCTCTGTGTGTGTGTGTCTCTGTGTGTGTGTCTCTGTGTGTGTGTGTCTCTGTGTGTGTCTCTCTGTCTGTCTGTGTCTCTGTGTGTGTGTGTGTCTCTGTGTCTCTGTGTGTGTGTCTCTGTGTGTCTCTGTGTCTCTGTGTGTGTCTCTGTGTCTCTGTGTGTGTGTCTCTGTGTGTCTGTGTGTGTCTCTGTGTCTCTGTGTGTGTCTCTGTGTCTCCAGGGTCTGGGCCGTCTCTGTGAGCGTTTCCCCGTGGTGGCTCACTCCGTCACGACGTCCCTCAGAGACTTCTTGGTGGTTCCGTCTCCGGTTCTGGTGAAGCTGTACAAATACCACAGCCAGTACACGGCAGGTACCCTCAAGCCCCGCCCCCACAGCTCTACTGCTACACATCACTGGTTTCTATTGTCTCATCACTCATCACTCATTTCTATTGTTTCATGACGTATCACTCATTTCTATTGTCTCATGATGCATCACTCATTTCTACTGTCTCATGACGTATCACTAGTTTCTATTGTCTCATCACTCATCACTCGTTTCTACTGTCTCATGACGTATCACTAGTTTCTATTGTCTCATCACTCATCACTCGTTTCTACTGTCTCATGACGTATCACTAGTTTCTATTGTCTCATCACTCATCACTCGTTTCTACTGTCTCATGACGTATCACTAGTTTCTATTGTCTCATCACTCATCACTCGTTTCTATTGTCTCATGACATGTCACTAGTTTCTATTGTCTCACGACGTATCACTCGTTTCTACTGTCTCATGACGTATCACTAGTTTCTATTGTCTCATCACTCATCACTCGTTTCTATTGTCTCATGACATGTCACTAGTTTCTATTGTCTCACGACGTATCACTCGTTTCTACTGTCTCATGACGTATCACTCGTTTCTACTGTCTCATGACGTATCACTCGTTTCTATTGTCTCATGACGTATCACTCGTTTCTATTGTCTCATGACGTATCACTTGTTTCTACTGTCTCATGACGTATCACTAGTTTCTATTGTCTCATGACGTATCACTCGTTTCTACTGTCTCATGACGTATCACTAGTTTCTATTGTCTCATCACTCATCACTCGTTTCTATTGTCTCATGACATGTCACTCGTTTCTACTGTCTCATGACGTATCACTCGTTTCTATTGTCTCATGACGTATCACTCGTTTCTACTGTCTCATGACGTATCACTCGTTTCTACTGTCTCATGACGTATCACTCGTTTCTACTGTCTCATGACGTATCACTCGTTTCTATTGTTCCACTCGTTTCAGGCGGCGGGGAGATAAAGATCCATGTGACCAACGAACATTCTCAGTCGACTCTCAGCTCTCACTCGAGTAAGAAGAGCCACTCGTCGATGTACGAGCAGCTGAGGGACATCTCCATCGACAACATCTGCAGGTGAGACACACACACACACACACACCCGTAGTCCTCCGTATGCATGGAGGCAGCGTTGTGACACATCCCTCTGCCTCCAGGTGCCTGAAGGCCGGCCTGACGATGGACAACGTCATCGTGGAAGCGTTCCTCGCCAGTCTGTCCAACCGCCTCTACATCTACCAGGAGAACGACAAGTGAGTGGAGGCTCCGCCTCCGGGGACAAGTGAACGTCTCTATCTGAGAGCGTGTTGTAACCCCACCCCCTCCACAGGGACGCTCACCTGATCCCAGACCACACCATCAGGGCCCTGGGTCACATCGCCGTGGCCCTGAGGGACACCCCCAGGGTGATGGAGCCCATCCTGCAGATCCTGCAGCAGAAGTTCTGCCAGCCTCCGTCCCAGCTGGACGTGCTCATCATCGACCAGCTGGGCTGCATGGTCATCACGGGCAACGTGAGGACCACACACGCCACACGGCCTAACCCTCGAAACACCAACAAGCTTCAGGATTAAAAAAAAAGATTCGCTTTTTTCTGACGGAAGCGTTCATCACGATGTGTTCAAGGACCGTGGGAAGGATGAAAGATCTGACGATAAAGGCCTTTTTTGGGGCAATTTGTTTGGCGAAAACGAGCTTTTCCATCCCTGCAGTGGGTTTTCACAGGATTAAAAACTTAAATTTCTTGCTCCCGCAAGAACGATAATGTCATTTTATTTTTAATTTTTAAGCGAAAACATGCTTTTCCATCCCGCCGGTGGGGTTATTCCCCTGTTACATCATGATGTGTTCAAGGACCGTGGGAAAGATGATAAATCTCAAGCTAAAGCATTTAGGGCGACTATGGGTCAGTGGGTAGCAGGCCCGTCTATCAATCACGGGGTTGGAGCTGCTCTACGGTGTGAATGTAACAGGATTGTAAGTCGCTTTGGATAAAAGCGTCAGCTAGATGACATGTGATGTAATTAAAAATATATATATATATAACCTCCGTAACTGTTCTCTCACCTCAGCAATACATCTACCAGGAGGTGTGGAACTTGTTCCAGCAGATCAGTGTGAAAGCCAGCTCCATGGTCTACTCCAACAAAGACTACAAGGACCACGGCTACCGGTACGTGAGGACCCGGCGCCCCGTGCTCTTTGGGACGATGTGCTGCTCCTCGTGTTAACCCCCCCCCCCCCCCCCCCCCCGTGCAGGCACTGCTCCCTGGCCGTCATCAACGCTCTGGGCAACATAGCAGCGAACCTCCAGGCCGAGCAGATGGTGGACGAGCTGCTGGTCAACCTGCTGGAGCTGTTCGTCCAGCTGGGGCTGGAGGGCAAGAGAGCCAGTGAGAGAGCCCCGGACAAGGGCCAGGCTCTGAAGGTACACACGCACATGCACATACACACACACACACGCACATGCACATACATACACACACACACACGCACATGCACATATATACACACACACACGCACATGCACATACATACACACACACACACGCACATGCACATATATACACACACACACACACGCACATGCACATATATACACACACACACACGCACATGCACATACATACACACACACACACGCACATGCACATACATACACACACACACACGCACATGCACATACATACACACACACGCACATGCACATACATACACACACACACACGCACATGCACATATATACACACACACACACGCACATGCACATACATACACACACACACACGCACATGCACATATATACACACACACACACACGCACATGCACATATATACACACACACACACGCACATGCACATACATACACACACACACACGCACATGCACATACATACACACACACACACACACATGCACATACATACACACACACGCACATGCACATACATACACACACACACACGCACATGCACATATATACACACACACACACGCACATGCACATACATACACACACACACACGCACATGCACATATATACACACACACACACACGCACATGCACATATATACACACACACACACGCACATGCACATACATACACACACACACACGCACATGCACATACATACACACACACACACGCACATGCACATACATACACACACACACACGCACATGCACATACATACACACACACACACGCACATGCACATATATACACACACGCACACGCACATACATACGCACATGCACATGCATACACACACGCACACACATACGCACATGCACATATATACACACACGCACACGCACATACATACGCACATGCACATACATACACACACGCACACATATACGCACATGCACATACATACACACACGCACACGCAAATGCAAAGTAGTGCAGCTACTAAAAAGTGGATCACACCGACTGTCCTTGAATATTTTATATGTATAATATTATTTTGTATATTTACATCATAGCTGCAACATTACTACAGTTAACAATAACAACATTTCCCAGGCATGAAAACATTTCCCATTTCAAAATAAAAGCCCTCCAGCGTCTTTCTGTGAGAATAATCCCTTGGTTTGTTCAATCGAGGCTTTTATTTTTGAAATATTTGCCGGACTGTAAAAGTATTGAAATCAATCAAATGTGAGGGCCAACAACTAGATTTACACAGTGAAAAATCTTTACAGTTAAAATAATGAACAAAATCCAATGTTTAAACAGATAAGCAGATGTCTTGTTACCGTCTCCTCTTCTGTCTCCGCAGGCGTCGAGCAGCGCCGGGAACCTCGGCGTGCTCGTCCCGGTCATCGCGGTGGTGAGAGATCATCGTCTCTGGGCGGAAACCCAGAACACCAGCTGAGTGGTCCTGAGAGGAGCTCTGCCTGTTAGTAACGGCCTCTCTCTCCCTCTCTCTCCCCCTCTCTCTCTCCCTCTCTCTCTCTCCCTCTCAGCTGACCAAGAGGTTGCCACCGATCAAGGAGGCGAAGCCTCGTCTGCAGAAGCTCTTCAGAGACTTCTGGCTCTACTCTGTGGTGATGGGCTTCGCTGTGGAGGGCTCAGGTGTGTGAGTGTGTGTGTGTGTGTGTGTGTGTGTGTGTGTGTGTGTGTGTATATCTGTCTGTGTGTGTGTGTGTGTCCTCACCCTCTCCCCTCCTGAACAGGCCTGTGGCCAGAGGAGTGGTACGAGGGCGTCTGTGAGATCGCCACCAAGTCTCCGCTGCTCACGTTCCCCAGCGGGGAGCCGCTGCGCTCGGAGCTGCAGTACAACTCGGCGCTGAAGAACGACACCGTCACCCCGGTACGGCGCCGCCACACACACACACACACACACACACACACACACACACACCCTCTCCCAGCTCACGGGGCGGTTGTTGTGCGTTTCAGGCCGAGCTGAACGACCTGCGCGGCACCATCATCAACCTGTTGGACCCGCCCCCCGAGGTGGCGGCCCTCATCAACAAGCTGGACTTCGCCATGTCCACGTACCTGCTGTCCGTGTACCGGCTGGAGTACATGAGGTACGCCGCCTCACACACGCCTCACACGCCTCACACACGCCTCACACACGCCTCACACGCCTCACACGCGCCTCACACGCGCCACACGCCTCACACACGCCACACACGCCACACGCCACACACGCCACACACGCCACACACGCCACACGCGCCACACGCCACACACGCCACACACGCCACACACGCCACACGCGCCACACGCCACACGCCACACACGCCACACACGCCACACGCCACACCACGCCACACACGCCACACGCCACACACGCCACACACGCCACACGCCACACACGCCTCACGCCACACACGCCTCACACACGCCTCACACACGCCTCACACACGCCTCACACGCCTCACACACGCCTCACACACGCCTCACACACGCCTCACACATGTTCTCCGTCTCCTCCGGCTGCAGGATGCTCAGAGCTCTGGACTCGGACCGCTTCCAGGTGATGTTCCGGTACTCGGAGGACCGAGCCATCCAGAAGGACAAGTCAGGTGAGCACATGAAACACGTGATGTCTCTGTAACACGTGATGTCTCTGTAACACGTGATGTCTCTGTAACACGTGATGTCTCTGTAACACGTGATGTCTCCTTTAACACGTGATGTCTCTGTAACACGTGATGTCTCTGTAACACGTGATGTCTCCTTTAACACGTGATGTCTCTGTAACACGTGATGTCTCTGTAACACGTGATGTCTCCTTTAACACGTGATGTCTCTGTAACACGTGATGTCTCCTTTAACACGTGATGTCTCCTTTAACACGTGATGTCTCTGTAACACGTGATGTCTCTGTAACACGTGATGTCTCCTTTAACACGTGATGTCTCCTTTAACACGTGATGTCTCTGTAACACGTGATGTCTCCTTTAACACGTGATGTCTCTGTAACACGTGATGTCTCTGTAACACGTGATGTCTCTGTAACACGTGATGTCTCCTTTAACACGTGATGTCTCTGTAACACGTGATGTCTCTGTAACACGTGATGTCTCTGTAACGAGCGCTCCTCCGTAACGTGTGTTCCAGGTATGATGCAGTGTGTGATCGCCGTCAGCGACAAGGTGTTTGAGGTCTTCCTGCACATGATGGCTGAGAAGGTGAGGGTGATGATGTCATCGTTTCAATTGGATGCAAAATGTAAGAATCTGCAGCTTCTCAAACGAGACGACTTTCTGCTTTTCTTTATTTCCGACTGTTCGACGGACATTTGGAAAATGTGAAACATTTGAAACTTTTGAAACATTTGAAACTTTTGAACCATTGACCCGACGTCTTGACGACATTCCTTCTCTTTCAGCCCAAAACCAAGGCCCACGAGGAGGAGCTGGAGCGCCACGCCCAGTTCCTGCTGGTCAACTTCAACCACATCCACAAGAGGATCCGCAGGGTGGCCGACAAGTACCTGTCCGGCCTGGCTGAAACGTGAGTCAGAGAGAAGCTGAAGCGTGAGTCAGAGAGAAGCTGAAGCGTGAGTCAGAGAGAAGCTGAAGCGTGAGTCAGAGAGAAGCTGAAACGTGAGTCAGAGAGAAGCTGAAACGTGAGTCAGAGAGAAGCTGAAACGTGAGTCAGAGAGAAGCTGAAACGTGAGTCAGAGAGAAGCTGAAACGTGAGTCAGAGAGAAGCTGAAGCGTGAGTCAAGCTGACGCGTGAGTCAGAGAGAAGCTGAAACGTGAGTCAAGCTGACGCGTGAGTCAGAGAGAAGCTGAAGCGTGAGTCAAGCTGACGCGTGAGTCAGAGAGAAGCTGAAGCGTGAGTCAGAGAGAAGCTGAAGCGTGAGTCAGAGAGAAGCTGAAGCGTGAGTCAGAGAGAAGCTGAAGCGTGAGTCAGAGAGAAGCTGAAGCGTGAGTCAAGCTGACGCTGTGTTTATAAAGAAGCTGAAGCGTGACGCTGCGTCTCCTCCTCAGCTTCCCTCACCTGCTGTGGAGCGGCCGTGTCTTGAGGACCATGCTGGACATCCTGCAGACGCTGTCGCTCTCGCTCAGCGCCGTGAGTCATCACTTAGTCCTAGTCACCCATTGGTCACCATGGTGATGAACCTGTTCATTGGTCACCATGTGGATGAACCTGTTCATTGGTCATCATGGTGATGAACCTGTTCATTGGTCACCATGTGGATGAACCTGTTCATTGGTCATCATGGTGATGAACCTGTTCATTGGTCACCATGTGGATGAACCTGTTCATTGGTCATCATGGTGATGAACCTGTTCATTGGTCACCATGTGGATGAACCTGTTCATTGGTCATGAGGATGAACCTGTTCATTGGTCACCATGTGGATGAACCTGTTCATTGGTCACCATGTGGATGAACCTGTTCATTGGTCATGAGGATGAACCTGTTCATTGGTCATGAGGATGAACCTGTTCATTGGTCATGTGGATGAACCTGTTTATTGGTCATGAGGATGAACCTGTTCATTGGTCATGAGGATGAACCTGTTCATTGGTCATGTGGATGAACCTGTTCATTGGTCATGTGATGAACCTGTTCATTGGTCATGTGGATGAACCTGTTCATTGGTCACCATGGTGATGAACCTGTTCATTGGTTATGAGGATGAACCTGTTCATTGGTCATGTGGATGAACCTGTACTAACGATGTTTCTGCTCCAGGACATTCATAAAGACCCTCCGTACTACGACATCCCCGACACGCCGCACAGGATCACCGTCCCCGATACGTACGAAGCCCGAGAGGTGAATCCTCCTCCTCCTCCTCCTCCTCCTCCTTGGCCCAGACAGAACCCAGTCCTCCTCCTCCTCCTCCTGCTGGGTCCAGACAGGTTTCATAAAACATCAAACATTTTCCTTTCAGAGCATCGTGAAGGATTTCGCCGCCCGCTGTGGGGAGATCCTGAAGGAGGCGATGAAGTGGGCGCCGTCCGTCACCAAGTCCCACCTGCAGGTAACGCGGCGTGACCAAAGCGTGGCGTGTTGAATGAAGGTAACGGCGTGTCCCTGAACGCAACCTCTAAACCGCGGTGGTTCTGTTCCAGGAGTATCTGAACAAGCATCAGAACTGGGTGTCGGGCCTCTCCCAGCACACCGGCCTGGCCATGGCCACCGAGAGCATCCTGCACTTCGCCGGCTACAACCGGCAGAGCACCACCCTGGGGGTGAGTCACCTGCGCCGCATTCAGGGTTCCTTAGTGTCGATGAAGTATTCATTATCTTCAGTAAAGTATTCATGAGTTTCCGCCTGCAGTCCACTCAGCTGACCGAGAGGCCCACCTGTGTGAAGAAGGACTACTCCAACTTCATGGCCTCCCTCAACCTCCGGAACCGATACGCCGGAGAGGTAGAACCCCCTCAGCTGGCTCTGATGGCACAGCCACACTTATGTACTGCACAGCCACACTTCTATTCACACTTGTGTACTCACGGACCTTCTCTTCCCCCTGCAGGTGTCGGGTATGATCCACTTCGCCCAGGCGGTCAAAGGTCACTCCGACCTGAGCCGGCTGATGATCCGGCAGATGGGCGAGGCTCTGGACGCCGCGCAGCCCGAGGCCTTCACCGAGGCCATGTTCAAACTGGCCGCCTTGCTCATCAGCTCCAAAGGTCTCGCTTTCCTTAACTCATATCATTGAGCTTTTATTTTGAAGGGGCCATAGCTACTGCGTAATGACAGCAGACGCTTACAGGGAACCGATCTCAATATGTTAACTTGTGTCATTGAGCTTTTATTTTGAAGGGGCCATAGGCTTACCGCCGACAGTGTCGTGATAATATATGTGAATGTGCCTTGAGCGATCTGCAGAACGACGTCCTGTCTTTTGAATTGCTCTGGGCTTCTTCTTCGGTGGTGTCTCCAGAGTGCGACCCCCAGCTCCTGCACCACCTCTGCTGGTCTCCTCTCAAGATGTTCACGGCTCACGGCATGGAGACCTCCATCGCCTGCTGGGAGTGGCTGCTGGCGGCGCGCGGCGGCGTGGAAGTGCCGGTGCGTGCTTTTATTTAGAAATCTTCTAAACTCTCCTCCCATTTGTCACGACCACTTTAAAGAAAGGTCTTCTCCTCCTCTCAGTTCATGCGCGAGATGGCGGGCGCCTGGCAGATGACCGTGGAGCTGAAGATGGGCTTGTTCTCCGACGCCAAGCTGGAGGCCGACCCCCTGGCGGCGTCGGAGGAGAGCCAGCCCGTCCCCTGCCCTCCGGACGTCACGCCGCACCACATCTGGATCGAGGTCGGTCCGCCGGCTGCTCCTCCATCGGCTCCCCCGCCGTCGTTTCCTCTCTCACGCCCTCGTCTCCTCTCCTCTAGTTCCTCGTCCAGCGGTTTGAGATCGCCAAATACTCCAGCGCCGACCAAGTGGAGATCTTCGGCAGTTTGCTGCAGCGCTCGCTGTCGCTGCACGTGGGCGGGGCCAAGAGCGGCCTGAACCGCCACGTCGCCGCCATCGGGCCTCGCTTCAGGTGAGCGGCGCTCAGACCCGCGTCCCTCTGCTCGCTGCCGGTGTTCTTCACCACGAGCTCTGTGCCGCAGGCTGCTGACCCTGGGTCTGTCGCTGCTGCACTCCGACGTCCTCACCAACTCCACCATCAGGAACGTTCTGCGGGAGAAGATCTACTCCACGGCCTTCGACTACTTCAGGTACCGACTCCGTCACTCCCACGCCGCTGCTTTAGAAAGATGTGTTCAATGTCCATGTTCGACAGGAGGACTTCATACTTCTTGCTTTTTCCAAAACAACCCAAAGGAAATATGGTTAGAAAGTAGAATTAAAGCTCGTTGACACATTACAACAAGATGGTTTATAATCAAAATAAAAAATAAAGGTTATGTTCATAATGTAAAAAGTTATTTTGGGCTTCCAAGTTTAATTGATTTTAAAGATATGCATTGGGAATCAACAGCAAACTCAATAAATAAAATAAATACATTTAAATTAAATAAATAAATACAAATATTTTTGTATAAAATAAATATATACACCTATATATGTAGGCAGGTGTATGTGTAACACACTTTTCAACAACAAGGTGATTCAAACCATTAAAAGCATACAAACATAAAGAAAAGATTAAAAAACATTAAGAACATTCACAAAACGTTAAACGGCTACAAAAATGGAATCAAGGTCGCTGTACTGTTTAAGAAATAAAATGCCGAAATTGATTAATATCCTCAAATGTGGTTCAATTAAAGGCATCCCAGATGCAATAAAATCACATAATCATATACTAATATAATAATAAAGCCAGCCAGATGCTTTAACCCTTCGCCCTCTCCCTCCAGCGCTCCTCCAAAGTTTCCCACCCAGGGCGACAAGTCTCTCCGCGAGGACATCAGCATCACGATCCGTTTCTACGCCAGCATCCTGTCGGACAAGAAGTACCTGGCGGCGTGCCACCTGGTGCCCCCCGGTGAGCTTGGCACTACCCCGGCCCCGAGCTTGCTCGCTGCTGGGATATTCGGATCGCTTATCGTGTCCAGCACTTCTCCGATTTCTCTCCTAAGTAAGCGTAACGCGGCGGCAGCTGCAGCGGCATGCTCGTCGTAACGCATGGCAAGTCTACCCGCTGGTCCTCACGATGCTCATAGATATACGTTTATATCTTATATCTACATGACGAACACAGCTTTTTATTTTCTCATAGGTCTTTTCTTATTCCGCCTTTCCATTCCTCTTTCTTCCTCCTCACACCTTTTGATTTATTTACAGCCGATCTGTTTTCTATCCTCGATGTTCAGACGTGTGTTTGTATGAGGTACTTGTACATCGTCAGTACTACTACGGTACTACGTGAAGCAAAGTACTGCTGTGGACGCATAGAGTCGATCTCACTTTAAGTGTACATTATATTTCTAATATACACCTCTTTACCTTCCTGACTCCATTGATACAAACATTGGTTTAACCCCTCAGAGCTCAGGAGCTGCTGGAGTTAGTTTGTTATTGTGAAACTTTTTTTAATGTGAGTCTCCAAAATATGAAGACTAAAGCAGAAGATGGAGGCGGATCCGTCTCGGTCTGCGAGTTAAACGACTGCTCTGCTCCGCCTGCAGACCTCACACAACTAAACATCCAAAACCATCCGTCAAAGCATCTGTGAGGAAAAGCACAAGTTTGTCATCCGCGTTAAGATGCATGTTCATCATGTCAGCCCCCCCCCCCCCCCCCCCCCATCCCAAAGGAAGACACTACAAGTTAAACAAATAAGTCCTTAATCTTCCCTTCATTGCCGGCGACCCCCAGAAAAGAAACGTTCTCATTCTCATCAAAGCGCTGCAGGTAGACGAGTCCTCTGACCGCTGCTCCCGGATCAGATTGATCCACCTCAAAATAACACCTGACCCAGGATCAGCGGTTCAGACGACGTCTCCCTCCGTGTACGTCCCGCTTCTCACACGCATGAGCATCGCCCGCCGCAGCTCATCTCCTCCCCGCCGCCTCGTGGATGATGTCATGAATTGTTCCTCTGGCTCGCCGCCTGTTTCTCTGACCGCGTCCGTGTGTGAACCAGACAACCAGGACCCGTCCCTCAACAGCCTGGCGGTGATGAACGCCACCGACCTCCGGAGCAACGCCGACTCCAGCGCTCGCTCCCAGCAGAGCAGCCAGGGCTGGATCAACACGTACCCGCTGTCCAGCGGCATGTCCACCGCCTCCAAGAAGTCAGGTACAGGCCGCCGCCGCTCGGCTTGAGGGACGGACGCCTACGCAAATAGGAGGTCTTTCTAAATTAAATAATTAAACAATTCTGAATTTGACAAAAATATTTTCTCAACATAAATAACAATAACTGAACTGAACGAGTTATTTTACATGGAGACATGACGTCATCTCCAGTGGACATGACGTGTAAGCCGGCGATGACGTCATCGCCAGAGATGACGTCATCGCCAGAGATGACGTCATCGCCAGACATGACGTCATCGCCAGAGATGACGTCATCGCCAGGCATGACGTCATCGCCAGAGATGACGTCATCGCCAGAGATGACGTCATCGCCAGGCATGACGTCATCGCCAGAGATGACGTCATCGCCAGGCATGACGTCATCGCCAGAGATGACGTCATCGCCAGACATGACGTCATCGCCAGAGATGACGTCATCGCCAGGCATGACGTCATCGCCAGAGATGACGTCATCGCCAGGCATGACGTCATCGCCAGGCATGACGTCATCGCCAGGCATGACGTCATCTCCAGTGGACATGACGTGTAAGCCGGCGATGACGTCATCGCCAGGGGTGACGTCATCGCCAGAGATGACGTCATCGCCAGAGACGTTTTATTCTGAGACGAATACCTTTGGCAGCGACGATCGTCGATTGGCATTTCTGCAGAATTTTCCCAAGGGAATTACCCACAATTCCTAGAGTTGTGATGTTTAACGCGGGCGATACCAGCGGCAGATAAGAAACGTGGAGGTTCAGCCTGAAGATTATTGACAAATACCTTAATAGAGTCTGGAATCATTTAAATTTAGGGAGAACAATATATAAATATATACCTTTTACAATTGTACATAAAATGTACATGAAGTGCTGTCCGATCCGTATTTATGTTGTTTTTTAGCCTCGTAGCGGAAAACGTTGAACAGGCAACGTCCAGCAAAGTCCCCGAGGGGTTCAGGGTTCTGGGTTCTGGGTTCTGGGTTCTGGGTTCTGGGTTCAGGGTTCTGGGTTCTGGGTTCAGGGTTCTGGGTTCTGGGTTCAGGGTTCTGGGTTCTGGGTTCTGGGTTCAGGGTTCAGGGTTCTGGGTTCTGGGTTCTGGGTTCTGGGATCTGGGTTCTGGGTTCAGGGTTCAGGGTTCAGGGTTCTGGGTTCAGGGTTCAGGGTTCAGGGTTCTGGGTTCAGGGTTCTGGGTTCAGGGTACAGGGTTCTGGGTTCTGGGTTCAGGGTTCTGGGTTCTGGGTTTAGGGTTCTGGGTTCAGGGTTCTGGGTTTAGGGTTCAGGGTTCTGGGTTCAGGGTTCTGGGTTTAGGGTTCTGGGTTCAGGGTTCTGGGATCTGGGTTCAGGGTTCAGGGTTCTGGGTTCTGGGTTCAGGGTTCTGGGTTCAGGGTTTAGGGTTCTGGGATCTGGGTTCTGGGTACAGGGTTCTGGGTTCAGGGTTCTGGGTTTAGGGTTCTGGGTTCAGGGTTCTGGGTTTAGGGTTCTGGGTTCAGGGTTCTGGGTTCTGGGTTTAGGGTTCTGGGTTCAGGGTTCTGGGTTCTGGGTTCTGGGTTCTGGGTTCAGGGTTCTGGGTTCAGGGTTTAGGGTTCTGGGTTCAGGGTTCTGGGTTCTGGGTTTAGGGTTCTGGGTTCAGGGTTCTGGGTTTAGGGTTCTGGGTTCTGGGTTTAGGGTTCTGGGTTCAGGGTTCTGGGTTCAGGGTTCTGGGTTCTGGGTTTAGGGTTCTGGGTTCAGGGTTCTGGGTTCTGGGTTCAGGGTTCTGGGTTCTGGGTTTAGGGTTCTGGGTTCTGGGTTTAGGGTTCTGGGTTCAGGGTTCTGGGTTCTGGGTCTTGAGGGGGACGTCTGGGTCTGGGCTGAAGACGTTGCACCATGCTGTTGACCGTCTGTCCGTCTTGTCGTCTCAGGGACGTCCAAGAAGACGAACAGAGGGACGCAGCTCCACAAGTACTACATGAAGCGCAGGACTCTGCTGCTGGCCTTACTGGTGAGGAGGAGGAGGAGGAGGACGTTGATGATGATGGTGACGATGACGAGTGTCTGGTTTTAACTCTGGTTTTGACTCCGCCCCTCCAGGCCAGTGAGATCGAGCGTCTGACCACGTGGTACAACCCGCTGTCCACCCAGGAGCTGCTCATCGCCACGGAGCAGTCGGTGGAGACCAGCATCGCCAACTGGAGGTCCAAGTACATCAGCCTGACGGAGAAGCAGTGGAAGGACAACGTCAACCTGGCCTGGGGCATCGCGCCCTACCTGGCCATGCAGCTGCCCACCAGGTGCCGCTCTTAAAGGGACAGTGCGCCAATTCTGAACCAGCATTTAAAAAGCAGCTTTCTCGTTCTACTCATTCTGTTCCTACACAATGCAGATGGAGATACGGAAGCTTTCATATATATATATATATATATATATATATACACTAGATATAAACATTATATATATATATATATATAATGTTTATATCTAGTGTTATACTATTTGTAGGATTATATTTCTGTAGGATTGGAGAACAAACACAGACGAATGCTGCCTGTTGATTGGTCGGTTCTGACCTCCTCGGTCTCCAGGTTTAAGAACGACGCCATCGTGGCCGAAGTGACTCGGCTGGTGAGGCTGGACCCCGGAGCCGTGAGCGACGTCCCGGAGGCCGTCAAGGTGAGTGTGTGTGTGTGTGTGAGTGTGAGTGTGTGTGTGAGTGTGTGTGTGTGTGTGAGTGTGAGTGAGTGAGTGTGTGTGTGAGTGTGAGTGTGTGTGTGAGTGTGTCTCTATGTGTGTGTGTGTCTCTATGTGTGTGTGTGTGTGTCTCTATGTGTGTGCGTGTGTGTCTCTCTATGTGTGTGTGAGTGTGTGTGTGTGTGTGTGTCTCTATGTGTGTGCGTGTGTGTCTCTATGTGTGTGTGAGTGTGTGTGTGTGTGTGTGTCTCTATGTGTGTGTGTGTCTCTATGTGTGTGTGTGTGTGTCTCTCTATGTGTGTGTGAGTGTGTGTGTGTGTCTCTATGTGTGTGTGTGTGTGTCTCTATGTGTGTGTGTGTGTCTCTCTATGTGTGTGTGAGTGTGTGTGTGTGTCTCTATGTGTGTGTGTGTGTGTCTCTATGTGTGTGTGTGTGTGTCTCTCTATGTGTGTGTGTGTGTGTGTGTGTGTGTGTGTGTGTGTGTGTGTTTCTATGTGTGAGTGTGTGTGTTCACCTCTGCCTCATGTCTCCTCCAGTTCCTGGTCACGTGGCACACCATCGACGCCGACTCCCCCGAGCTGAGCCACATCCTGTGCTGGGCCCCGGCCGACCCCCCCACCGGCCTGTCGTACTTCAGCAGCATGTACCCTCCTCACCCGCTCACCGCGCAGTACGGCGTCAAGGTGCTGCGCTCCTTCCCCCCCGTAAGTCACGCACACGCGGCGGACTTTATCAAAGCCCCGCCCCTCGTTAACGCTGTCCCTTTCCTCTCGGCAGGACGCCATCTTGTTCTACATCCCTCAGATTGTTCAGGCGCTGCGTTACGACAAGGTAACACCAGGGGGCGCAGTTGGGCCTATTCTTTGTGACGACATTAAACTAAACTAGACACGTTACTTAAAGCTCTAACATGCTACATATGTGCGTGTGTTCTGGTTTGTGTGTTTTCTCCCCCTTCAAATTACAATCCACTAGCCGATCATCATGCTTAACGATATAATCCGCGGGCACTAGGACCTGGGGGAGGCTGCCTAGTAACGTCTCTCAAAGACAGCCAGGATTACAGCCAATGAGGTTAGCTCAAAGGAACTTGTAAGTCTAGGTAGTTACAGAATGTGGCTATATATAAATATAAATATATATATATATATATATATATATATGTATATATTTATATATATTTATATATATTTATACTATTTACTTGAGGCAAATGAAAGGGAAGAGTTAGAAACTGTCTCCAGTGAGCGGGAGTGAACGAGCGAATTCGAATACAATAAATAACTCTCAACATCGCTCTATTCTTTGCATTAATGTATATTATTAGTATATTTTGTTCCATTGAATGGTATCTTTATCCCAGTGATAGTAAATGAGCATTACATATTAAATGATGTACAAAGT
>CM070090.1:19127167-19152167 GCA_036178185.1 Liparis tanakae | reverse complement strand
TCCTCACAACGCTTTTATGCACTTTATGGGCTCCTCCTGCCGGCGGATCAAAACTATCTGGAGCTCAATCAGCCGATCAATAACACGCCAGTATTTTAGTTTAGGACACGGATCAATCAGCTTTAACGCAGCGCTAGTCTTTAGGGAGGTCACGTGTACTCACTAGTTTCACGCTCAGTTAAGTGTGAAGGAACATAATCATTCTCATAATTGTGCATCAGCGTTTAGCTTCAACTTGTTTATTCAGAGGTTTTTATTATTATTATTTTATTCCCACTACAGAAGCTTAACGACTGGTTCTGTCTTTTGTTTCCACTGTTTGAATAAAACGTTTTTACGTCTTTAAAAACAGACGTTATGTATATATATCTTTATATATCTTAACCATATGCATGAAAAGATTTTTCTCCTAAAACAAACACGGTCGCTGGAAGAAACCGAAAGAAAGAAAATGGATGAAGCTCCGCCCACTCAACAACATTTAGAATGTTGTCATTGGTTGATTAATAAATACAACAAAGATGAGACGATGTGCAAATATTAGTGGAGTCTTGTTTGAAGTTCACAGAGTTCATTAGTTTAAGGAAATAAAATTAATTTAATGTTAAAAGTGCCACGATCTTTAGATTTGTTTTGTATCGTCACTGTTAAGTTTCAGGCTGGAGAACAGGACAATAAAAGCAGATCCTGTGACAGCCAATCAAATCAGGCAGGAGGCGGGCCTTACTTCTATCCTGATTTAAACCGATGCTTCTCTCCTGACCACCAGGGGGCGACTCCTCTGGTTGTATAGAAGTCTATGCTTCATGTGTTAAAGCTGCATTCTCTCTCCTGACCACTAGGGGGCGACTCCTCTGGTTGTATAGAAGTCTATGCTTCATGTGTTAAAGCTGCATTCTCTCTCCTGACCACCAGGGGGCGACTCCTCTGGTTGTATAGAAGTCTATGCTTCATGTGTTGAAGCTGCATTCCTTCTCCTAACCACCAGGTGGCGACTCCTCTGGTTGTATAGAAGCATATGATTCATGTGTTGAAGCTGCATTCCCTCTCCTAACAACAAGGGAGCGACTCCTCTGGTTGTATAGAAGTCTATATTTTCTGAAAATTCCACCACACACACTACAAGTATACTTCCCTCAGTTCGTAGCTTTTATTAAACAGAACGATATTTAAAGTTCCTGTAGTGGGAAAAGTTAAAAAAAAAAATGATATACGATTTATTTCGACCCGTCTAATAATGAAGTATCAACACGTTCCCTCTGTGTCTGAGCGCTATGGACTTCTGGGCGACCCACCAGAACCAATCAGGTAGAGCCAGGTAAAAAACACAACCGTAGTAATTAATACGTGACAGAAACACAATCGTCGTAATTAATACGTGACAGAAACACAAACCTTATGCAATATACTCGTTGACGTATTCGTCGTGCTGTGTTTCTGTGTTTCTGTGTTTCTGTTTTTGTCGTTGCGGATGTACTGTTGTTGCGTAATCGAGCGTGTTTAAGTACACGGGAATAGCGTTAAGTACATAGGAATACTCGCGAGAGGAGAGTTGTTGGAGACTAAAGCCATTTTTAATGTAGTGGGTTTTAAAACGTGTACAAATATCTAAATGTGTGTTCAGAGATCACGTGTGACAGCTTCTGATTTACAGATTAAATGTTCCAACATCCGAGCGTCGGCTTCATGTCTGTCTCTAAATGTATGTATTTATACATTCTGTTTGAATGAATGTCGTCTTATTTGTTTTTATACTTTGTTTTTATCTTTCTTGTGTTATATGTTTTATACAAACACTAAATACTAAATACCAAAATAATTAACTTAATTTAAGGTTCTCTTTTTGGGTTATTTAAATTAAAATAACATTTAAATACATTATTTTGTTCATATTTAATTCTTTAAATGAATACATTTATATTATTTTATTTGTATATATATATATATAATGCATTTTATATTTAAATTCTTAGATATTTTTTTATGGAATACATTTATATTTAAATGTATACTCTTATTTTATTATTTTATATATACTACATTTTTTATTTAAATGAATAAAGATATTTTATTATTTTATATATATATAGAATTTTTTTTATTTAAATGAATAAACTTATTTTATTTTATATATATATATAGAATACATTTTGTATTGACATGAATACACATATATTATTATATTATATATATACTACATTACATTACATAACATGTCATTTAGCTGACGCTTTTATCCAAAGCGACTTACAATCCTGTTACATTCACACTGTAGAGCAGCTACAGGGAGACACGCAGGGTGAAGTGTCTTGCTCAAGGACACATCGACTAGGGCGGGGATCGAACCTCCAACCCCGTGACATCTTTTATTCAAATCAATACATATATAGTAATGTATTTTATTATATTATATTTATATAGAAGCTAACATGTAAAAGTACATCATTCTGAGATGTACTGGAGTAAAAGTATTACAGTACATGAAGAGTGAGTACCACAACACAGTACTGGAGTAAATGTACTTCTAGGTGAGTACATTAGTTCATAGCCTCAGGTGTCGTCTTCAAACAGGTAAACACCCCCCTCACCCCCCTCCCGCCCACCGCCTGAGTGACGTCACCGGGATGGGCATGTCACGTGGTCGCGTCAGAGGGAAACCTGTTGGTTTGATGTTCCTGAAACGAGGGAAGGAGGAGCAGCGGCGAAGGGAAGGAAGCGAACAAGGTAAGAAGACGGACCGGAGGACTAACGGGCTGCATGTACGGCCCGTGATCAGAGGTATCGATCAGGAGCGCGCGAGGCGGACAGGGAGGTCTTATAACTCTTCTCGACTCTCCTCGACTCTTCTCGACTCTCCTCGACTCTTCTCGACTCTTCTCGACTCTCCTCGACTCTTCTCGACTCTTCTCGACTCTTCTCGACTCTTCTCCCGCGAAGCGTCGAGGACGCGACGAGCAGTCCGCGACATCTTGGAACAGCTCAGTGTTCCACTGCTATAAGGTAGTTATACACAAGTACACACTGCTATGAAGTAGTACGGCACAAGTACACACTGCTATAAGGTAGTACGGCACAAGTACACACTGCTATGAGGTAGTAAACATAAGTACACACTGCTATGAGGCAGTACGGCACAAGTACACACTGCTATGAGGTAGTAAACATAAGTACACACTGCTATGAGGCAGTACGGCACAAGTACACACTGCTATGAGGTAGTATGGCACAAGTACACACTGCTATGAGGTAGTATGGCACAAGTACACACTGCTATGAGGTAGTATGGCACAAGTACATACTGCTATGAGGTAGTATGGCACAAGTACACACTGCTATGAGGTAGTTATACACAAGTACACACTGCTATGAGGTAGTACGGCACAAGTACACACTGCTATGAGGTAGTTATACACAAGTATACACTGCTATGAGGTAGTACGGCACACGTACACACTGCTATGAGGTAGTACGACGCAAGACAAGTACACACTTATATAAAGTAGTATAACCAAAGTGCACACACGGTAGTTAGATTACAGAGTATACAGTATATATATATATATATATATATATATATATATATATATATATATATATATATATATATAAATGGGTACATATCATGTATCAGAGCTAATTGGCTAATTAGAACACTTAATTAATACAATTAAAGCTTCCTCATACCAGGAGGAGGCGTCTGTCTGACCTGATGATGTACAAGTACACGAACAGCCCTCATCACTGGGGGCCGCCTCCATGAGGAAGTATTCACATCCGATACTGAAGTAACGAGTACTAATGCAACAGTGTAGCAACACTATACTACAGGTTAATATTCTATCTGGTCCTCTGTGGGGCGCTGCGATGCTTTCCTTGTGACCTCAGACCTCCCCCCCCTCCCCCTCCTCCTCCTCCCCCCCTCCCCCCTCCCCCCCCAGGTGCCGCCCCGCGCTGCATTGAGAGCCCATGTAAGTCCGGTGGTGTGAAAGGTACTGACGCTCTCCTCCATCGCCTCACTAACGGCTTCAGGGGGTCAAGAAGGTGTTTCTGTGCTCCTCACCCAGTCACCATCAACATGTCAACAACAACAACAACAACAACAACAACAACAACAACAGACTATTTGGTTGCAGCACAAAAATGCATTCTTGACTCTGCATGCAGGATGACATCATCGTCCTCTGGGGACTCGTCAAACTCTAACTCCATCAGCTTCATCTTCTGGCCTCTTCCTCTGGTTTAAGACTCTTCCTCCTGTTTAAGACTCTTCCTCTTCCTCTGGTTTAAGACTCTTCCTCTTGTTTAAGACTCTTCCTCTGGTTTAAGACTCTTCCTCCTGTTTAAGACTCTTCCTCTTCCTCCTGTTTAAGACTCTTCCTCTTGTTTAAGACTCTTCCTCTGGTTTAAGACTCTTCCTCTGGTTTAAGACATCTCCTCTGGTTTAAGACTCTTCCTCCTGTTTAAGACTCTTCCTCTTGTTTAAGACTCTTCCTCTGGTTTAAGACTCTTCCTCCTGTTTAAGACTATTCCTCTTCCTCCTGTTTAAGACTCTTCCTCTTGTTTAAGACTCTTCCTCTGGTTTAAGACTCTTCCTCTTGTTTAAGACTCTTCCTCTGGTTTAAGACTCTTCCTCTTGTTTAAGACTCTTCCTCTTGTTTAAGACTCTTCCTCCTGTTTAAGACTCTTCCTCCTGTTTAAGACTCTTCCTCTTGTTTAAGACTCTTCCTCCTGTTTAAGACTCTTCCTCTGGTTTAAGACTCTTCCTCTTGTTTAAGACTCTTCCTCCTGTTTAAGACTCTTCCTCCTGTTTAAGACTCTTCCTCTTGTTTAAGACTCTTCCTCTTGTTTAAGACTCTTCCTCTGGTTTAAGACTCTTCCTCTTGTTTAAGACTCTTCCTCTGGTTTAAGACTCTTCCTCTTGTTTAAGACTCTTTCTCTGGTTTAAGACTCTTCCTCTTCCTCTGGTTTAAGACTCTTCCTCTTCCTCTTGTTTAAGACTCTTCCTCTGGTTTAAGACTCTTCCTCTTGTTTAAGACTCTTCCTCTTGTTTAAGACTCTTCCTCCTGTTTAAGACTCTTCCTCCTGTTTAAGACTCTTCCTCTTGTTTAAGACTCTTCCTCTTGTTTAAGACTCTTCCTCTGGTTTAAGACTCTTCCTCTTGTTTAAGACTCTTCCTCCTGTTTAAGACTCTTCCTCCTGTTTAAGACTCTTCCTCTTGTTTAAGACT
Organism: Liparis tanakae; assembly: GCA_036178185.1. Lineage (NCBI taxonomy): Eukaryota > Metazoa > Chordata > Actinopteri > Perciformes > Liparidae > Liparis > Liparis tanakae. The sequence goes on along the minus strand of CM070090.1, from coordinate 19,146,940 downwards.
CTTCCTCTTGTTTAAGACTCTTCCTCTGGTTTAAGACTCTTCCTCTTGTTTAAGACTCTTCCTCCTGTTTAAGACTCTTCCTCCTGTTTAAGACTCTTCCTCTTGTTTAAGACTCTTCCTCTTGTTTAAGACTCTTCCTCTGGTTTAAGACTCTTCCTCTTGTTTAAGACTCTTCCTCTGGTTTAAGACTCTTCCTCTTGTTTAAGACTCTTTCTCTGGTTTAAGACTCTTCCTCTTCCTCTTGTTTAAGACTCTTACTCTGGTTTAAGACTCTTCCTCCTGTTTAACACTCTTCCTCTGCTCATTGTTTATGACTTAATGACATACGAAGTGACTCAGACACATTCATGCGTGTCGTGATGTTTTGCTGCTTTTCTTTCTGATGTTGAATTAAATAGATTTTACTTTTGGACGTTCAAAGACGTCACAGCTTTGAGGGGGCGGGGCTACCGGTGACGGACAGGTCGACACCGGAGACGAGCAACGAGTCCTCACGAGCGTGTGTGTGTGTGTCCGTGTGTGTGTGTGTGTCCGTGTGTGTGTGTGTGTCCGTGTGTCCGTGTGTCCGTGTGTGTCCGTGTCCGTGTGTGTGTGTGTGTGTCTGTGTGTGTGTGTGTGTCCGTGTGTGTCCGTGTCCGTGTGTGTGTGTGTGTGTGTGTGTGTGTGTGTGTCTCAGGGACCATCAGCATCCTCATGTCCCATGGAGGAGGTTTTTATGGACGCTCTGAGCGCGCCCGCCAGTCGCCGCTCTACGACCACGTGGCGCCCGGCTCATCCTACGACTCGCTGAGGGACCAGAGGGCGTCTCCGCTCGCCCGGAGCGCCGACCCTCTCCCCCCCCCGCCTCTGCCGGACCAGCCTCCCGTGGGCCTCCAGTTCCAGAGCGGCGGCGGGTCGGACCCCGACCCCGACCTCGACCCGTCCCTGGACATCAAGCCGGTGCACCGCTTCATCCCCGACTCCTGGAAGAACTTCTTCAAGGGCAGCAGCGCGCCCGGCTCCTCGGCGCCGGGCTCCGAGCCCGGCTCCGCCTCCTCGTGCAACAACAACAACAACAGCAGCAGTGACGGCGTGCGCTGCTCCCCGCCGCGGTCGCCCGTCCCCGGGTCGTACCGCGACCCGTATGGCGGCTCCGGCGGCAGCTACAACTCTCGGCGGGAGCTGCTGGAGGCCGGCGGCTCGTCGCGGCGCTCGGGGCCGAGCTACGGCGAGCGGGTGGAGGAGTACCACCAGCGCTACGCCTTCATGAAGTCGTGGGCCGGGCTGCTGAGGATCCTGGGCTGCGTGGAGCTGCTGCTGGGCGCCGTGGTGTTCGCCTGCGTCTGCGCATACGTCCACAAGGACAACGAGTGGTTCAACATGTTCGGCTACTCGGCGCCCGGCGGCGGCTACGCGGGCGCCGCGTACGGCGGCGCGGTCAACGGCGGCTCGTACTACTCGGGCCCCAAGACGCCGTTCGTGCTGGTGGTGGCCGGCCTGGCCTGGCTGGTCACCGTCATCCTGCTGGTGCTCGGCATGACCATGTACTACCGCACCATCCTGCTGGACTCCCCCTGGTGGCCGCTGACGGAGTTCGTCATCAACCTGGCGCTGGCGCTGCTCTTCATGGCGGCAGGTCGGTCTCCTCTTCTGTCGGCTTTTATTTTGAAGGGACGCTCTTAAAGGGACAGCGTGTTCTGGCTTCACGTGTTTACTCGACGAGTCCATGAAGCTTAGAGCTACTGATACCGCGGCGTCGCTGCAGCTCCTTCGGTGCGTTTGGGTTCACCAGGAGAGATTACCCATCAGCCCCTCTGCTCCCCAGGCATCGTGTACGTCCGCGACACGACGCGCGGCGGCCTGTGCTCCTACCCGGTGTTCAACAACGGCATCAACGGAGCCTTCTGCCGCACGGAGGCGGGCCAGACGGCCGCCATCATCTTCCTCTTCGTCACGCTGGCCGTGTATCTGATCGGCGCCGTCGTCTGCCTCAAGCTGTGGCGGCAGGAGGCCGCGCGGCGCTACCAGGAGAAGCACGGCCACGAGGTGAGGCCCGCGGCCCACAATGCAACGGTGCAGAGCGCAGGTCTCTTGGTCTCTTAAAAGAGTTGCATTCTGGGACATTTGAGTTGCCTCCTGTCTGGGTGAATAAGAGGCGCTAAAACCGGGGCACCGGTAGCTTAGCATAGCATAAAGACCGGAAAGGGCGTAGTCGTCGTTTATCAGTTCCCTCATTGATTGTGTGTGTGTGTGTGTGTGTGTGTGTGTTCTGCAGATGTATCGTACCGACCCTCGCGCTGCAGACATCTTGGTGAGCGACCGCAACACGAACACGTGGACGGGCTCCACCGGCTGCGTCTGCATTGACTTTGTTTGTTGTTGTTGTTGTTGTTGTTGTTGTTGTTGTTCAGATGGCTCCGGTCCTGGCTCCGCTGCACCGGGCTCCGGTTCAGGTGGAAGGATCCTCGGTGGTTCCCATCAAGGCCGCGAAGGCAGTACCACCACACGTCCTCCAGGGGGCGATACCCTCGGGCCACATCCCCCGACCGCTGATCGTACCCGACTACATCGGGTGAGCTCCGTCAGCCGAGGAACTGCAGCCCGCAGGGACTTCCTCTGGGACTTCCTCCCTCCTGACTTCCTTTCCTCCTGACTTCCTCCCTCCTGACTTCCTTTCCTCCTGACTTCCTCCCTCCCTGACTTCCTCCCCCTGACTTCCTCCCTCCTGACTTCCTCCCCCTGACTTCCTCCCTCCTGACTTCCTCCCTCCTGAATTCCTCCCTCCTGACTCCTCCTCCTGACTTCCTCCCTCCCTGACTTCCTCTCTCTGTGACTTCCTCTCTCTGTGACTTCCTCCCTCCTGACTTCCTCCCTCCTGACTTCCTCCCTCCTGACTTCCTCTCTCCGTACTTCCTCCCTCCTGACTTCCTCCCTCCTGACTTCCTTTCCTCCTGACTTCCTCCCTCCCTGACTTCCTCCCCCTGACTTCCTCCCTCCTGACTTCCTCCCTCCTGACTTCCTCCCTCCTGAATTCCTCCCTCCTGACTCCTCCTCCTGACTTCCTCCCTCCCTGACTTCCTCTCTCCGTGACTTCCTCCCTCTGTGACTTCCTCCCTCCTGACTTCCTCCCTCCTGACTTCCTCTCTCCGTACTTCCTCCCTCCTGACTTCCTCCCTCCTGACTTCCTTTCCTCCTGACTTCCTCCCTCCCTGACTTCCTCCCCCTGACTTCCTCCCTCCTGACTTCCTCCCTCCTGACTTCCTCCCTCCTGACTTCCTCCCTCCTGAATTCCTCCCTCCTGACTCCTCCTCCTGACTTCCTCCCTCCCTGACTTCCTCTCTCTGTGACTTCCTCCCTCTGTGACTTCCTTCCTCCTGACTTCCTCCCTCCTGACTTCCTCCCTCCTGACTTCCTCCCTCCTGACTTCCTCCCTCCTGACTTCCTCCCCTGACTTCCTCCCTCCTGACTTCCTCCCTCCTGACTTCCTCCCTCCTGAATTCCTCCCTCCTGACTCCTCCTCCTGACTTCCTCCCTCCTGACTTCCTCCCTCCTGACTTCCTCTCTCCGTACTTCCTCCCTCCTGACTTCCTCCCTCCTGACTTCCTTTCCTCCTGACTTCCTCCCTCCCTGACTTCCTCCCCCTGACTTCCTCCCTCCTGACTTCCTCCCTCCTGACTTCCTCCTCCTGAATTCCTCCCTCCTGACTCCTCCTCCTGACTTCCTCCTCCTGACTTCCCTCTCTCCGTGACTTCCTCCCTCTGTGACTTCCTCCCTCCTGACTTCCTCCTCCTGACTTCTCTCTCCTGCTTCCTCCCTCCTGACTTCCTCCCTCCTGACTTCCTTTCCTCCTGACTTCCTCCCTCCCTGACTTCCTCCCCCTGACTTCCTCCCTCCTGACTTCCTCCCCTCCTGATTCCTCCTCCTGACTCCTCCTCCTGACTTCCTCCCTCCCTGACTTCCTCTCTCTGTGACTTCCTCCCCTGACTTCCTCCTCCTGACTTCCTCCCTCCTGACTTCCTCCCTCCTGACTTCCTCCCTCCTGACTTCCTCCCTGACTTCCTCCTGACTTCCTCCCTCCTGACTTCCCTCTCCTCCTCCTGACTTCCTCCTCCCTGACTTCCTCCCTCCTGACTTCCTCCCTCCTGACTTCCTCCTCCTGACTTCCTCCCTCCTGACTTCCTCCCTCCTGAATTCCTCCTCCTGACTCCTCCTCCTGACTTCCTCCTCCTGACTCCTCCTCCTGACTTCCTCTCTCCTGACTTCCTCCTCCTGACTTCCTCCCTCCTGACTTCCTTCTCCTGACTTCCTCCCTGACTTCCTCCCTCTGACTTCCTCCCTCCTGACTTCCTCCTCCTGACTTCCTCCTCCTCCCTGACTTCCTCCTCCTCTCCTCCCCTCTGACTTCCTCCCTCTGACTTCCTCTCCCTGACTTCCTCCCTCCTGACTTCCTCCCTCCTGACTTCCTCCTCCTGACTTCCTCCTCCTGACTTCCTCCTCCTGACTTCCTCCCTCCTGACTTCCTCCCTCCTGACTTCCTCCCTCCTGACTTCCTCCCTCCTGAATTCCTCCCTCCTGACTCCTCCTCCTGACTTCCTCCCTCCTGACTTCCTCCCTCCTGACTTCCTCTCTCCGTACTTCCTCCCTCCTGACTTCCTCCCTCCTGACTTCCTTTCCTCCTGACTTCCTCCCCCTGACTTCCTCCCTCCTGACTTCCTCCCTCCTGACTTCCTCCCTCCTGAATTCCTCCCTCCTGACTCCTCCTCCTGACTTCCTCCCTCCCTGACTTCCTCTCTCCGTGACTTCCTCCCTCTGTGACTTCCTTCCTCCTGACTTCCTCCCTCCTGACTTCCTCCTCCTGACTTCCTCCCTCCCTGACTTCCTCTCTCCGTGACTTCCTCCCTCTGTGACTTCCTTCCTCCTGACTTCCTCCCTCCTGACTTCCTCCCTCCTGACTTCCTCCCTCCTGACTTCCTCCCTCCTGACTTCCTCCACAGGAAGTACCCTCTGACTTCTGGCCAGGAGCGTGACTGCAGCGCCCGTGTTCAGTACTCCAGTACTCAAGGAGCTGCCCGCCGACATGCAGGCGGCCGCCAGGAGGTTTGAGGAGATGGACGCCATGATGGCCGGCCTGCCGCAGCACCCGGGCAGCCAGAAGGTGTGTGTGTGTTTGTGTGTGTGTGTGTGTGTGTGTGTGTATCAATGGCAGAATGACCTCTCTTCATATCTGAATGTGCAGCACTCTGGTCCTGTGCATGTTGCATTGTGGGAGTTGTAGTATCCAGACAGGGACTCAAATGAAGTTGCTGTTGTTTTTTTTAACACTTTAAGAAGTGAGATCATAGTTAACAGGATCTCTTATAACGATGCGCTCCCCGGCCTCTCTCTGGGTTCAAAGGTCATCTGTTATTGTTTTGCACCCAGTCTCTTTGTCCCTCGTTACTTCCTGTTCCCGCTCTACTTCCTCCTCACGCTCTACTTCCTCCTCCACCCTTCAAATTCCTTCTCTGCTCCGTCCGGCTGATTTTCAAGTCAAATTAAAGGTTTTCGTTTCTCTTCTTCGGTGGTAAACGACTGAACTCTTCTTCTCTCTCTTCTCACAGGAAGTGGATCGCATCAACAGAATCCTTCAGGAGTACCAGAGGAAGAAAAACGTGAGCCCGTTGAAGCATTATACATTTTATATATAATGTATATAATGTTTATATATTATATTATATATATATATATATATATATATATATATACACTGATAATAAATGAATATATATGTTTATATATTGTATAGAATATATATATTATATTTATATATTCTGATAATAAATATATGCATATTTATGTATTTTACATATATATATATTCATATACTGATAATAAGTATATATATATAAACTGATAATATATATATATATATATATATATATATATATATATATATATAAATACATATATAATATATATACATTTATATCCGCCTTTTAGTTTCTTTATAACACATTTAAAACTTGACTTCTTTCTTTATAGAGTTTATTTAAAGGTAATAAATTCCTTCCGGATCTGAGGGCTTACAGTTGATTATAATCCTCTAGAGTGGATGTTGAGTTCCTTTGACTCCTCTCAGTTCATTTGCTGTGTGCGCCCTCTGGTGGCCGGGAGCATAATGCAGCTCAGAGGGAGTAAACATCTCTTCGGTCTGGAGTTTCTCTCCTGAACTTCCCCCCAGGAATGTTTAGGGGAACAGGGGCGATCTCTAAAATCCTAAAATCATTACTTGTCACTTGCAAGTGTCACTAAAATGTATTTTTAAAAGCTTCATTTGTGAAGATGAAGAATGGATTAAAAATGTTTAAAAAATTGGCGTATAATGAAGGATTCAAAGGATCAGTCAGGTTCATTTTATAATTTATTATAATTAATTTATTGTTGTGACTCTTGGTTCCAATTCAGATTTAAAATGCTCAAAAAGTGTTTATTTGTATAATAAAGGGAGGAATTGGTGCATTTGTTTGGAACTATTTTCAGCGGCGCATGAATCTTTGGCGCTCTAGTGGGGATTATAGAAGTATAGCAGAATAAACTGATGTGTGTGTGTGTGTGTCTTTGTGTGTTTGTGTGTGTGTGTCTCCAAAACCAGGACCCGACCTTCCTGGAGAAGAAGGAGCGCTGCGAGTACCTGAAGAGCAAACTGTCGCACATCAAGCAGAAGATCCAGGAATACGACAAAGTGATGGAGTGGAACGACGGCTTCAGCTGAGCGGCTTCTAGCTTAGCACAAAGACTGGGAGCGGAGGGGAGCTGCTAGCCTAGCTTAGCACAAAGACTGGGAGCGGAGGGGAGCTGCTAGCCTAGCTTAGCACAAAGACTGGGAGCGGAGGGGAGCTGCTAGCCTAGCTTAGCACAAAGACTGGGAGCGGAGGGGAGCTGCTAGCCTAGCTTAGCACAAAGACTGGGAGCGGAGGGGAGCTGCTAGCCTAGCTTAGCACAAAGACTGGGAGCGGAGGGGAGCTGCTAGCCTAGCTTAGCACAAAGACTGGGAGCGGAGGGGAGCTGCTAGCCTAGCTTAGCACAAAGACTGGGAGCGGAGGGGAGCTGCTAGCCTAGCTTAGCACAAAGACTGGGAGCGGAGGGGAGCTGCTAGCCTAGCTTAGCCTGTGACCCCTAACCCTCAACTCAAAAGCACTTCAAACTAACTGGATATCAATAAATAATTATTAATAATTAGATATAAATGAAATGTAAAACATTTGGCTTTTTATTTTTGAGGTTTATAGTGAAAGATATTTTTTACCATTTATTTTTATAATTTCTTTTTTTCAAATAATAATAATATATATATATATATATATATATATATATATATATATATATATATATAAAATATATAGTCCCCAAAAAATATTTATTTATTTTTACTTAAAATAAATAATAAATATATGGTCAATGATACTAAAATGACTATCTGACGATTAATGAAAGTTTTGCAATATTTAAATATTTCATCCTGAAGATATTTAGTTTTACGATCTTAAGTATAAGACGTTATCGGACGCAGTCAACAAGTTAGCTAACGAGCTTTATGGCTGCCGGTCGGCAGGCTGTAGCTAACGGTTTCCCCCGTTTCCAGTCTTTATGCTAAGCTAACGGTTTCCAACGTTTCCAGTCTTTATGCTAAGCTAACGGTTTCCCCCGTTTCCAGTCTTTATGCTAAGCTAACGGTTTCCAACATTTCCAGTCTTTATGCTAAGCTAACGGTGTCTTGGCTGTTTAAATGATGAGCTGTCAATCATCTCATCAAACGCTCTGATGCAAATAACACTGTTCCTTTATACAATGGTCTGAATATGCAAAGACATACGTGTGTATGTATGTGTGTGTGTTTGTGTGTGTGTGTGTAAACTCGCCACTATCTCTGGTTTCTGCTGTGAACGTGATTTTAAGGTAAAGAGATAATAGACGAGCTGGTTTACTTGTAATTGCACAGCGTCTTTATTTTATTTTCCTTGACTTCCTCCTGATGATGTAAATGTACATTTATTGTATTTTGTTCTATCATTTCAACCCGATTCAACATGTTGTACTTTATCGTCACTCGAGTGCCTAAACGTCTCTTCTTCACCGCGCGACAGGAAGTGACATCATCGAGTCGGTTTCCTCTCGCCATCAAGTACTTGCTGTAAATGTCCTTCAAGATTTCATCATTAAAAGTGATTATTTGGTGTTTTCTGTAGTTTTGTTTGACTGTAAACGAGTAAATAAATGAAAGGAGTAGATGAATGTTCTTTAGTTAAAGTCTCTTCTTTCTGTTGGATGTAAAGATTTGCTTTTATTGCCCTTTTTTTTTTTTTTTGGACGTTTTTGGACAAAAGTCATCGTAGAAGTGTTTCCTTTATTTTACCTCCTAAAGTTTGGAGCCCTGAAAATAAATAAAACATATTCATGAGTATTTAGTTGAATAATTATTCAATATAAAGCGTTAGTAATTTGCTTTGATTTCTTTTACATTTTTCCTCCATCCCCACATTAGTTAAATTGATTGTTTTGGTTTTGCATCACAATTCATTATTTGTTGATTTATCCTAAGAGAAATAAATCAGAAAAATAAATAATAATAAATGAATATATGTCAATTCCAAGAAAATTATATATTTCTTTTGGGAATACATATAAAATGTATGTATATATTGACAAATCTACACTCTAAAAAGATAGATTTACATATATCAAAATATATTTAGTGTGATTATTGAGTACATAAATGCTTATTTATTTAATATAAATGATGTATCTATGTGTACATATATATATTTATAATATATATATACATATATATGTGTACATATATGTATACACATATATTTATATTAAATAAATAAACATGTATGTATTTGCATACATTACTATATATATATATATATATATATATATATATATATATATATATATTCTAAATGATAATTTACACAATGTCTTTTCCTCCAGTTTCGGGAAGAACGAGGACTTCCGGTGTCGTTGCCGGTAACGTGACACCTGTGGGAGGGGCGGGGCTCCGCTCACCTGGGTGCGGCCCTCCGGTTGTTGTGTTTCTCATCAGCAGCTTCAGTTTCAGTTGAAGCTTTCGAGGCGGAGCAGAGAGGCGCGCGCACAGGTGAGTCCGCTTCGAAATGCTCGATACCGGGTTACCTGTACATACCTGACTACCTGTGTGCTAGCTGTATGTAGCTGTGTGCTAGCTGCATGTAGCCTACCTGTAGGCTACCTCAGGTGTGTCGGAGGAGACGTTAACCCCACGAGCTCCTCCACTCTGCTGCGCTGTAATCTGGTGTCGAATCTGGATAAAAGATCCGATTTATTCTTAATGTATGTATTTAAGTGTTCCAACACCTGTGACTTTATCTGAATCAAACATTTAGGTGTTTACGTTTTCTATCTTATAATAACACGATTGCTTTTTGTTAATGAGATGTCCTTAACAGCCACAGGGTACGGAATTTTAATCGGCAGTGTTTTTAATGACGGAATAATCGCTGACGGAATTTTTCTTGCAAAAACCAACAAAAAAGGGGGGGGGGGGTGCTAGTGAGCTTTTTCTGATTGGCTGTTGTTGTGTAGCCCATCTCTTCTTTTTGATTGGCTGATAAGTGGCACCTCACGGCAGAACTCCAGCTCTGGATTCCTCCACAGAGAGCGGCTCATTAAAACATTAAAGAGCCGAGAGCTGTTTTAAGCGTGAGAAATACGATGTGTGGCGGGAGTTGAGACCGAAATGCGTGAGGCTTGAGAGCCCTGGTAATGTGTTTTTTAAGTACAGAAAACAAACTGCAGATGAAAGAAATCTGCATTAGTTTTTTCTTCAGTTTGTTTATTTATTTATTATTAAAGGAAAAAACAAAATTCTTGTTTCAGGTTCTCTTGGCTCACCCAGTGACGTCACCATGTCCTCCCGACCCAACGGGAGCCCCCCCCCCTACGAGTCGGACACCGGATAGTGAGTCTATCTTTAGTGTTTTATCTTCTGCCTTCAAATATGACGGAATGTATTAGAAACGTTTATGTTTAATCTGAATTTAGTTTTGGTTTTCTAAATTCCACATTTCCAAATTGACAAAAAATAATCTGTCAATCTTTTTCACTTTTAACGGAAGGTTTTCAAAATAAAAAAAAATAAAATATATATATATATATATATATATATATATATATATATATGGAAATTGTCCTCTAGTCTCGATCTTGTTTTAAAACCCATTTATAAGTAAAGCGGGAAGTGTTTCAGGATAAGATGGCGTCCTTTCCCCCCTTCTCGGCGCTCCTCTGGGTGGCGTCTGTTCCTCAGCGACCACGAGAGTTTCCTCTCAACGCGACTCCCCTCGTCTCTGCGTGATGCCGGTCGTCTCGTGGAGTCCCTGACGTCTCGTGTCCCACGCGAGTCTCAATCGGGTTCCATAAAGTTACCGTAGCGATGGGCTGCTGGTTGTAGTCGAGGATTCTTCTCCCCGCCTCCAGCTTCTCGCTGACGCTCTTATTGTGAAACTCTCCCCGCAGCGCAGGCGCCCCCCAGCCGGCCTACTCCTACTACCCTGACGATGAGTTCCAGCACTTCTACCGCTGGACGTCGCCGCCCGGCGTGCTGAAGATCATGTCCATCATCTCGCTCGTCATGTGCGTCGCCATCTTCGCCTGCGTCGCCTCCACGCTGGCCTGGGACTCCCAGGGCGCTCTGGGCGGCTTCGGCGGCGGCATCGGGGGCGGCGGCTACGGCGGCGGCGGCGGCTACGGCGGCGGCTACGGCGGCGGCTACGGCGGCGGCGGCTACAGCAGCTTCGGCAGCGGCGGCTACGGGGCCGCCAACGGCTACGGCTACGGCGGCCTCGGGGGGAACTACAACGACCCCCGCAAGGGCAAAGGCTTCATCATCGCCATGGCGGCCATCACCTTCATCGCCTGCCTCGTCATCTTCATCATCGTGGTGTCCCACCAGAGCCTGTCGGAGAGCCGCCGGTTCTACCTGGCGGTGGTGATCATCTGCGCCGTCCTGGCGCTGCTCATGCTGATCGCCGCCATCGTGTACCTGGTGGCGGTGAACCCCACGGCGCAGTCGTCCGGCTCGGCGTACGGCGGCCAGATCGCCGGGCTGTGCGCTCAGTTCCAGCAGCCGCAGCCATCCGGCGTGTTCGTCAACCAGTACCTCTACCACTACTGCGTGGTGGAGCCGCAGGAGGTGAGCGCCGCCGCGCCGCTGGGCGCCCGCGGACGCAGAGAGCCACTCGTAACTCGCCGTCTGCTTCCAGGCCATCGCCGTGGTGTTCGGCTTCCTGGTCGCCGTGGCGCTCATCATCATGCTCGTCTTCGCTCTGAAGACGCGCAAGAAGATCATCAACTTCGGCAAGAGCAACGTCCTCTGGAAGAAGGTGAAGGTCATCGAGGAGATGGAGCCGCCGCCGCAGGACGTGGAGGCGTGGGTGAGTTCAGGGGCCGGCGTATCGGTACAGCGCCATCTGGTGGGGCGGTGGCAGATTGCAACGCCTTTGCTCACAGAGCTGCACTCTCTCTCCTGACCACTAGAGGGCAACTCCTCTGGTTGTATAGAAGTCTCTGCTCCATGTGTTGAAGCTGCCTTCTCCCTCCTGACCACCAGGGGGTGACTCCTCTGGTTGTATAGAAGTCTCTGCTCCATGTGTTGAAGCTGCCTTCTCCCTCCTGACCACCAGGGGGCGACTCCTCTGGTTGTATAGAAGTCTCTGCTCCATGTGTTGAAGCTGCCTTCTCCCTCCTGACCACCAGGGGGCTGGAGAAGCTCTCGCCTACAGGGGGACGCGGCCCCTCTTTGGTTTGTCCATTCTGGGCTCCTGTAGCTACATGTAGATGGAGACATGTTATTTGCTAATGGAAACGCAACGACTCAAATAAACGTTGTTCTGAATATTATATTTCTGCGTGTTGAGCAGAAATATAATATTGAAGGCTCCTGGATCCCGTGGAGCAGACGGTTAGAACCTTTTCAACCGGAGTGTTTTAGCTTTAGCTTGTTCTGAAAGTTGATGTTCAGCGAGAAGCTGAATCTAAGTTTTTAGAATGAACGAGAGTCAAATTGTCCTGGAGAAACTCCCTTCAAAGAAGCTTCATGGGAGGAGGAGGAGGAGGAGGAGGAGGAGGAGGGAGTCGGTGTTTGTCTCAGTGAAGCGGTCCAACCTGTTGGGTGTCGCATGTTGCTGTGCGGGGGAGGGGAACACCAGACGGCTTCAGGGCGCGGTGGCGTTCACACACACTCACTCACACTCACACACACTCACACACACTCACTCACACTCACTCACACTCCACACACTCCTCCACTCCTCCCTCCTCACACTCACTCACACTCCTCCTCCACTCACACTCCACACACTCCTCCTCACACTCTCACCTCCCACACTCACCACCTCCTCCTCACTCCTCCACTCACTCCTCCACTCCTCCTCCCACACTCCTCCACTCCCACTCCACTCACTCCTCCACACTCACCCACTCACCTCCACACTCACTCCCTCACCTCCTCCCACACTCCACTCCACACCTCACTCCTCCCACTCCACTCACACTCCACACACTCCTCCCTCCCTCACACTCCTCCACTCACTCCTCCCACCCCTCACTCCCTCCACCCTCCCACACCTCCACTCCCACTCCCACTCCTCCCTCCTCCACACTCCCCTCCACTCCCTCCCACTCCTCCCACTCACTCTCACCTCACTCACCTCCCCACACTCACTCCCCTCCCACCTCCTCCACTCACTCACTCCCTCCCACACTCCTCCTCCCCTCCCACTCACCTCCACTCCACTCCACACTCACTCCTCCACACTCCCTCCCCTCACTCCCTCCTCCTCCTCCCTCCCCCCTCCTCCACACTCCTCCCACTCACTCACACTCACTCACACACACTCACACACACACACACACACACACACACACACACAACGGCGTAAATGCTCGATACCGGGTCATAAAGCTGGACTCTGTCTCGGCCGTTTATCCTCGGCCCACCGTGACGCGGCGAGGAGGGAACCGGTCGGACCGGCTCCGGCTCTGTAACGCGAGCCGGTTCATTCCACTGCGGCTCGCTGGAGTCTGTGTGAAAGTGCTGAGGCGGCGTGTGCAGCCGGCATGCAGCACACGCGTGTCGGCGCAGGTTTCATCATTCCAGAGTTTACGGTGGTCTCTGGTCACGTCTTTACTGCAGCAGAGAGAGGCTGTGAATATTAAAATACCAAGATATAGTCGACAAAGTGTACTGTGTGTGTGTGTACACATCTTTATGAATAATGATTCATAAACATGCTTCTTAAAATGTGCTTTTGTCCTAATTAACCACGACTACAAGAATATTCCACTCTGCCTTTCTGATTTTAAATAGTTTGCCTTCATAATAAAGGGTTCTGATCGTTTAAATCTAAACGTTGTCGCCCCCTGCAGGTGAACAACGTGTCCGTGGGCCCGGAGGTCCTCCCCACGTCGGCCTACTCCGAGAAGCTCCGCGGCTCCCGCAGTCACCTTGACGACGAGAGCTCCGCCTACGACAAGCCGCCCTACAGCGTCACGCCGCAGTGGGGACCGCCGCCACGCTCTTATTGTGAAACGGTTACTCCCCGTATTCTTTAACCTGACCGCGTGCATTCTGTAGGCCTCGGGAGGAGGACCTGCCGCTGCAGAACGGCGCCCCCTACGGCTCCAACTCGGAGGCGCCGAGCTCGGCCGGGCGACCCAAGAAGAGACGCGCCGGCCGGCCGCGCCGCGCCGACGGCAACGACCCGGACACGGACTACAACTCCTCCGGAGACGAGCTGGACGACAACGAGTTCGACAGGTGGGAGACCTTCAGACGGGTTCAAAACGATTCTATGTGTTTATACAGCAAATGATCATAAGTTATTGATAGACAGACAGACAGACAACACTAGGACATTGTACTCTAAAGAATATCATATTGCATTTTAAAATGCGTCACTGGCCCTTTAAATACATTTGGTTTATTCCCGTCGCTGCACAACAGAATCTGGTGGATATTCATCTTCCTGTACTCAAGTCTTTCCTCCTCTTCCTCAGTGAATTCCCCCCGATCGCCAACGAGCCTGAGCGCGTCGACTACAAGCGCCAGTTCGACCGCGACCACCAGGAGTACAAGGAGCTGCAGGCGGAGCTGGACGCCCTGAACCGGAGCCTCCTGGAGGCGGACCGCCAGCTGGACGAGCTGCCGGAGGGCAGCCCGCCCTACCTGGTGGGTCGCCGCACCTTCGTCTTCCTCCGTCTTCCTCCACACGAGCCTGTGGGACGTGTGAGGCGGCGTGGAGGAGATTTAGTCAAAGATTTCAGTTTCCTACGCTCATGGAAACCTGGAGAAGGGAAAGCTCAAACGTTTTGGAAAAGACAGATATTGTTTTTATTTATCTGTTCATTTATGCCAATTTTGTAATTTTCTAATGGCTTCTTGAGAGTCGACTGCAGAACGAATCAACAGTTTTAGCTTCTAATAACTTGTCGTTTTGTTAATTTAAATTATGGCCGACACATTAAATGTCGTTATAAAGCGGCTAAAGACATTTAGATATTTGCTTCAGGAGGCGGAGCTTAACAACTGAGCTTCTTTTGTTTAGCCCTTGACGCACTGCGGGACATCTTCATATATTATATATTTAATTTGTAGCTTTTGCACGGCGACTAAATAAATGACGGCGTCGAGTATCAGGTTGAGTCCCAAAGCAAGGAGGCGTGGTTTAGTGAGAGGGGGCGTGGCCTCACAATCTGGTTCCACTCTGAAGGAAGTAAAAGACGCCAGAAACATGTTGATTATTTATTTCAAAACACACGACAGAGCTTTTTTTTTATTGCAAGATAAATGTGCAAATAACGACACCCTGAAGCCCAAAATCCCCGTGACTCGGAACCGAGCCGCTCTGTTTGTTTATTTGTTGACGCTGGAATCGATCGTCTAAACGAGACCGAGCCCCTTTTAAAAAGTCCTTCCTCAGATCTGCTCCTTCCCTTTCACAATAAAAGCTCGAGATGAAAAGCATTAGCTGTGTAAAAGCTTTCAGTCGGATTTACAGCGACGGAGAATCAGGCTTGTGTTTCAGGATCCCCAAGACCGTGGTGAACGTTGTTGTTGTTGTTGTTGTTGTTTCCACAGGACGCTCTGGACGAGTACAACCGGATGAAGAACTTCAAGAAGGTACGTGGGCTCCAGCTGCCGCTCCTCTGTTGTCCAACTCGTCTCACGCCTCTCTCCTCTACGTCTCTCCATCAGTCCTCCGACTACCAGGTGAAGAAGCGCCGGTGTAAATACCTGAAGTCCAAACTGAACCACATCAAGAAGACGGTCAGCGACTACGACCGCCAGGCCTGAAGGACGCCGACCTCCCACCGACCTCCCACCGACCTCCCACCGACCTCCCACCGACCTCCCACCGACCTCCCACCGACCTCCCACCGACCTACGACCTCCGACCTCCAAACGACCTCCAACCGACGACAGACTTTAGAGGGTGTAGCGACACCGATCAACCCCACACACACACACACACACACACACACACACACACATGTCTGGTGGAACTCTGCGGCGGCCGTAGACGCTGTAACATGTATTTATAAAATAAGACTTAATCCCCGTTGGTTTTTTAATAGCTCTGAAAAACAACGACTCGACGTGAGACGCTCTTTTTAATAAAATCTTATTTTAATTCTGATTTTTAATTCTGCCTCAACGATATAAACTTGTAAATATGTGGGAAACTGTTTTTTAAAACGTTTTGAGTGCGTATGCGTTTCTTTATTTACACTTTTTCGCGTGATGTACTTTTACAATGAGGTGAATCTTTTTAATGAAATAAATTCATGAACTAAAACCTGTTCTGGCCGTTCTTACCGAGTCTCTAGTGTTGACCTGTCATCACCTGTAGCCCCGCCCCTACAGCAAGCCCCGCCCCTAAAGCGCCCCCTGCTCTATAGTGTGACTCTACCGACCATAAAGTATAAAAGATGACATTGTGCTGTATAGAAGACGACTGGAGACTAGAGACTGAGACATAAACTCATGTTTACATGTTTACTGAGGGAAGTAGTCACTAGAGAGACTTCTATACAACCAGAGGAGCCCCCTGGTGGTCAGGAGAGAGAATGCAGCTCTAACACATGAAGCATATACTTCTATACAACCAGAGGAGCCCCCTGGTGGTCAGGAGAGAGAATGCAGCTCTAACACACGAAGCATAGACTTCTATACAACCAGAGGAGCCCCCTGGTGGTCAGGAGAGAGAATGCAGCTCTAACACACGAAGCATAGACTTCTATACAACCAGAGGAGCCCCCTGGTGGTCAGGAGAGAGAATGCAGCTCTAACACACGAAGCATAGACTTCTATACAACCAGAGGAGCCCCCTGGTGGTCAGGAGAGAGAAGGCAGCGTTAACACATGAACAAAGACTTCTATACAACCAGAGGAGCCCCCTGGTGGTCATTATTGATACTGCATCTTTAAGACGCCGGTTTGCGTCCCGGCGGTCGGCGTTGACACGGCTTCGTTAGTCGAGTCGTGTTGGACGTTAAAGTTGACCCGGGTGAACGTTGTGGACTTCAGCTCGTGTTGCTCACTTTCCAATGAACGCATTCGGTAAGTGTTTTCAGCCCTCCCCTAGTGGCCAGAGAGCGTATTGCACACTGACGGCACAAGGCAACGCCCCGCGGCCCGGCGGCTTCAGGAGGCGCTGCTCTTCTGGTCCTCTTGGTTGCCACGGAGACGCTCTGAGGCTGGAACGTCACGCCGTTGTCTTGAAGCTCTCCGTCTGCATGGAGTGTCTCCTCAGCAGCATCCTCCTGCTCATCTCCTTGGGGAGGCCGGGCGGCGCCGAGGGGAGGAGCCCCCTCGGCGGCCCGGCGCCGAGGCCCAGCGGCGGCAGGCGGGGCCTCGGCTGGGCGCCGTGGTCCAGCAGGAAGGCGCCGGAGCCTCGGCGCTCGTAGCCGCACGCCATCTGCCTGCCGGGCCCCGGCGGCGCCGCCGAGCCCAGGGTGCTGGAGCAGCGCAGCGGCGCCAGCCGCTTGGCGTCCGCCGGGTCCCGCGCCCGCGGGGCCTCCTCCAGCAGGGGGCGCACGTCTCTGGCGAGCTGCGGGTCGGAGCTGTAGATGTCCCCGAGCCGGCGCCGCTGGATGACGCTGTGGAGGCTGGACGAGGCCACGCCCTGCAGCGAGGCGCCGGAGGAGAAGGAGGAGAAGGAGGAAGAGGAGGAAGAGGAGGCGAGCGACTCCGTCCCCAGGTTTGCGGAGTGGAGGTTGGGGTGGGAGGCGGAGTGGGCCGACAGGAGGCCCAGCAGCGAGACCTTCTGCCCGGTGCGCCCGGCACACCGGTTCCTCAGCTCCGCCCCCCCGGCCCCCGCCGGGCGCCCCTCCCCCCCCCTGAGGCTCTCGCTCGCTGACTCCGCTCCGTGGATCCGGAGCGAGAGCTCCTGGCGCAGCAGCGCCGGCGGGACCTTCAGCCAGGGCTCCGAGTTGAGCCGCAGGAGGAGCGGCTGCAGGCCGCCGGGCGCCGGCCGCGACGGGGAGCCCGGGTGGGAGGCGCCGCCGGGCGGGGCCTCCCTGAAGGAGAAGGCCGTCTCGGGGGGGCAGAGGGAGGGGGAGGTGAGGAGCTGCACCTCGGAGGGCGAGGCGGGCGGCGCCCGGTCCGGAGGCCCGGCGGGCGGCGGCCTGCTGAGGTACCGCTGCGCCTGAGGGTTCCCACAGGGGAACCGGTCGGTGGCGATGATGATCACCTCCTTCCCGCGGGCCTTGCAGGTGTCCAGCAGCAGCTTCAGGACCGTCCAGTCTCCGGCCACGACGCCGTGGACCAGCGCCGACGTGCCGGAGCGGTCCTCCAGCCCGACGTCCGCCCCGCTGGCCAGCAGCAGCGCCGCCACCTCGGGGCCGGCGTGCTCCCGGCAGGCGTGCATCAGCGCCGAGCGGCCGTCCTGGTCCTGGATGTCGGGGTCCGCTCCCTTCTCCAGGAGGAACCGGACCAGCTTGACCCGGCTGGCGCTCTGGGCGTCGGCCTGCCGGCTCCGGCAGGCGACCATCAGGGGCGTCTGGCCGCGGCCGTCGCTCTCGTTGATGTAGGCTCCGCCCTCCAGGAGCAGCCGCGTGAGGCGCAGGCGGCCGAGGAACACGGCCCTCAGCAGAGGGTTGGCCGAGTCCATGGCCGCCGCCGGAGGAAGTGGAGGAAGAGGAGGAGCAGGAGGAGCAGGAGGAGCGCCGGCTGCCTCCATCCTCCAGGTTCAGGCTGCCGGGTTGGGAGAGAGAGGCCCGGAGGGATTCTGTGGAGAAGAAGAAAAGACTGAAAAACAACTTCTGACGACAGAACGACCCAAAGGAAAGGAGACGAGCATCCAAACGTCAGACAGGAGACGCCACCACTGGTATTATGGGAGGGAGCCAGGAGAGGAGGCGAGGGAGGGAGGGAGGGAGGGAGGAAGGAAGGAAGGAAGGAAGGAAGGAAGGAAGGAAGGAAGGAAGGAAGGAAGGAAGGAAGGAAGCCAGGCGAGGGAGGGAGGGAGGGAGGGAGGGAGGGAGGGAGGAAGCCAGGCGAGGAGGCAAGGGAGGGAGGAGGGAGGGAGGAAGCCAGGCGAGGAGGCAAGGGAGGGAGGGAGGGAGGGAGGGAGGGAGGGAGGAGGGAGGAAGCCAGGCGAGGAGGCAAGGGAGGGAGGGAGGAAGCCAGGCGAGGAGGCAAGGGAGGGAGGGAGGAAGGAAGGAAGCCAGGCGAGGAGGCAAGGGAGGGAGGAAGGAAGCCAGGCGAGGAGGCAAGGGAGGGAGGGAGGGAGGGAGGGAGGAAGCCAGGCGAGGAGGCAAGGGAGGGAGGGAGGGAGGAAGCCAGGCGAGGAGGCAAGGGAGGGAGGAAGGAAGGAAGCCAGGCGAGGAGGCAAGGGAGGGAGGAAGGAAGGAAGCCAGGCGAGGAGGCAAGGGAGGGAGGAAGGAAGGAAGCCAGGCGAGGAGGCAAGGGAGGGAGGAAGGAAGCCAGGCGAGGAGGCAAGGGAGGGAGGAAGGAAGCCAGGCGAGGAGGCAAGGGAGGGAGGAAGGAAGGAAGCCAGGCGAGGAGGCAAGGGAGGGAGGAAGGAAGCCAGGCGAGGAGGCAAGGGAGGGAGGAAGGAAGGAAGCCAGGCGAGGAGGCAAGGGAGGGAGGGAGGGAGGGAAGAGGGAGGCAGGAGGGAGGAAGGGAGGAGGAAGGAGGAGGCAAGGGAGGGAGGAAGGAAGGAAGCCAGGCGAGGAGGCAAGGGAGGGAGGAAGGAAGGAAGCCAGGCGAGGAGGCAAGGGAGGGAGGGAGGAAGGAAGGAAGCCAGGCGAGGAGGCAAGGGAGGGAGGAAGGAAGGAAGCCAGGCGAGGAGGCAAGGGAGGGAGGAAGGAAGGGAGGAAGGAAGCCAGGCGAGGAGGCAAGGGGAGGGAGGAAGGAAGGAAGCCAGGCGAGGAGGCAAGGGAGGGAGGAAGGAAGGAAGCCAGGCGAGGAGGCAAGGGAGGGAGGAAGGAAGCAACAGGCAAGGGAGGAGGAAGGAGGAAGCAAGCGAGGGAAGGGAGGAGGAAGGAAGCCAGGCGAGGAGGCAAGGGAGGAGGAAGGAAGGAAGCCAGGCGAGGAGGCAAGGGAGGGAGGAAGGAAGCCAGGCGGAGGCAAGGAGGAGGGAAGGGAGGAAGGAAGGGAGGAGGAAGGAGGCAAGGGAGAGGAGGGAGGAGGAAGCCAGGCGAGGAGGCAAGGGAGGGAGGGAGGAAGGAAGCCAGGCGAGGAGGCAAGGGAGGGAGGGAGGAAGGAAG
>CM070090.1:19107167-19112167 GCA_036178185.1 Liparis tanakae | reverse complement strand
GTGCGCTGTCCCTGAGGAAGGAAGGCGAGCGCCAGTGCTTCCTGTTCACCAAGCACTTCCTCATCTGCACGCGGACGTCTGGGGGGAAGCTGCACCTGCTGAAGGTTCGGCCTCGCCTGCCCCCCCGACGCGCCGCCTACCGCCGGGAACGCCGGACTCACCGTGTGCCGCGTGTCTTTCAGCAAGGAGGCGCGGTGTCCCTGATGGACTGCGCCCTCATCGAGGAGCTGGAGGCCGGAGACGAGGACTGTGAGTGGCGCCCGGAGGTCCGCTTAGGGGTCGCGGCCTCGCCCCTCGGGTCGGTTCTGGTCAGATGACTTCACTCCAGTTGCTCTTTGGCCAGAACTGACTTCGAGGCGAGGGACGTGTATTATTATTATTATTATCGGTTCTAGGGTAAAGGACTCAGACGGCGGTCCGTAATGAATACGAACCGAGTCTGTGGTCTGTGGTATTCACTAATAGAGGAGATGTGTGTCTTCATTCAGTCAAATACAAGAAGTATTATCCCCCCCCCCCTCATAGACAACGCAGCAGGTCAAGGCCTCAACCACCTGGAGTTCAAGGTGGTGGTGGAGCCTCCGGACGCTCTGCCCTTCTCCGTCGTCCTCCTGGCTCCGTCCCGCCAGGAGCGAGCCGCCTGGACCAGCGACATCAGCCAGGTGGGCGAGCGCTCCGGGCCGAGGGCGAGCGCTCCGGGCCGAGGGCGAGCGCTCCGGGCCGAGGGCGAGCGCTCCGGGCCGAGGGCGCCGAGCGCCGAGGACTGATGGGCGCTCTCTCTCTTTCAGTGCATCGATAACATCCGCTGCAACGGCCTGATGACCAGCGTGTTCGAGGAGAGCTCCAAAGTGTCCGTGCCGCACATGATCAAGTAAGACGAGCGCCTCCGAGGAGGAGGAGGAGGAGGAGGAGGAGGAGGAGGAAGCCGGCCGTCTCCTCCGTCCACTCCTTAGTCTTGTTGTCGTATTCTGTGCGTTACGTTTGCTCTTCAGTGTGCGTCACGTCACCTTAAGTATTGCATTGTGGGAAATGTTTCTGCAAACAGTTTGCTGTATATGTCGGCGCGTCCAGGAGCGTGACTCTGGGATTTGTGCACAACACACACCACAGTGCAGTGGAAAGATATTATTTAAATACTCATTTCAAAATGTACAATCAAATGGGAAAAACAAACATTTTAAATTAAATTATCTGTATACAAAGACATGAAATGTGTTTTTTTAACACATTTCCTCCTTTTGGTTTGATTTGAAAACGTCACTGACCAAAACAAAAGAAGAGCCGATTAACCCTTTGATGTTTGTTGTCGTGATGAGAACTTCCTCTGCTCCTCGAGGTCGGACGCCCGGCTGCACAGAGACGACGTGGACATCTGCTTCAGCAAGACGCTCAACTCCTGCAAGGTGCCTCAGATCCGCTACGCCAGCGTGGAGCGCCTCCTGGAGCGCCTCACCGACCTGCGCTTCCTCTCCATCGACTTCCTCAACACCTTCCTGCACACCTACCGCGTCTTCACCACGGCAACCGTGGTCATCGACAAGCTGGCGCACATCTACAAGAAGCCGTTCACCTCCATCCCCATCAGGTACTGGAGCATCAGACTGACTGGTTACAACCATAACGTAATAATAACCTAATAACATAATAACCTTTACTCATGGGTAATAACCTTTACTCATGGGTAATAACCTCAACTCATGGGTAATAACCTTTACTCATGGGTAATAACCTTAACTCATGGGTAATAACCTTTACTCATGGGTAATAACCTTAACTCTTGGGTAATAACCTTTACTCATTCGTAATACCTCATGGGTAATAACCTTAACTCATGGGTAATAACCTTTACTCATGGGTAATAACCTTAACTCATGGGTGATAACCTTAACTCATGGGTAATAACCTTTACTCATGGGTAATAACCTCAACTCATGGGTAATAACCTTTACTCATGTGTAATAACCTTAACTCATGGGTAATAACCTTTACTCATTCGTAATAACTCATGGGTAATAACCTTAACTCATGGGTAATAACCTTAACTCATGGGTAATAACCTTTACTCATGGGTAATAACCTCAACTCATGGGTAATAACCTTTACTCATGGGTAATAACCTTTACTCATCTGTAATAACTCACAGATAATAACCTTGACTCATGGTAATAACCTTTACTCATGGGTAATAACCTCAACTCATGGTAATAACCTTTACTCATGGGTAATAACCTTAACTCATGGGTAATAACCTTTACTCATGGGTAATAACCTTAACTCATGGGTAATAACCTTTACTCATGGGTAATAACCTCAACTCATGGGTAATAACCTTTACTCATGGGTAATAACCTTAACTCATGGGTAATAACCTTTACTCATGGGTAATAACCTTAACTCTTGGGTAATAACCTTTACTCATTCGTAATAACTCATGGGTAATAACCTTAACTCATGGGTAATAACCTTTACTCATGGGTAATAACCTTAACTCATGGGTAATAACCTTTACTCATGGGTAATAACCTCAACTCATGGGTAATAACCTTTACTCATGGGTAATAACCTTAACTCATGGGTAATAACCTTTACTCATTCGTAATAACTCATGGGTAATAACCTTAACTCATGGGTAATAACCTTTACTCATGGGTAATAACCTTAACTCATGGGTAATAACCTTTACTCATGGGTAATAACCTTTACTCATGGGTAATAACCTTAACTCATGGGTAATAACCTTAACTCATGGGTAGAAACCTTTACTCATTCGTAATAACTCATGGGTAATAACCTTAACTCATTGGTAATAACCTTTACTCATGGGTAATAACCTCAACTCATGGGTAATAACCTTTATTCATGGGTAATAACCTTTACTCATCTGTAATAACTCACAGATAATAACCTTTACTCATGGTAATAACCTTTACTCATGGGTAATAACCTCAACTCATGGTAATAACCTTTACTCATGGGTAATAACCTTAACTCATGGGTAATAACCTTAACTCATGGGTAATAACCTTTACTCATGGGTAATAACCTTTACTCATGGTTAATAATCTTAACTCATGGGTAATAACCTTTACTCATGGCTAATAACCTTTACTCATGGCTAATAACCTTTACTCATGGGTAATAACCTTTACTCATGGGTAATAACCTTAACTCATGGGTAATAACCTTTACTCATGGCTAATAACCTTTACTCATCGGTAATAACCTTAACTCATGGGTAATAACCTTTACTCATGGGTAATAACCTTTACTCATGGCTACTCATGGGTAATAACCTTTACTCATGGGTAATAACCTTTACTCATGGGTAATAACCTTTACTCATGGTTAATAATCTTAACTCATGGGTAATAACCTTTACTCATGGCTAATAACCTTTACTCATGGGTAATAACCTTAACTCATGGGTAATAACCTTTACTCATGGGTAATAACCTCAACTCATGGGTAATAACCTTTACTCATGGGTAATAACCTTTACTCATGGGTAATAACCTTAACTCATGGGTAATAACCTTAACTCATGGGTAATAACCTTTACTCATGGTTAATAACCTTAACTCATGGGTAATAACCTTTACTCGTGGGTAATAACCTTTACTCATGCTTAATAACCTTTACTCATGGCTAATAACCTTTACTCATGGGTAATGACCTTAACTCATGGGTAATAACCTTTACTCATGGCTAATAACCTTTACTCATGGGTAATAACCTTAACTCATGGGTAATAACCTTTACTCATGGGTAATAACCTTTACTCATGGGTACTCATGGGTAATAACCTTTACTCATGGGTAATAACCTTTACTCATGGGTACTCATGGGTAATAACCTTTACTCATGGGTAATAGCCTTTACTCATGGGTAATAACCTTTACTCATGGGTAGTAAGGATTACTCATGGGTAATAACCTTAACTCATGGGTAATAACCTTAACTCATGGGTAATAACCTTTACTCATGGTTAATAACCTTAACTCATGGGTAATAACCTTTACTCATGGGTAATAACCTCAACTCATGGGTAATAACCTTTACTCATGGGTAATAACCTTAACTCATGGGTAATAACCTTTACTCATGGGTAATAACCTTAACTCTTGGGTAATAACCTTTACTCATTCGTAATAACCTTAACTCATGGGTAATAACCTTTACTCATGGGTAATAACCTTAACTCATGGGTAATAACCTTAACTCATGGATAATAACCTTTACTCATGGGTAATAACCTCAACTCATGGGTAATAACCTTTACTCATGGGTAATAACCTTAACTCATGGGTAATAACCTTTACTCATTCGTAATAACTCATGGGTAATAACCTTAACTCATGGGTAATAACCTTTACTCATGGGTAATAACCTTTAACTCATGGTAATAACCTTTACTCATGGGTAATAACCTTACTCATGGGTAATAACCTTAACTCATGGTAACCTTAACTCATGGGTAGAAACCTTTAACTCATGGGTAATAACCTTAACTCATTGGTAATAACCTTTACTCATGGGTAATAACCTCAACTCATGGGTAATAACCTTTATTCATGGGTAATAACCTTTACTCATCTGTAATAACTCACAGATAATAACCTTTACTCATGGTAATAACCTTTACTCATGGGTAATAACCTCAACTCATGGTAATAACCTTTACTCATGGGTAATAACCTTAACTCATGGGTAATAACCTTTACTCATGGGTAATAACCTTTACTCATGGCTAATGACCTTAACTCATGGGTAATAACCTTTACTCATGGGTAATAACCTTTACTCATGCTTAATAACCTTTACTCATGGCTAATAACCTTTACTCATGGGTAATAACCTTAACTCATGGGTAATAACCTTTACTCATGGCTAATAACCTTTACTCATGGGTAATAACCTTAACTCATGGGTAATAACCTTAACTCATGGGTAATAACCTTTACTCATGGGTACTCATGGGTAATAACCTTTACTCATGGGTA
>CM070090.1:19084667-19097167 GCA_036178185.1 Liparis tanakae | reverse complement strand
ATCAATGGGGGAACTGGTAAAAAAAACATATATTTCAATATATATATATATATAATTAATTATATTGAGTCTTTAGACCAATCAGAAGCTTTGTGTTTGACTTGTCGACCAATCAGACACTTTGTTTATGACCTGTCGACCAATCAGAGGTCTTCTTCCGGGCTGAGGGGCGGGTCTTTCCTCTGGTTGAACAGTGGATACCCGGTTTAACCGGAAAGATTCCCGGTGGGTCGGCTGGTATAAGTTATTGAATAAAACCTTCTTACTACTTAGAATTAGGTTTTCATATTTATTATTTGCTCCCTGAATATGTTGCAGCTGAGAGAAAATGCTTTAAAATATTGTATTATAATATTGTCATTCTCCTTTCTGCCATTCATGGATTAATGAGTGACACCAAAAGTAATTGGTATTTTCAAGAGATATCTTATATTTAAAACTTGTCTGAATGAATTAGAATATACCGTGCACCTAAGTTATATTATATAATAGTATTACGGTTTAAATAAATATAATCCAGTAGGAAGTTGTCTGTTTATTATTTTTTAGATTAAACTGAGATCAACGTAAACACTTTTTCCGCTGACGCTCGTAGTTTTATTTATTTCCAAAGTTTCATGTTTATTCTCGAAATAATAAAAATCTATCTTTATTTTAGGTGAAAATTAAAATATAATTATATAAGTGTCATGTGTGATATGTGTCAGAACTTCATAAATTTCACAAAAAGAAATCTGTATTTAAACATATTTATTAATCAGAATTTCTTCTCTCATTAACTGACCCCTCATGTTTACCTGGTGACCCTTCAAGGGGCCCAAGCCCTATGTTGGGAACCACTGACTAAACTACCGGACTGTATTTAAAGTAGTTAAAGTACCATTCATTTAGTTATCTAATCACCTAATTTATTTTATTAATGTATTTAATCAATTAAGGAGTATTTTTATATATACACACAAATACTGAAGTAAAAAGGTGTGTGTATCTGTGTATGTGTGTGTGTGTGTGTGTGTGTGTGTGTCTGTGTGTGTGTTTGTGTGTGTCTGTGTGTGTGTGTGTGTGTTTGTGTGTGTCTGTGTGTGTGTGTGTGTGTGTGTGTGTGTGTCTGTGTGTGTGTGTGTGTGTGTGTGTGTGTGTGTCTGTGTGTCTGTGTGTGTGTTTGTGTGTGTCTGTGTGTGTGTGTGTGTGTTTGTGTGTGTCTGTGTGTGTGTGTGTGTGTGTGTGTGTGTCTGTGTGTGTGTTTGTGTGTGTCTGTGTGTGTGTGTGTATGTGTGTGTGTGTGTGTGTGTGTCTCAGGCGTCTCCTTCACCTCCTAACAGCCTCATTAACCTCTAAATACCAGTTTAACATCAAAGAACGCGTCGGCGCTCACACCACCTCCTCTTTGACGTAAGCGCTCTCTTCCTCCTCCTTCTTCTTCTTCTTCTTCTTCTTCTACTCTTCCTCCTCTTTTTCTTCTTCTCCTTTATCTTCTCCTACTCCTTCTCGTTCTTCATCTTATTTTTCTTCTCTGCTGCTTTTCCTTCTTCATCATCTTCTTCTGCTTTTTCTTCTCCATCTCCTCCTCTTCCTCCTTTCACATTGCTCTCAGGTGAGCAGGATTAGGTATACACCCAGTAGAGTTTCCAGTAGTGGGAGGAGGAGCAGGAGCAGGAGGAGCTGCTCCTCCATCTCCATCGACGCGTCTCTGTTGTTGACGCCGTACGTGTGAACCAAAAGGAGCCGAGAGCCTCTCGGTCTGGACCGCCGGCCGCATCTTTGTGGAGATGTTAATGACGTCATACTTTGTGTTAATGACGTCATACTTTGGAGGAGCGTTTGTTTATTAGGAGAATTATAGAGCATTAGTCAAAGGAGAAGTAAAAGAAGTACTAAATTATTATCAACTAAATCTTCTTGGGACTAACATTATTTCTAATAAACAGTCTTTAGTCTGAAGTCTGTATTTTCTCCGGTTATACAAGAACATTTGTGTGAAATACATATTGAAAATAAATACTGACGTAAAAAATTCATAAAACATAAAAAGATATTAATAAAATGAAAAAACAAATATTAAAAACACCAAAACATTTGCTTTCAGCAGCACAAACAAACAAACACATTTCCCTTTCATTAAACTGAGATTTTGCTCGTCTCAATATTGTTTCTATTCTATTCTAATTATTAATGTGTTAATAATGAGCCTTAAAACCTTTTGTTAACTTGCAACTTTTGCTCTGAGGGTATCTCCTTCGCATAATCCTTGTTTACATCTTCCACACACACACTGATACACCGGTGTGTGTGTGTGTGTGTGTGTGTGTGTGTGTGTGTGTGTGTGTGTGTGTGTGTGTGTGTGTGTGTGTGTGTGTGTGTGTGTGTGTGTGTGTGTGTGTGTGTGTGTGTGTGTGTGTGTGTGTGTGTGTGTGTGTGTGTGGGGGGTCTCGGCCCCAGCCCCTGCTGCTGTCTGTGGGGCGAGCGTCTCCTGCTGAGCTCGTCTTTGATTGGCTCCATTGAGCCTCTTTCATCTCTAATGAGCCTGTTTGCTGCTCTGTTATGGACACAAACACACCTCCACCCCCCCGATGGGGGGGGGTGGGACGTGTCTCACCCCGATGCTCAGATCTCTGCATCCACCGTCTCCGTCTTTTATCAGCTTTTCATAGATAAAACCCCCAAATAAATCTCAAACTGAAGCTTTGAAGGAGAGCGTCTCACAAGGATGCGCTGGTGACTTCCTGTCTGTGTCTCTTTTATTTTTTAAAGACGCAAATATATATAAGTTTCTTCTTTTTAAAAAGAGGAGATGAATCCATTCTTTGAAAATGATTAATTGACAAATAATATTAGAATATTATTCCTGGTGCAGTTCAGCAAAAAGGAGCTTTTAAAAAATCCATAACTTTAAGAGGAAAAGTAGAACAACAAATACATTTATATATTCTATTTTAATTTTAAGAGAATAAGAACAACAATAACTTAAATATATATATATATTTTAAAACATTAAGAGAAGAATAGTTCACGGCCAAATAGAGGTACATAATTAAATATTTCCCTATTTTAATTTTAATTTCGTAAAACAGTCTTCCCTGACAAAGTCAACAAATAAATAATAACTAGTATTATTTTATGTTTTTAATTTATTTTAAAATGATTGGTTGACGAAATAATAATACTTGGAAAATTATTCCTTTAAATAGAATTGTAAATTATTTAGAGGGAAAGAAACTAAAAATAAATATAAATATATTTCATTTGACCAAGAACAACATTTAAACAGCCCCTCCTCGACAATGTTAACAAACAAACTAATAATACAAGAAATACTTTAACATTTCTGTGTGTTTTTTAAAAGTCTATATATCCATCATAATATTAAGCGCATTACTCCTCATGTAGTTCAGCTCAAAGGATCTTTAAAGGCGCTGAATGTCCTATGCAGATGACGCTGATGACGCCCAATAATCATAATCATTGATCTGCCGGTCGTCAGTCTGCGGCGGGCGCCCGCCCCGTCTGACAGTCCGTTACCTCTTCCCCGGACCCCATTGATCCCTATCAGGCTCTTCAAAGGGACCCGAAGGGGCTTTGATGGGGCGGCGGGACCGGCCAGTGGACGAGCAGGCTCTGCCACTCCTCAGACTGGGGGAGTGTGTGTGTGTGTGTGTGTGTGGGGGGGGGGGGGGGGGGTGAAAGAGAGGGAGATGAGCCTCGTCTCTAGATGTCTTTTTAGATTGCGTAATTTAAATTTGTCCCTGAACCCGGAGCATCCAGCTCACCTGAGGCTCCTCCAGGCGGCGGCTGCTTCTTCTTCTCTGGTTTTACGGGTCGTGTGGATTTAAAGTCCGGCCCTGAAACCACGTCTGGACTTTTCTTAAGACACAAGGTTTCAGATTTAAATTTGTTTCATTTCATAAAACACAACTTTATATTTTTTTCTTTATCGAGCATTACTTGACTTAATCTTTAATTTATTGAATGTTGTAATTTAATAAACGTATATGTTTTTTAATGTCATATATATATTTTAAGATATTGGGATTCCAAAAGTTTATTGTTGTTTACAAAAACTCAATCGTGTGAAATGTTTTTTTAAAGTCTGAAAATAAACACTAACTAACGTTCTAATTGTCTTGTGATGTATTTACTTTTTTTTAAATA
Source organism: Liparis tanakae (assembly GCA_036178185.1). Taxonomy (NCBI): domain Eukaryota; kingdom Metazoa; phylum Chordata; class Actinopteri; order Perciformes; family Liparidae; genus Liparis; species Liparis tanakae. Next base: position 19,093,018 of record CM070090.1, on the reverse strand, counting down.
TTATTTTGTGAAGTAAGTCGTTAGTATAAATGTAAAATAAATGTAGGCGTAGAAACTAGAGTTTCATAACTAATCAATATGTTGACCTTTGACCTCTTCTATTACTGTTTTACAACAGCTGCACGGAAACAAGCATTTTATGACATATTTATATTATATTCAACATGCCAAGTAGTATGCCTCGGTGGCAAAGTAGAAGTATACAACCAAGTACAAGTACAAATACAAATACTCAGTTAGGAACATCATCATGTGGTCAGGTTCTGTCTGATCTTCCTCTTCCTCTTCCTCCTCAGATAATATTAATCTAATTATATGAGATGTAATAGTACTTTACAGAGTATTTAAGCTGCCGTATTAGTACTTTAATGATCTGAATACAGTTGGTAGTAATCTTGTGATATTCTCTCTCTCTCTATCTATATATCTATATATAGATATATATATATATATCTATATATAGATATATATATATATATATCTCTTTACCTCATCGTATTTATGAATCAGAATACTCATATAATATATTATTATATCCCTGTTTAAGGCTTAAGGTTAAGTATCACTAAAGTACTTTGAAGTCATTTTAAGATGTGTGTACTTGTACACAGTCTGGCTCCACGGCGAGTACATTTGATACTTTTAAGTACATTTAAATACTTCTACTTCCGTCGTCTTTTGAGTAAATACAGAGATAAGAAGTCGTTATGTTGAGAACAGGATCTGGTATTTAAATGATGAGAAGTACTTCAGTAGAGTTTCCACCAGTATCTCAGGAGTGTGATGGGATCCACTCCGGAGCTTATTGATCACTGAGTGCTGATCAATAGAGGTGATCTCTAATCTGAGGATGATCCTGATGCTCCGAGGAGCCAATCAGCTCCTCAGACTGAACCGTTAACGTCTTTAACGGCTGCTGGTGAATGTCTGCAGAAGAGCAGATGGTTGCTTTATTCAGATAAAAACCTTGAGCGTCTGATTTTCTTTTCTTCTTTTCGACTGAAGAATATCATAAAACTGAATAATGTGGATGTTTTTCATATCTTGAAACACAGGAAAAAAGGATTCAAACATTTAGAAGCTTTAAGTCGTGAAAAATGACAATTAATCTCATTATAATTGATTTGATCTTGTTTGAATAAATATATTTTAATGCATTTACTCACTGAAAGGTGAAGAAATGCATTAAAATATATTTATTTAAACATGATTGAATCAATTAAAATGAGATAAATTTGAACCAGTAAAAAAAACACATTGAATTCACATTGAATATAAAACAGGAACGTAAACTTAATCTTATGGTCTAAATATATTATATTTTATTCATGTTATTCTCAAGAGTGTTTCTCTATTGATACAGAAGAGAAAAGTAAGACATTAAAACAAACAGTTGGTTTATATATTATATGTGTGTGTATATATATATATATATATATATATATATATATATATATCATGTTACTTAAATAATAAAATAGTTAACATTAAAGTTAATACCCCTATAATAGTGTGATAAATATAATAATAACAAAGTAAATACATTTATTTTGATAAAGTTCATCATCGACTTTTATGCTTTAATATCATTTATAATTTATTTTATTTATTTCGGACTCAAAGGGAGACGACTTTATTTACAGAGTTGTGATTGTGGAGGAGACAGTTTGGGGAGCAGAGGTGTGTCTATTATCTTTTTCTTTGGGGGGGGGGGGGCAGGAAGGAGGAGGAGGAGGAGAAGGGGGGGGTCCTCCCAGACTCACTGGAGCCTTGTTGTAACAGCCTCATTGAGACTGAATGAGACGTCTTAATTACTCCAGTTGTGAAAACTAGAGGGGGGGGGTTCTTTGATCTTGGGGGGCAGAGGGAGCTTGATCCTCCTATAAATACAGACCGCTGCTGGAAGGGGGGCAGTCAGAACTCCCCCAGGACCAGCACAGACCAGCACAGACCAGCACAGACCAGCACCTCTTCTTCTTCTTCTTCAAGGATTTTACTCTTTGTGTTCATCTCGCCATGAGGGGACACTTCTCTATCGAGTGGATGTCCCAGAGCAGCCAGACCGCAGGAGCCCAGACCGGGGGACCGGGACCCGGACCCGGACCCGGACCCGGACCCGGACCCGCCGCCTGCGGGACTCATTCGGAGAGTCTGCCGGGTTTTTACTGCAAGATCAAATCAGAAAGTTGCTCAAAGCGCCGAGGAGCCAGCAGCCACGGTACGGACCCTTCACCGCTCCACCAGCTCGTCTGGAAAGAGTGACGAGTAATGGTGGATTACTACATTTAGAATGCAGATGTTTTGAGGTACATTTACTGTGATGAGTACACATGTGATACTTGGCAGTCCTTTTCACGTTGTACTTCATGCTCACTGCATCGTCTCACAGCTTTTAAAACATCAAACATTCAAAGTGGTCAAATGGGATTGTTGTTCTAGATTAAACAGAAACCATCAGGTAATGTTTAATACATAAATAAAAGTATCAATAAATCAACAAACAAGAAAGTGGTGGTAATTAATGATGAGCTTTTCTTATGTTTTTAATAATTTAAATGTATTTTAAGAAGTAAAAGAACATTGAGAAGATTTCTCTTTGTGGTATTTTAAATCCAAAGAACAAGTTGAAGAAATACCTTCATGTACTTGTATTCACAGAGCAGTATTTCACAGGGTCGTTTGAGGTGTAGTATATGTATATATGTATATGTGAATACTTCCATCAACCTGAGTTCTTCTCCACAGTGACTGAAGTTGGCTTCAGCAGCGGGACGGAGGAGGAAGAGGAAGAGGAAGAGGAGGAGACCTCTGGCTACGAGAGCGAAGGGGGTGGCTCCCTCTCCCCCGCCGCCCCCACCTCCTTCCCCTCCTCCTCCTCCTCCTCCTCCTCCCAGGCGTCTCCCCCGTTGGGGCGGCGGCCTCGCACGGCCTTCACGGCGGAGCAGATCAGCAGCCTGGAGAAGTCCTTCAAGAGGAACGCCTACCTGGGAACTCAGGACAAGGCCGAGCTCTGCAAGAAGCTCCACCTGTCGGACAAACAGGTGAGGATCAATAGATAATCAATATGTTCTCTGGTTTATTATCTGCAGTTAAACACCTACGTGTTCCTGGCAGTCAGTAAATATTAAGTTATGGATAAACATCCAATAAATTGAATCGCTCAATGCATAAAGATTATTTGTGAGTTGTTTGGGAGACTATTTCTTCAGTTGATTTATCTTTGTTTTTATATTTATTAGAATATGACCTTATTTTATTTATTTTATTTAAAATGGATGGATTCTATTTATATTATATTTAATAATTAAATATATGAAGTTGATGAATTTATTTTATTTATTTATAACATTTTATTTTTCTTATTTTATTTATTTTATTTAAAATGGATGGATTCTATTTATATTATATTTAATAATTAAATATATGAAGTTGATGAATTTATTTTATTTATTTATAACATTTTATTTTTCTTATTTACTCTTTTTTTATTTTATTTTTTTCCATTTGATTTCATTAATTTATTCATTAAATTGTTATTTGATTTTAACTTAATGTAATTTATGTTATTATTAAGGGCCTTTTACTCTATATTAAAGTATTCTTCTCCTCCTCCTCCTCCTCCTTCTCCTCCTCCTCCTCCTCCTCCTCCTCCTCCTCCTCCTCCTCCTCCTCCTCCTCTTCCTCCTCTCAGATCAGAAACTGGTTCCAGAACCGGCGGATGAAGCTGAAGCGGACGGTTCAGGACGCCATGGCTCACGCGTGCCACGCCACCGTGGCCTCTCAGTTCATGCACCACCCCGAGCTGCAGGCCTACCGGCCGGGCCCCTACCACCGGTACCACGAGAGCCCGGGCCCCTACCACCGGTACCACGAGAGCCCGGCGGCCTTCGCCCCCCCACCGGGCCTCCAGTACGGCGCCGCCCTGCCCGGTGGCCCCGCCCTGGACTCCTTCTACCCGTACGGCGTGATGCCCCCCCCGGGGGCCACGACTCCTCTCCTGGGCTCCTACGCGACTTACCCCCAGTACTACTGATCCCGGGACCTGGACCTGGACCTGGACCTGGACCTGGACCTGGACCTGAACCTGGACCTGGACCTGGATCTGAACCTGGATCTGGATCTGGACCACCCTGTCGGACACAGACTGTATTGATTGTACCTCAAGATGAATATCAGGGACGTGGAGCCGGACTCTAACAGGGTGTTGTGCAATAGTGTGTGTGTGTGTGTGTGTGTGTGTGTGTGTGTGTGTGTGTGTGTGTGTGTGTGTGTGTGTGTGTGTGTGTGTGTGTGTGTGTGTGTGTGTGTGTGTGTGTGTGTGTGTATGGTTTGGATATATTTAATTAAATTGCTTTTGTGTTTTATTTGATAATTTGTTGTTTCTTTATGTCTCTCGCTAAAATAAAATCACTATTCAAACTTTCACATTTCGTCCTTAAAATATATTTTTTTCAACAATGCAACGTAAATATATGTAGTTATTGTAGTTTTTACGGTACTTAGTTCTATTTTCCTACTTTATACTTATGGTACTTTTACTCCTCTACATGTATATATCATGTAGATCAGTTTTAATGGTCAAACCTTCAAATATATCTATAAATACTAAATAATGTACATTTATATATAAAATGTATCAGTATTAATGAGCCAAAGTCAAATGTGACTCATTACTGCCCCCTGCAGGCGACTTTAATTTTGCAGCATTGAAGTACAACTCAGATGATGTGACGTAGTATTCGTATATTAATGTTTCTGTACTTTATTTAAGTAAAATAATCTGAGTATGCAATCCACAATGTCAGTTAAATGTCTTCTCAAAATGTTATTTATTCATAAATATACAAAAGAATGAACTAAATAAATATTATAAACAGAACGAATGCATTGTCATTTCATGCACGTGCGTTCGACAAATTAAAACGTATTTAAATAAAATAAAATACGTTGATTCCACAAAGTAAAGTAAAAAAATATTTATTTATTATTTGTAATAAAGTTATGTTTTTTTTGTTTGTTATTTATTGAGTATATTTAAGATACTTTTACTTGCACTAGAGTGTTTTTGATCCCATTAAGTGCCCCGCCCGCACGCCGAGGGAAGCAAATCAAACGCACCTCCGACGCGACATCATCGACAGGTGCATTCTGGGGGGCAAAGAGGGCGTGGTCAACACGGGACCGGAGAGTGGACGGGTTTCACTGGGACCGGAGACACCGAGTGGACCGGTTTCACGCGCGTGCAGATTGAGGAGGACCGCGGGGACCGATGACGTCAGACAGGTGAGTGAGGACACCGCTCTGCTGTCGGTCCAGAACTCTCGGGTCTTAAAAAATACTTTTCATTGATTCTCACGATGTGAGTTTGTGATCGATCACGTGGTTCGATCACGTGACGCGTCAGAGGCAAACTGGAGGATTTTCATTGATGGAAGTATTACGATATTGATATATTTACAGTATTGTCTAAACTGGTCGGACAAAAGCAAGTTATTTCTCCATGTTATACACACCATTTAAAAGTACCATATTCTTTATAAATGTGTTTTATACATAAGTAAATAAGTGTAATATTCCGGGTTGGGTCGTATACGCCGTAACGTTAGAAATACAAATAAAATGCATTTTATTCAGCATTTATAGTGCAACATATTTTGTGTTGTACGAGGTTTGTGGAACATTAAATTAATAAACAACAAACTGCAGATCTCTGCTGCCACCTGCGGGCAGATATGGGTAGTGCAACAATAAGGTCGTACCTGGATATATATGTAGTATTGGTGCAAAGTTTCTATGTAGAATAGATCCTAAAGTACCGGAATACTCTTAAAGTACTTGTACTTTACTTGATTATTTACATTTTCTGATACTTTATACAAAGCTAATCTACTCCATTACACTTCAGAGGTACATTAAGTACTTTGTACTGTACTACCTAAGAGGTAAATATTGTACTTTTTACTTACATACTTTGACTTGAGTATGATTTTTAATGCAATACTAGTATTTTTCTACAGTATGTCATTTGTGATATTACTACTTATAAACAAGTGTATTATTATTATTATAGAAGTAACTATCCAGCTGTAAATTAATGGGTTCTAATTGGCTCCATCTTCACCAGTGAGATGTATTTAACATGCATGTGCAGGTTAATGTTTAAAAACATATTATAATACAACACAGTAATTTTACTTGTGATACCTATTTTGTTCATAACATTTGTTTACTTTTATTTATATATAATGTATATAAACATTTGTAACTCTTGCATTATTCCACCACTAACAATAACAGATAATACATTATCACAGGTCACAAACATATTTATTTCTACTGAATAATTTGGGGGGAAAACAAAGTAAACCGACACAGAAAAAAACAACATTACGTCATCAGTATGTCATAAAAACTAAGATTTCACCACCAGAGGGAGTAGTTGACAACAAAAAGAAAGACAAGTAAACGTAGAAGAAGAAGGACTCCAATGGCAAACGAGAGATTATCACATGTGGGTTTGGCGGACAGCATCAGGTAACCAATGGGAAAGCTGTAACCGTGTGAACCCGCGGAAGTGGCGGACGGCTGGGCCAATCACGACGCTCCCTTGGAGGGGAGCGTGAAGGGGGCATAGGCGCACGAGCGCGAGGGCGCAGAAGCCGAATGGTGGAGTAGAAGATGGCGGATGGCGACAGCGGGAGTGAGCGCGGCGGCAGCAGCGGGGGAGGCGGAGGAGGCGGCGGAGGAGGCGGCGGCGCGGGCGGCGGCTTCCAGCACTTCCAGCGGGACCAGGAGACCCAGGAGCTGGCGTCCAAGCGCCTCGACATCCAGAACAAGCGCTTCTACCTGGACGTGAAGCAGAACAGCAAAGGCCGGTTCATCAAGATCGCCGAGGTCGGGGCCGGCGGCTCCAAAAGCCGCCTGACCCTCTCGCTCTCCGTAGCCGCGGAGTTCCGCGACTACCTCGGGGACTTCATCGAGCACTACGCCCAACTGGGGCCCAGCAGCCCGGAGCAGATCGCCCAGGCGGCCGCGGGGGCGGAGGACGGCGGGCCGCGGCGGGCTCTCAAGAGCGAGTTCCTCGTCCGGGAGAACCGCAAGTACTACCTGGACCTGAAGGAGAACCAGCGGGGCCGATTCCTCCGGATCCGGCAGACCGTGAACCGCGGGCCCGGCGGCGGCTACGGCGCCGGGGGGGGAGGAGGGGGGAACCCCGGCATGCTGTCCGGCCAGACCATCGCGCTGCCGGCCCAGGGGCTCATCGAGTTCCGGGACGCCCTCGCGAAGCTCATCGACGACTACGGCGGGGACGACGAGGAGCTGGCCGCCGGCGCGGGCGGCGCGGGCTCCGGGGAGCTCCCCGAGGGCACCTCCATCATGGTGGACTCCAAGCGGTTCTTCTTCGACGTGGGCTCCAACAAGTACGGCGTGTTCCTGCGCGTGAGCGAGGTGAAGCCCAGCTACCGGAACTCTATCACGGTGCCCCTGAAGGCCTGGGGCAAGTTCGGGGGCGCCTTCAGCCGGTACGCCGAGGAGATGAAGGAGATCCAGGAGCGCGGCCGGGAGAAGGGCTTCGAGAGGCGGGACGAGTCCGAGGGGGACGAGGGGGACGACGACTGACGCGGCGGAGGACGGAGCACCGGGAGATCATGATGCATAGATTTAATGGCTGTTAGTGCAGATAGATCTGTATGGAGGCCCATTTCTCTCACGGTCTGCGAGTCGGTATCATCATTATCATTTTAATGACTAATATTCCATTATTTTCTCCTACATATGACTTAATATCTCCATTATTAGATATTATCTCCTAATTATGAGTTGCAGGATCTTAACTTTGTCATCGCAGTGGCAGAAACGGGCTTCCATGGGTCTGCAGTATAGGTGGTATTTTGCATAAAAAACAGAAAAATGACATAAAAGTGCATGACAAATGGTGCTGTAATAGCCTACTAAAGTATCGTGGCGTTATCGGAAATGAGTACATGTGCAGGGAGTTATTGGTGTTACCCTAAAGTTAGGCCTCTAGGAGAGATCCTAGGAGAGATCCTAGGAGAGAGGCGTGGACACGAGGCATCTCATTGGGGAGAAGAAGAAGAAAGAGTGCTTCAGAGTAAAAGATAAATAATAAAAGAGAACGTACTAAAACCAGCAAATTTGGTTTTCATAACTACAACTGCAGCTGAAATGCTCTTTGTCCTCCAGATTTGAATCATAGTTTATATTTAAGAGTTTTACGGTGTTTTCCCGGTTTACGGCGAGATGACGAGCGTCCGTTGTGGATTTTATTTTATTTCACACCAACCTGACAGGAATGTACAGAAAGTGCAGCAGGAAAAAAAATGACTACC
>CM070090.1:19062167-19079667 GCA_036178185.1 Liparis tanakae | reverse complement strand
ATATATGTGTGTATATATTTACATGTATGTGTGTATATACACATACATATATGTATGTATATATATATATATATATGTGTGTATATATTAAAAGTCAAAGTAATGAGACAAATTTGAATTATTAGACCAAAGTTAGAATTATTCAATAAAACTTCAGAATTATTAAGTAAAAATAAATAAATCAAGAGATACAAGTTCAAATTATGAGATAAGAAATTTAAACTATTGGTATTTCTTCCTCCTCCACCAGGAGCTGCTTCACCTCCAGCCTCAGCCGCCTCCACCCGCCTGCAGGCTGCTGGTGACGGAGAGCAGCTCCACCCGGCCGCCTCCACCCGCCTGCAGGAGCTCAGGTACCAGCAGCTACACCTCACTGAGAGACAACAGGAGGTCAGGGTTATTTAATTATAATTAGAAAAGCAGAAATACTTCATTTATATTTCAAATAAAAAATAAAGTAATAATTTCAAGATGTCAGAACTATGCATAAATCATCAATCAAGAACATTTAAATTTATGAAATAAAACAGAATTCTGAGATGAAAAATTACAATAAGATAAAGGTGCACATTTTAAAGTCTAAAAGGTTAATAATCTAAGATGAGTGAAAAAATATGTAACGAAAAGTTATAAAAAAAATATAGTGTGTGTATGTATGTATATTAGGGCTGGCCACGTTAACGCGTTAATCGTGCGTTAACGCATCACTGAATTAACGCATCACTGAATTAACGCCGACAATTATTTTCTCGCTCGTTAACGCAGGTTTAATTATTTATTATTTATTCCCCCGTCAACACAGCTCGGCTCACGGGCGACATGCTGAGTTTTGCGCACACATCACCCCCCCCCCCCCCCCACCCCCACCACCACCACCACCCCTGTCAACAACTGCGGTCCTGCAGACACGCGCCTCCTCAGCTGCGCCTCATCAGCTGTTGAGACCGACCATATGACATGCATCCATACATTTATCAACACTCAACATGGCAATAAGCTTTAGTTGTGTTTGTTTTGATACCATTGTTTAAGTTGAGATTTACACAAAGTATTTATTTGATTTAATTGCTATACAAATGCTGATGTTAAGTGTTTGTTTCACAACAGGTGTTATGGCCCTTTAGTTCATCTGGCAGAACATTTAAAATAAGAGTCAAGTTCTCTGAGGTGACAAACTGAAAGTGTTTTCTGGTGTTTCTCTCTAACAGGGCGACATGTGACGCTCTTTAGTTCTCTGGATGCTCTGGAGCAACATTTAAAATACAAGTGATACACACTACTTTAGAATTCATTATTGGATTTTACGTATACAAATGCGATTAATCGCGATTAAACATTTTAATCGTTGCCCAGCCCTAATGTATATGTATATATATGTATGTGTGTATATATATGTATGTTACATATATATATACACATACAGTATGTATAGATATGTATATATGTATATGTGTATATATGTATGTGTGTATATGTATGTATGTATACGTACATATATATGTGTTTATATATGTACATATATATGTATGTATATACACGTATATGATAAATGTATGTATATATAATATATATAGTATGTACTGTATATACGTACATATATGATATATGTATGTATATATACACTATACATTGTATATATATATACGTATGTAAATATTAGGGCTGTGAAACGATTACATTTTTAATCTAATTAATCTCAGGTTTCTGTGGATAATCCTAATAATTACGTTGATCTGCGTTAACGCGTTATTTTTCACAGCACTAGTAAATATATATGTATGTATTTATATATGTATATATACATATACACATGTATATATTTCAAAAAATACTTCTGATCTACAGCTGTAGGAGTTATATATATATATGTATTTATACATATACATACTATATATGCTATATATAGTGTATGCATATACTATATGTATATACAGTATGTGTATATATTTATTAATATATGTATAAATATATTTGTGTGTGTGAACAGAAAAGACAAACACACGTTAGAACAGGTTTGAGTTTATTTCCTTAGAAACTATTGAACATGTGAACTTGAGTCTCTCGATGCACCAAAACAAACAAACAACATTCCCCAAAGATAAAACAGAACTTATATTCAATTTGGACAGAAAGATTAATTTAACCGTTTCTCAATAAGTTGAGTCATTGTAACTGGAGACGCTCAGAGTGCACACACACACACGCACACACACACACACGCACACACACACACACGCACACAGCTCTTTGGAATCGCTACAATGTTGCGATGACCTTGTTTCATTCTTTCTCCCAATGTCGTCAGAATGAACTTCTAACTAATCAAAGTGAAGATGAACGCCGAGTGAAGAGACACTCAACCACCTGCTGCTGCTTTAAGGTGTACTTAAACACAATACTCACAGGTACTGTAGTACTGCGTGTGGATGATACAACCAACCACTTCCTCAACGTGTGTGTGTATATATATTTATTATTATTTTTTTATTAAAAAAGTATGTAAACTTGTGAGTATTGCGTCAAAATACACTTTAAAAACAGATTTTAATTCTTCAGTCAAACGGATCTCAGAGAGATTTCCCCTGTTCTATATTTACATCGTTAATATGAATGTAATAACACGAGGAACACAACGGGTCCTCTGGAGTTTTACCACATGGTCCACATGTTCACACACACACACACACACACACACACACACACACACACACACACACACACACACACACACACACACACACACACACACACACACACACACACACACACACACACACACACACACACACACACACACACACACACACACACACACACACACACACACACACACACACACACACACAGGAATGTTGACGGAAGTTAAATAAATTAGACACTGATGAGAATCTGTTGGTGACGAGACAAAATAAAGGTAACTGTTTCTTTAAATGTGTGTCGGGGTTAGGGTTGACTCGTGGGGGGGGGAATCGTTTCAGATAAAAAAGTGTTGAAGCGTCTCGTTTACGTCTTGAGAAACTATTGATCACACCGTTGATCACGTGAAACTAAATGATTCGATTAATCGATTATTGATTTGAATAGTTTATTTCTCTATTAACTTTCTAAATTAATATTTAAGTATAAACTACCTCTGAAAGCTTGTTCTTGGCCACACGCACACGCGGTATAAAATAGTGGACGTACCTTACAGCTTGTAAAGAGTTCAATACCATCAGCGGTTCAACCATTGATCTGCAAATCTGCTTTTTACTTTGTTTGTTTTAAGTGATTTAAAAAAGGGACGGATCACACACACACACACACACACTAAAAGGCCAGATTTAAATAGAACGTGTTTATGTACATAAAGTCCAAAGTGTATAAAACAGCATTAAAATAATAAGTTGTAATTAAAACGACAGAATGGAGGAAGGAGGAGGGAGACGTGACGACGACCTCGTCCTCCAGTTCGCTCCAATAACTACGATCCAGCCGTCAAGGATTCATCCATTAACATCACTCTCAAATACACCGTCAGAACTGCATTACCCATGAGCCTCCTCTTCTGTGGAGCTCTCCTGGGCGCTACTGCCACCTGTGGAACCCAACCAATGAGAGGGAGAGCTGGGGTGAGTGAGGGGGCGATGACATCACGGAGGGGGGGGGACAAGATGGGCGTAAGAGAGACGAAGAAGAGCCGGAGTTTAAGGAGTAGAAGAAGAAGAAGAGCCGGAGTAGAAGAAGAAGAAGAGCCGGAGTTTAAGGAGTAGAAGAAGAAGAAGAGCCGGAGTTTAAGGAGTAGAAGAAGAAGAGCCAGAGTTTAAGGAGTAGAAGAAGAAGAAGAGCCGGAGTTTAAGGAGTAGAAGAAGAAGAGCCAGAGTTTAAGGAGTAGAAGAAGAGCCGGAGTTTAAGGAGTAGAAGAAGAAGAAGAGCCGGAGTTTAAGGAGTAGAAGAAGAAGAAGAGCCGGAGTTTAAGGAGTAGTAGAAGAAGAAGAGCCGGAGTTTAAGGAGTAGAAGAAGAAGAAGAGCCGGAGTTTAAGGAGTAGAAGAAGAGCCGGAGTTTAAGGAGTAGAAGAAGAAGAAGAGCCGGAGTTTAAGGAGTAGAAGAAGAGCCGGAGTTTAAGGAGTAGAAGAAGAAGAAGAGCCGGAGTTTAAGGAGTAGTAGAAGAAGAGCCGGAGTTTAAGGAGTAGTAGAAGAAGAGCCGGAGTTTAAGGAGTAGTAGAAGAAGAAGACCTCATTCACAAGCCCATTGAGTACAGATTCAACATTAAAACGGCGCCATGTATTAAAATAAGGATTGTAATCTTATTGATAATTTATTAGTAATGATGTAATTTTTATTATGCGAGATGATAATATACTATGATGATTTTAATAGATTATTTACATTTAAAGGGAGTTTTTATAAAAAAGGTAGGAAGTCTTTAAAATACCCAATAAGTAACCTTATTGAGATGAGACGTATAATCCTTGAAACTATTAATTCATTAACCCAAGATGTGGAGCTCTGGAGCGTAAGCTTAGATGAACGTCACCGTTATTACTCTTTAACTTCCATCGCCGGTCCAATGCTCTGAGTTTGGGAGACAACCATCCCATCATTTGGGGTCTTTACTGGACGTAAAGTTACTATATCTGTTCACAATTAAAATAACAGAGTTAACTGTTAGCAACGTCTCTGTTAATCTACAGGAAACCCAATCATTTACAACACGGGGCAGGGGCTGCCTTTGTGCCCTTGAGCCTCCAATGTGGACGCGGGACACATTCCAATGACGTCATCATCTAACAGATTATTCTGTCTCTTATGACGTAAGAGACGCAACGTTTACCGACTGGGGAGGCGAGGGGGATTCTGGGAAAAGTAGAAACTCGGTAATAAACACACACACACACACACACACACACACAGGAATTAGTCTCATGGAAATTAAAAGCTGCGACTGGGACGTCTGAACATACGAGGTAAAGGGCGAAGACGTCCTGTCACACTTTCGAGAGGAAGCCGGGAAGTAAGTGTGTGTGTGTGTGCGTGTGTGTGCGTGTGTGTGCGTGCGCGCGTTTGTGTGTGTGTCTGCTGTCATGCCGCAGACACGCTGTGTTTTTAATTGACCTCATGCTAAATAAATAAATACTAACAGTAATTCTCAATGGTATCAAAGAATGAAAAGTTTACAGGAAACTCTGGATGAAGAGGATGAGGAGGAAGAAGAAGAGGAGGAGGAGGAGACGTGGAGGCACGAGAGCAGAGGGGAAACAGAAAAAGAGGAAAAATTATTATATCGCTCAGATGAAAGCAAACAGGAAAGAGCAGCGAGGAAAATACAAGAAACGTTTGAAGAGATGGAGTTTGATCAGGAAAAATCATTTTGATTTAAGACGCCATAAAGTCAGATAATTAAATATATTTTATATAAAAATATTAGATACCGGTAAATGTAGTATACTATAGATACACAATATATATTTAATATTATATATATATATATATTACATATATTATATATTTAGTTCTATAGATATTATACATATGATATATTATTGTCTATAATATATATATATATATATATATATTGTATACAATAATATACATATAATATTATATACACAAAATATTTATATATATATATATATATAGATATTATGTATAATAAACCCATTGTCTTCAGAAAAAAGGTATTTGGTGGACACGGTAAAAGTATTTAAAGCTCCACGTTTTTGGTGGTTTTAAGGAGACGTACCTTGTGAGTTTCTGTCGTTGAGCAGCTTGGTCTGACTGTTGGGCAGAATCTTAATTTCTGGAGGATCTGGACTCTGACCGACCCGGGACGCCATGAGGGCGTTCAGGTACTGGAGACGGGTCACCTGCAAAGATGAAACACGAGAGGCTCAATACACTACCGCTGTAGTCCACAGGGGGCGCCAGAACCAGCACTACCACTTTAGACCACAGGGGGCGATAGAAAGTTCCTCGTTGTAGCTTTACATGTATTACACAGTGATAAAGATACACACAAATATACACACACACCCGTATGAGCTGCAGGTCGGTGAGCGCCCGGACGGTGTAGTCGGGGCAGTAGCTGGACGGACTTGTGGCGTCTGCTGACTCAAAGGGATCCCTGGGAGTCTGGCACTGGCTCGACACCGGAGACTGGTGCACTACACACACACACACACACACACACACACACACACACACACACACACACACACACACACACACACACACACACACACACACACACACACACACACACACACACACACACACACACACACACACACACACACACACGGTCAGCACAATATCTGCAATGCTGCATCTCCTCTTTTTTGCAGCGTGTGCCGACTCCTCTGATCCTCAGTGATGATGTCACTGCACCAGGAAGGAACTCAGAAACTATAATATATATAATATTCTTGTTGTTCTTAGTTTGTACTCTAGGTTGAAATGCACTTATTGTAAGTCGCTTTGGATAAAAGCGTCTGCTAAATGACATGTAATGTAATATAATATAAAATAATAATATCATGATGTATTATAATTCATTTTTTTAGTCGAGGAGATAAAGAAAATAATTTATGTATAAAAACACATTTATATATAAAAACACGACAGTTGATTCTCAATTAAGTGATTTGTGCATGTTTACATGATTTAAGCTTCATTCTGACAATATTACAGGTGTTTATATATATATATATATATATATATATATTATATATATATATATTATATATACGATTTAAATGTATATATTCATTTCATATTTTTTATAAACATATGTTCCTTTAACTTTTTATCTTCAACTCTTGTGTTTTATAAATAAAGTTTGATTGATAGATTTTTTCCCCCAAAAGGGAAAATAATAAATGTCCACATTTCTTTCAACACTTTTTAATGTAGGATTTATATTATCCATAAACATGTCATTCCTGATCTCACCTGAAGAGGGCAGCGTGAGCGCAGAAACGCCGTAGTACGTGAACGCTCCGTTCTCAAACTTCAGCCCCTCTTTCCCGATCTCTACCTCCACTCGACCCTGAACACCACAACAACAACAACACGTCAACATGTTTAATGTTTCATAAACACACAACAACGACTTTTATTCTGCTTCTTTCTCTTTATGCACTTATTTTCTGCAGTTCTTTGGGACTGCAGAAAAATATATTATATTAAAATTATATTATATTAGAATTATATATATAATTAGAATTATTTATATATAATTGTAAATAAATAAGTATATATAATTATATAAATAAATAAAAAATATGCTATATATTTTAAAAACAAAAATAAATATATATATATATATTAAATTAAATTACATGTCATTTAGCTGACGCTTTTATCCAAAGCGACTTACAATCCTGTTACATTCTACACCGTAGACACAGCTACAGGGAACAACTCAGGGTTAAGTATCTTGCTCAAGGACACATCGACCACATACCTACATACATACATACATACATACACTCTTTTTATTATTTAGCTTCATTGGACGTATTAAGCTGCCATTATCATATCATTTTAAAACTAGCTCTTTTTATGAATTATTTCTGGAGTATTTCATGACTACGATGCAATAATGTTGTCTGGCGTCTTTGAAGATAACCTAGACAACAGCTTCTCCAAGGTTACGCTGTATTAATACCCCGGCCATGTAGCAGCGCTACTGTCCCTTTAAGAGATGCCGTTAACGCACCTGCAGCAGCAGGATGAAGTAGTCCACCGGGTGGTTGCGGGTGTAGAGGTAGTGATCCGGGCTCAGACGGTCGTTGGGGTCAAAGGGCACTTCCTGGTTCACACTGGGGTGACGGAGCAGGTGGAACAGAACCTTCTCCGACATGCGGCCGGGGCTGAAGTGAGACACCTCTACAGGAAGTGGAGAAACGTTACATCCTGTCCGAGACCATGGACTCCTATACAACCAGAGGAAGCGCCCCCTGGTGGCCAGGAGAGAGAATGCGCGATAACACATGAAGCATAGACTCCTATACAACCAGAGGAGTCGCCCCCTGGTGGCCAGGAGAGAGAATGCAGCCGTCAAACTCCTCCGCGTTGACTTCCCGGTCAGAGGCAGCCGATGAGGCGTACAGCGGTGCAGCTGAGGACTCACCTCTGGACAGGAAGCGGTGCGTCGCCAGCAGCAGCTGCGGTGACGTCCTGATCTTCGGTTCTCCTTCTGGGGGCTTGAAGATAGAAAACTCCTCGTGGACGCTGCGAGGCTCCAGAGAAATCCCCAGCGGAGCGAGAGGACGCTTCACCTTCCGGTCCACTGCAGGAGGACGCGGTCAGTGACAGATATCTATTTATAAAACACATTCATAGAAGACGCCGTACGGTAGCCGTCGGACTCGTCCAGGATCTCCGACTTGATGATCTCCTCGATGACGTCCTCCAGGGTGACCAGGCCCAGCACCTCGTAGAACGGGTCCCCCTCCCCCTCGTTGTTCACCTTCTGGACGATGGCCATGTGAGAGTTGCCTTGGAGAGGAAAGGACACAGAGGACTCCGTCAGTAAAGGGAAGTTCATTTCTACGTTAAAAAGTTCATCATAAAAAGAACAGAGTTGCTTGTAAAGATACAGCTAACTTCTGGAGCTTTTATTTTGAAAATCTAGGTCCATCCATGTTGCCCGTTGACAGAGTGAGAGTTGGGGACTCTTCTTTTTATAAAATAAGCTCATTTCTGAGCTTCCTGTAGAGATGGTTACTTTTTGGGGCTTTTATTTTGAAAGGATTGGGAGGGACAGTATTTGGCAGGACTGGACAGGTAGCCAATGAAAAGAAAGCTTATACGTGAGGTTTGAATTGAGTTACCCCAACTCTACTTCCTGTTAACATTCAGTGAGAGTAAGGGACTTTTATTGTGTAAAACAAGAGGCCCAACCTGAGCTTCCTGTTGAGATTCTGCGTCTTTATTTTGAAAGGTTGAAACGTGAGGCTTGAACCAAGTTGTCTGTTAAGATACGGGTCAATTCTGGGGCTTTTATGTTGAAAAGCTGGGTCCATCACTTGATGCCTGTTGATTAATATTAATAATAAACTATATATAATATACAGTGAAAGTTGGGCACTTTTATTTTGTAAAACAAACCTCTGCCTGAACTCCCTCGCAAGTCACAGATACATTCTGGTGCTTTTATTTTGAAGGGGCGACAGAAAGAGATCCGACAGGACTGTATAAAAACGTATATACCTTCTGAGACATAAATTGCTGTTTTTTAAAGCTTCGAGGTCTGCACACACACACACACACACACACACTCACACTCACACTCACACTCACACTCACACTCACACTCACACTCACACTCACACTCACACACACCCTTCTTGAACTCCTCCAGCATGGCGTCCAGCTTGGTGTCGTTGAAGACGTAGTGCAGCGGGTGGTTGTAGAACTTGGTGATGGTGGTCATGGGGGTGCAGTCGTCCGGGTCCACCAGGGCCAAGTCCTTCACGTACAGGATCTCCACGATGTTGGACCTGTCACACACACGCGTTAATGAGTGTGTGTGACACTAAATCAACATCAGTCTATGGAGCAACGGAGGTTTAAACAATAACTTCTTTCTTTCATTACGAGAACTTTAAACAGCTGCAGTCAGAAGAAAGAAAACAGTTCTTTGTTCTACATTATAATAATAAAAGCATCTTTTTATTTTTAGAACATGTAAGAAATATTCAGACACTTTAAATATTTATTATGCAGGGAAATAACTAATTTATATATATATAAATAATAATAATTATGACTTTAATGTAAACAAATATTGTTGTTTGTTCGCCTGAATTGAATAATAATACAATTATTCTAAAGATATATAAAGAAATAATTGTGAATTTACAACTTTAATCTCAGAAAATATTCTCATCAGAGAGCGCCGGCTGGGCTCGGTGACCCACCTCTCCTCCTCGTACACGGGCACCCGGGTGTAGCCGCTCTGCATGATGTCGGACATGGTGGAGAAGTCCAGCACCACGGAGCTGGGCAGCATGAAGCAGTCCTTCAGCGGCGTCAGGATGTCCTCCACCGTCTTGCTGCGCAGCATCCCGCGGCTGAACTCCTCCTTCACGAACTCACTGGGACCGGAGACACGGTCAGAACACGCGGCGCCGGAGGACGAGGACGCGCCCGGCGCCCGGCGCCCGGCCTCACCTGTACGGGTCGTTGACGCTGGTGCGGATCATCTCCATGGCGCGCTCCCGGATGCCGCAGGTGCTGATGTCCCTCCTCAGCGCCAGGTCCAGGACGAGGCCCAGGGGGCAGGACAGCGGGCAGGTGAGCACCAGGCACACCTGGGCCAGCCAGGTGAGGCCCGGCGCCAGCTGGAAGCCGTAGCCGGAGCAGATCACGTGGGGCGCCAGCTCCGCCACCAGGAACACCAGGAGGCCGCCGGCGAACACGGCGGCGACGACGGTGCCGAGCGCCCGGAGCAGCAGCACGCCGACCGCCGCCTGGCCGAGGGCGGAGAGGAAGAGCAGCGAGCAGGCCTGGGGGCGGAGCCACGGGGGGGGGGGGGGGGGCACCTGTAGTACCTCACTGGAGTACCTGGAGTAATATTCACTGGAGTATTTCTACTTTCCTGTCAATTAAATTACTTAAAAATGTATATCTAAAAAATATTCTGTTTTTCTCTCTCAGATAATGGTAACAAACGCTTTATTTATTTTTATACATATATATATATATATATATATATATATATATAGCTCTGCTTTTAACTGTTCTGCTTTTAACTTTGCTGCTTTAAATTGTGTCCGATTTTTAAAGATGTTGAAAGGCGCCTTATAAAACGAATGTATTATTATTATTATTATTATTATTATATATATATATATTACAGATTCAGATTATGAATACAACATATTTACAAGTAGAGGGAGATAAACACTGTAGCACCAATACTCGTGTTCTAATAATAATGAATCCATTCTGCATGAATAGTACTTTTACTTTTGAATGCAGGACTTGTATCTTTATGTGTATTTATACACGTAGTACCGCGCGGCAGTACCAGTACCGGGACTCACCAGGAAGTTGCCCCTCCGCCGGATGGGCTCCAGGCGCTTGGCGGCGCGCTTCTCCTCCTCCGAGCCGCAGCTGTGCAGCACGTAGAGCTCCACGGGGTCCGGGCCCAGCAGGCTGAGCTGCAGCACGCGCAGCAGCGCGCACGCGGGCGGCAGCAGCACCAGCAGCACCGCCAGGGCCCAGGGGGGGATGTGGTCCGCGGGCAGACCCGTGTCCGTGGTGATGCGGAGCCGGTCCGGGCCCACGGTGGCCCACTCCCCCCCGCTGTGCACGCACAGGTGGTGGTCGGTCTCGACCCCGGACGGGACGCCCCCCCGCCGCCGGACCTCCACCGTTATCAGCCCGCTGTGCGCCTCATCCTGCATGAACGCGCCCGTCACCTGGAAGGAGGACGCGCGCCGGTTGGACTCCGTTACGCACGGGTCCGGCGCGTCCCCGACGGCCCCGGCGACTCCGCCGGCGGCTGCGCCCGCGAACGCCACCCACGGCCAGCTGGCGTTGGGCTCGGTCCCGAAGAGCCGGAGCTTGAACGCCGCCCCGTCCGGCGCCGAGAGGTCCCGGCCCGTCATGCACACCAGGCCGGCCGGGTCTTCCAGCCGCAGCCCCAGAACCGGCGGCGCGTCCCGGCCGCAGTCGCCGTGCCCGATCCCGCAGAACAACAATAACATGCACGGGAACCGTAGACCTGCCGAGCTGGCCACCATATTGGAATTGGCTCGGCCTGGCTCTGCGCGCGGTCATGTGACTCTCGGGTGGGCGGGGCCGCGCCGGCCGAGCAAAAACAGAACGCGGCAACTGGGTTCCACGGCGGCCATTTAGGTTCTATTCGTTTCCGGCAGAAGTGACGTTTAAGTTCATTTCTGAACATTTTTACTTCTCCAACCAAAGAATGGCCGCCAGTGTTCACTCTCAGCCAATAAAACTGGACGCCGTGGTGGCCATTTTGGTTCTTTTCGTTTCCGGCGGAAGTGACGTTGGAGCTCGTTTCTGAATGTTTTTACTTCTCTAGACCAAAGAATGTCGGCCAGTGTTCACTCTCAGCCAATCAAACACGAGGAAACAAGTTCTTTGTTTCATCTAAACAACTTCATTCATTCACGGGATCAAAGCACATGTGATCACGTGATGTTGGTACCAACACGTTCTCATTACGAAGTTATTTAGTTATTAAAGAAGCAGCCGTGAAAAAATATTATATAATAAACACAAAATAATGCCAGTTAAAATATAATACAAATGTGTGTTCAGTGAATGAAGTGAACGTCTGAGCATTGAGAAGAAATATAAAAGGAAATATATAATATACTATATATATGTCTATACATAATTGAAAGTTAAAGATAAAGTGAGAATTTAAAGGGACAATAAAATGAATTAGTTAGTTTCTTCTTCTTCTTCCTCCTCCTCCTCCCCGGGGAAGTGGAACATTACTTTTTATAGAGTTTATAAACTCAACTATATGCTCAACTATAATGTGCATTTCTATATTTCAGAGAGCTTGACTGACCAAACTGAATGAAAAGATATTAAATGTGTTTGTTCATCATGAGCGGACATGTCGGCTTGGAGGACTCGAGTCGCTCCACGAGCACGAAACACGAAACCAGGCCAACAATCTGCTGGTGAATGAACACAAGAGTGGAAACAGTGGAAATATGTAACCTCAGCACGGTGTAATCATCACAGCTGCAGGGCGAGGAGCAGCACCGCGGGAGCTGCTGATAAGCCCCCCCCCCCCCCCCTCCTCCTCTGTTCCCACGACTTAAAAGAGATCTGAACATTAAATAGCGGCTTACAGCGGATTCGGAGCGGCGGTCAGAGCTGCAGGAATTCCAATATTTTCAGAGATAAGAGTGAAAAGGAAAAGGAGGAAAGGTGACAAGGAAGTGAGGAAGGAGAGGAAAGGAAAAGAGGGAGATATAGGATACTGGAGGTGAAGATGACGGGAGATATATGAATATATATATATATATATATATATATAGGATATATAAGTTATTATATATATATATTTAATATAATGAAGGTGAAGATGTATGAACGTCGGGTTGTAATGAAGGTGAAGACTGAGGGGAGCAGGACGCTGTTATGGAGGTCAACTCTGTGCAACGTTTATTGCTTTTAAGGACTAACAAAACAAAACTTTAAATAACTTCTCTGCTTATAAATAGAGCTATATGTGTTTCATGTACAGAGTATTTACAGTAAAATCACACAAACACCCCCCCCCCCCCCCAACAAACAACAACAGTAAATACAATGTTTACAATAAATACAACATGGATAAGTAGAACACTTGATAGCACACCTCCCAGTACACACACACTGGGAGTCACTGGAACCAGCAGCAGGCCTCTGAGACCTGAACCAGCAGCAGGTCCACGTGGTCTTAAGGCCATGTCCGCTCTACGCTCATGTTCAATGAGTTACAACAGGTTTTTCACAGAGGGCCCGTCGAGACGACCTTGAGGAAGACAGGCAGCCCAGTCGCCGGTGAATAGAGAAGCTTCCATTGTTTGTTTCTGACCAGGGAGACGTCACATGACCACCACGAAGACACGAAGCAGGACTTTCAGCCAGGAGGCCGCCGCCCCGCCCTGTGATACGCCCCGCCCTCACAGGATGGCGTTTAACATGAGGCTGTGACTGTTACATTATTTCATTATGTCACATTAATACATTGTTACGTAATGTTACTTTGATACAGTTGCATAATGTCACATTGTGTCACATTGTGTCACATTGTGTCACATTGTGGCGTAACAGCCCGTTGTTTGATGCACCGTAACCCTTTCGGTTATTTCTTCTTTGACCCCGCCCACTTTAGAGACAGGAAGTACATTTTAAGTTATGACCCCGCCCACTTTAGAGACAGGAAGTACATTTTAAGTTATGACCCCGCCCACTTTAGAGACAGAAAGTGCATCTCAACTCTTTTACTCCCGATGACTGATTATTGGTTTTATTGGTACTAGCTTATGTATGCATACTTGTTTTTTTGGGAAGACAAGATGATTGGATTTTGATATAAAAATACAAATAAATATATTGCATATATTGTTAAACATGTAATGTGTAAGAGGACAACCGGACATGTTTTAAAAGACTTTAAAAAGCTGTGGTTGATGAAACATTCAACCCTTCCTCTTCTCCCGGCCACGGGCTCCAACACATACACCCAGAGTTCCATTAAATGCTTTGGAATACCCATTATCCCACGTGACTCCCATTTAAAGTGTTCATGAACCAGTGCTAGCTACAGGCTCCCTCGTGAATATGAACCACTCGCTGCCTCTTCATCACATCACAGCCGGCTGCTCGTCTTCGTCTCGGAGCCGCTTCAGATTCATTCACAAACACAGAAGAAGCTTCTTCCCATTGGTTCTGAGTGCCACACACACACACACACACACAGACGCGCGCACACACACACACACACACACACACACACACACACACACAGTTGTCCAGTCACAGGAAGCATCGTGAAGGTGTGAAGACATGCAGAGGAATGTTTGTTGTCCATTAAATGTCACGTTGTGCCGTCACTGTTTCCTCATTCAAGTCAATCGTTAACCTGCAGGGTCAAAGGTCAATGAGGTCAAAGGTCAACAAGGTCAAAGGTCAGAGATACGCTTTGAGAGTTCAGATCTGTCCCACATCTCATACGGAGCTATCGGCCGTGAAGACCCAGGAGGCGTTCGGTGTCCTCGTGGGCAGCAGGGACGACCCGACTCGTACTGGTTAGCGTCTCTGATGCTAAGCTAACAATGTGCTATGCTAAGCTAACGAGGTCCCGGCAGGAGCTCAACATTTAGGGACATAGTTTCCACAGTTTCATTTTAAATACATAATGTTAGAGGTGTAACAGTTACCTGTCTCCCCGCAAGAAAAGTGCATGAGAAAATATTGTTTCCTAACTTTTCTTTGAAGCTATATTTTGATTTCATCGGCTGCAGGCGTGAAACGCGGCGCGGTCGACTCAGAATTATCATCGGAGGACGTTCAAGTTTCTTTCTTTTCGACAATTCCGCTTATAATCGTGAATATTCCCCGGTCGCCGGGCAGGAGTCGTTCTTTATGGTCATAATATTAATTATTATTTTATGATAAACGTCATGTGCAGAGAACATGAAACCTCTGAAGGTTCACAGTGAGAATATTTACAAGTCTGCAGCTCCAACTTCAACCATTAAGAACCAACGACGGAAAAATATAAATAAAATCTCTCAAATATAATCAATATATATATGTACATTATTATGACAGAAAATAAATATTCTAAAATTAAATAACTAAGTATTGCCTTGAGGTAGACATGAAGGCGTCACGTCGGGTCCTCTCAGTTCAAGAGCGTGGCTGTGTTCACACGGCGGGTTCTCCACCCCATCAGGACATTTCTGTTGTGTAAGAAGAACAATTAGCTCTTCAATTATAATTAATAAATATACAAAGCTAGTATTACTCCATCGTGCATTAAAAACCTAAAATAATAATATAATAAAGATGATTTGATTTGCTAATAAATGTTTATAATCTGTCGAACAAGAATGAATTAAAAATAAATCTTTAACGTGTATTCTTTGTTATTACATTTTGTTATTCCCGCACATTATTTTAAAAATCATAATTTATTTGTGTCCCAATTTAATTTAGTTTACTTTGATTTAAAGAAGGTTTGAAGAAGCTGCGTGGCGTCTTATAATTAAATACATTTAAAGTCTGACTCATGGAGCAGCAGCGGGAGCTCTGATTGGCCGGCCGGTCGTTTTTTTCGGCCAATCAGATTGCGAGTTGTTAAACATTAAATTAAAGAGAGAGACAGAAAGTGAGAAACACTCCAGAGTCCAGAGAACAAACTAACGGCCGCCCTACAAATAACATTTATATTTAAAAAAACTAACTTTATAGTTTTTGGAGGTTTCAGCTCTTTGGAAAAAAGAAAACAAGTAAATAAAAAGAGCTGTGGACGAATAAAGGTTCAGCCCACGTGAAGTTCTGTGAGCAGAGCTCTGGAGATGTCAAGATAGATCATTTAGACTTCTATACAACCAGAGGAACCCCCTGGTGGTCAGGAGAGAGAATGCAGCTTCAACACATGAAGCAGAGACTTCTATACAACCAGAGGAGTGGCCCCCTGGTGGTCAGGAGAGAGAATGCTTTCGATTGGATATATTGATCCTGGTTTCTTAGAGGAAATGTATTTTTCACTTCAACGATTCTTTCCACAAACGAGTCCCAGTGATTCTGATCCTCTGAAGTCGGTCTGGAGATGATCCACAACTCGCTGCTGCTGAGTTAATGTTTCAGCGAGCCGAACTGAAACCCGATGACCTGAAGCTTCACGGACACAAAGACGTCTACGTTTCCATCGGCCATCTTTGTTTTCTCTAGGTATATGTCTATGTTTTCCGGGTCGTGCAGGACGGGATCAGAGGGGACGAAACCCGCCAGGAGCCGGTCCTCCTTGAGCCGCTAGATGGTGCTCTCGGTGTGTGCGTGGCTGATGGTGTGGATGGGGTGGGCCTGGGTGTGGCCGGGCCGGCGGGCGCCCAGGCAGTTCTGCTGCTCGCCGAGCAGCGTGGCGGTCTCCCCTGGACCGGGGAGCGGCGGCGGGGGGGTCGGGTTGAAGGCGCCCGCCGCCGGGCTCACGGAGGGCGGATGGGGTTGGGAGATAGGGGCGTAGTTGCTCGACGGGGGCGTGGCTTGGGGCAGAGGCTGGCTGGGCCTGCGGCCGGACGAGGAGACGGGTTGGGCGAGCGCGGCGCGGCTGCTCGGCGGCGCCGGCTGGAGGTTGGACGGCTGGCGCTTCGCAGGGGGCGTGGCCAGCGGCGGCAGAGCGCGGGACCCCGGCGACGTCACGGGGGGCAAAGAGACGGACGTGTCCAGACGGGTGTGACCGGCCTCGGGGGACTGAGGCGTGCTGTCCAGACGGGACGCCAGCAGGCCGTTCTGGTACTGAGCGCGAGTGATCTGAGGACGAGAAACCCCACGGGAAGACTGCTGGTTCTGCTGCCCCCGGTGGACTAAAGTGGTAGTGTTGGTTCTGCTGCCCCTGGTGGACTAAAGTGGTAGTGTTGGTTCTGCCCCCTGTGGACTACAGTGGTAGTGTTGGTTCTGCTGCCCCCTGTGGACTAAAGTGGTAGTGTTGGTTCTGCTGCCCCTGGTGGACTAAAGTGGTAGTGTTGGTTCTGCCCCCTGTGGACTACAGTGGTAGTGTTGGTTCTGCCCCCTGTGGACTACAGTGGTAGTGTTGGTTCTGCTGCCCCCTGTGGCCTAAAGTGGTAGTGGTGGTTCTGCCCCCTGTGGACTAAAGTGGTAGTGTTGGTTCTGCTGCCCCCTGTGGACTAAAGTGGTAGTGTTGGTTCTGCTGCCCCCGGTGGACTAAAGTGGTAGTGTTGGTTCTGCTGCCCCCTGTGGCCTAAAGTGGTAGTGGTGGTTCTGCCCCCTGTGGACTAAAGTGGTAG
>CM070090.1:19044667-19052167 GCA_036178185.1 Liparis tanakae | reverse complement strand
CATCATCATCATCCTCATCATCATCACCATCATCATCCTCATCATCACCATCATCATCATTACCATCCTCATCATCACCATCCTCATCACCATCATCATCACCATCACCATCCTCATCACCACCATCATCATCATCATCCTCATCACCACCATCATCATCATCCTCATCATCATCATCCTCATCATCATCACCATCATCACCATCATCATCATTACCATCCTCATCATCACCATCATCATCATTACCATCCTCATCATCATCATCATCACCATCATCATCATCACCATCATTACCATCCTCATCATCACCATCATCATCATCACCATCACCATCACCATCATCATCACCATCCTCATCATCATCACCATCCTCATCATCATCACCTTCACCATCATCACCATCCTCATCACCATCATCATCACCACCATCACCATCCTCATCATCACCATTACCATCATCACCATCATCACTATCACCATCCTCATCATCATCACCATCCTCATCATCATCACCTTCACCATCATCACCATCCTCATCACCATCAGCATCATCACCATCCTCATCACCATCCTCATCATCATCATCACCATCATCATCATCACCATCACCATCCTCATCACCATCCTTATCATCACCATCCTCATCATCATCATCACCATCATCATCATCATCATCATCATCATCACCATCATCATCATCATCATCATCATCACCATCATCATCATCATCATCATCATCATCACCATCATCACCATCCTCATCATCATCACCATCATCACCATCCTCATCACCATCATCATCATCATCATCACCATCCTCATCATCATCACCATCCTCATCATCATCACCATCCTCATCATCATCACCTTCACCATCATCACCATCCTCATCACCATCATCATCATCACCATCCTTATCATCACCATCCTCATCATCATCATCACCATCATCATCATCATCACCATCACCATCCTCATCACCATCCTCATCATCATCATCACCATCATCACCATCATCATCATCATCATCATCACCATCATCATCATCATCACCATCATCACCATCATCACCATCCTCATCATCATCACCATCATCACCATCCTCATCACCATCATCATCATCATCATCATCACCATCCTCATCACCATCCTCATCAACATCATCATCATCACCATCCTCATCACCATCATCATCACCATCATCATCACCATCATCATCATCATCATCACCATCACCACCATCATCACCATCCTCATCATCATCACCATCATCACCATCATCATCATCATCATCATCATCACCATCATCATCACCA
Source organism: Liparis tanakae (assembly GCA_036178185.1). Taxonomy (NCBI): domain Eukaryota; kingdom Metazoa; phylum Chordata; class Actinopteri; order Perciformes; family Liparidae; genus Liparis; species Liparis tanakae. The sequence continues at coordinate 19,050,851 of CM070090.1, read as the reverse complement.
TCCTCATCATCATCATCATCATCACCATCATCACCATCCTCATCATCATCACCATCATCACCATCCTCATCACCATCATCATCATCATCATCATCATCACCATCATCATCACCATCCTCATCAACATCATCATCATCACCATCCTCATCACCATCATCATCACCATCATCATCACCATCATCATCATCATCACCATCCTCATCACCATCATCATCATCATCATCATCACCATCCTCGTCATCATCACCATCACCATCCTCATCATCATCATCATCACCATCCTTGTCACCATCCTCATCACCATCATCATCATCACCATCCTCATCACCATCCTCATCATCATCATCATCATCATCATCATCAGCTGATAACCGTGTTCCCTCTAAACTCACAGAAGGTCAGAGGTCACAGCTGCTGTTCACATCAGGGAAGTTCAAGTTAATTATTTGGCAACTATTCTGATAATCACTTATTATTAATATTTCAAACCAAATTGCCAAATTATCTATGAGAGGATTAGATTTCCAGGTGTTAATGTTGAAGAAGATAGGAACGTTTTTTTCCCCATTTTTCATACATCGATTAACAGAAATACTAGAAGATAAACATGAGTAATCCCACATCCCGGCGAGCTGTGAAACCCGTCTGAACGACGCTGACGACAAACACACGTCTGAAAGCTCTCTCACAAGAAGCTCCTTCAGTCCCTTCATTTAAAGTGCTATAAATAGCCTCTAATAATATCTGATAGCTTCATCTTCATCTTCATCACAACAAGCTCTAATTCCCTGCCGCAGCTTCATTGATGTAATTCCGACGTGTGGATGTCAGCGCTGAGATTTCCGGCGCTAATCCTTTGCGCCTGAACGCGTTCATCCCAGAGGACACGCGGCTGCTCTCTGAGCGGCCAATCAATGGAGCTCAGATCAATGGAGCTCAGATCAATGGAGCTCAGATCAATGGAGCGAAGGGCAACGCTCACGTAGGATTCTATTGGTATTTCATTCCTTTGAAATGTTTTTGTTTTTGTAATTTTTCAAAATAAAGTAACACACTGTTTATACTCATTTATACACATACACATATATATATATATATATATATATATATATATATATATATATGCGTATATATATATATAAAATAATGTTTCTATATAATAATGTTTATTTATAATAAAGTTTGTTAACTAAGTTATTATTATATTTTGCTTTAGTGGTACAAATCAGAAAGTTCTTAAACAAATGTGGCGTAAAAAGTACAATATTTACCTCTGAAATGTCAAAGTATGAAGTTAAATAAATTACAAATACTGATATAACTGTACTTAAAATACACGAAAGATGCGTACTTTCAAAAATAAGGAGAGGAGGAAGTGATGACATCATCAGAACCAAGTACAATATGTACCTCTGAGTTGTAAACACTCAATACATATGTATATAAATATACTGTATATATAAATAAATGTATATATAAATATATATAAATATATATATATACATATAAAAAATGTAGATAAATATATACATATATAAATAAATATATATATGTGTATATATATATATATATATATATATATATATATATATATATATATATATATGTATATATGTGTGTGGTTATGGTTTCAGAGCTTGACTGGAAGGAACTGGACCTCTTTGATGTTCCAGTCGTCAGGAAAGCCGATTGATCCGGACTGATTCCGATTGGAAGGACAGGAAGTAGTTTGTGTGGTTTCAGGTTTCACACACACACACACACACACCCCTCACCCTTCTTGAACTCCTCCAGCATGGCGTCCAGCCGCGTGTCGTGGAACACGAAGTGGACCGGGTGGTTGTAGAACTTGGTGATGGTCTTCAGGGTGGTGCAGTCGTCCGGGTCCACGAAGGCCAGGTCCTTGACGTACAGGATGTCCACGATGTTGGAGCGCTCGTCGTCGAACACGGGGATGCGCGTGTAGCCGCTCTCCATGATCTCCGACATGGTGTCGAAGTCCAGCACGGCGTCCGCCTGCAGCATGAAGCAGTCGCCCACGGGCGTCATCACGTCCTCCACCGTCTTGGTGCGCAGCTCCAGCGCGCCCTGGATCATGTTCATCTCCTCCTTCACCAGGTCGTTGTAGGGCTCCGTCACCTTCAGCATCTCCACCAGCTTCTCCCGGTTGTACACCGTGCCGATCTCCTGGCCCAGCAGCACGTCCAGCAGCTTGCTGACGGGGAAGGACACGGGGAAGGTGAGGAACATGAAGAACTTGGTCACCAGGATGGTGTTGGCGCCCACCGCCAGGCCGTGGCGCGAGCACAGCGCCTGGGGCACGATCTCCCCGAAGATCACGATGCCCACGGTGGAGGCCACCACGGCGCCCAGGCCCGAGCCGGTGAGGTCGTCCAGCAGGATGGTGAGGCTGGTGTTGGTCAGCACGTTGCCCAGCAGCAGCGAGCACAGCAGGTAGTTGCCCTTGCTGCGGATGGGCTCGATCTTGCGCGCGTCGTTGCGCTCCTTGTCGGTGCCGCAGCTCTGCACGATGCGCAGCTCCATGGGGTCCAGCGCCATGAGGCCCAGGTTCAGCCCGCTGAACATGCCGGACAGAACCAGCAGGCAGCAGATGAGGATGAGCTGCAGCCACAGCGGCAGCAGCGACTTCTTCTCCTCCAGCACCAGCAGCCGCCCGTCGCTGCCGCCCAGCTGCGCCCAGCGGCCGGAGGGCGCGCGGCGCGTGCACAGCGCGTACTCCTTGTGCGGCTCGCTCTTGCGGAGCGGCTTCACGCGCACGGTGAGCACGCCGCTGGTGCCGCGGCCGCTCACGTTCATGAAGGTCCCGACGCTGATGTCCTTCGTGAAGTCGGCGCAAGTCCTGTCCGCCGCCGCCGCCGCCGCCGCCGCCTCCATCATGCCGCTGCCGCCCCTCGCCGCCGCCGCCGCCGCGGCCACCTCCTCCTCCTCTTCCTCCTCCGGCTCCTCTTCCTCGCCGCCGTCCGTGAGCTCCGTGAAGCGGACCAGCGTCCATGCGCCGGCGTGCAGCTGCAGCCCGTAGAAGCGGAGCTGCACGCTGCTCTCCTCCGTCACCTGGATGACGCCGTCGTCATTGGTGCCGGACGGCTTGTCGCTCCTCTCCAGGCGCATGCCGAGCACCTGTCCGCCGCCGCCGCCGCCGCCGCCGCCGCCGCTGCCGCTACCGCCGCCGCCGCCTCCTCCGCCGCCCCTGCCGCCCGAGGACGCCGCTGCCGCTGCCGCGGCCGCGGCCGCCGCCGCCTCGGTTCGTCCGCCCACCGCGCTCCACAGGAAGATCACGACCGCCAGAATGTAACCCTGCTGCCCGCTCCATTCTGTCGCCATGTTTGTTTCACTGCTCGGCGACCCGGGGGCTGACGTCATTTACTCATGTCCGAGCGGCTCCGCCCCCCCGCTGGCCCATCACACACACACACACACACACACACACCGTTATCACCGCCTACCGGACAGCGACAGGTATAGAGCTAATAAACAAACCCTCCTCCTCCTCTCTCACTCTTCATCACACACAGTCTGTGTTGTTGATGCTTTCTGCAGCAGGTAAACAAAGTTATACACGCTGCGTCACCCCCCCCCCCCCCCCTCCTCCTCCTGTTATTATCTCTCGGGGCAATGCGGCACTCAGCGGATGGAGACGCTGCGGCGGCCAGAGGTCTCTCCTCTCTCTCCCCCCCCCACCCACCCCCACCCCACCCCAATTGTATCCGGAGCCAGCTGCTGTTACGTAAAGGCACATGGCACGTGCACCCCCCCCCCCCCCCTCTCCATCATCCTGCACCATCCCGCACTCCTTTGGCACCAAGCCAGCTGACGATATCGCCTGTATAATAATAATAATAATAATAATAATAATAATAATAATAAAAATAAAAGTAGTAATAACAATAAAAATACTAATGAATGCGTTAAGAATGTCTCGTTTGAACTAAAATAGAAGAAGAATGGAATAATACAAATATTATCAATACAATAGAGATGTATTGAAATAATAATAAAAGACTAATGAAGATAATAACTGCATAACAATTCATGTTCATTTGAATTAGAGTCAGAGTTGACTTCATCTGTTCAATAATAACATTATTAATGATTATTGATAAGCTCCAGACGATAAACGTTTGATGATATAATAATAATATTGGTTTAATACTATGAATAATAAATATTATTATCATAGTACACTATAATAATAATAATAATAATAATAATAATAATAATAATAATAATAATAATGGCCTTAATGGTACTAATACTATGAGTGTCTTTTAAACAAACCTCTTAACTCTAAATTATTTGGACATTAAATTATTGCATTTTATATTTATCTTCTTATTTTAATATTTCCTAACCGTCTTAATTATTAGGCTAATATGTAGTGACTAACAATGACGTAACACACACTCAATGTGGTCTTCTGCCCCCTGGTGGTCAAACCGGTTCAAGTGAGTCTGGTGTGAAATATTGTTAAAAATAGTTAATAGTTAATAGTTAATAGGATTTTGAGTTATTATTCATCTGTAATAATATATACATTTAATAATATAAACAAAATTTTGGTAGATTATAATTTCAATAACAAGAATTCTAAATATAATGTAAATAGAATAAAGATTATAATTGACAACTTTATGTTAAATATTAAATACCAACAGTTTCTGTTGGTATTTAATTTAATACCAATAATAATTAGAATAAATACAAATTAAATGTAACGGAAGAACAAAAATTTAGTTCACAGGATTTAGTTTATTGGTGTTTTTAGACATCCTTCATTTCAACACATTACATAACGATCCAATAATAGTCAAACAATATGAATAAATTAATTATGAAGACGTCTTTCTTCTCTAAAATGTCCTGGAGTCACGAGACTGGACAATGATTGGTGGTGATTGGTGGTGATTGGGGATGATTGATGTGATTGGGGATGATTGATGTGATTGGTGGTGATTGGGGATGATTGGGGATGATTGGTGGTGATTGGTGGTGATTGGGGATGATTGATGTGATTGGGGATGATTGGTGATGATTGGTGGTGATTGGGGATGATTGATGTGATTGGGGAAGATTGGTGGTGATTGGGGATGATTGGTGGTGATTGGGGATGATTGGTGGTGATTGGTGGTGATTGGGGATGATTGATGTGATTGGGGATGATTGATGTGATTGGGGATGATTGGTGGTGATTGGGGATGATTGGTGGTGATTGGTGGTGATTGGGGATGATTGGTGGTGATTGGTGGTGATTGGGGATGATTGGGGATGATTGGGGATGGTTGGTGGTGATTGGGGATGATTGGTGGTGATTGGGGATGATTGGTGGTGATTGGGGATGATTGGGGATGATTGGTATGTGATTGGTAGTCCGTGCTCTCCATCACTGCAGCCTCCGCTCTCCTTGGCCTCGAGGACTCGGCGGCGGTCCGTCACCAGGAGGAAGCACCTCAACCTTGTAGCTGACCTTCTTGGACTGCAGGATGCTGTAGCTGTTGTCAAAGCGCAGCACGTCTGAGGAGACACGGGCGTCAGGGACAGCGGGACGTCTCTAACTGGTCCTGGACCAGCTCACCTGCTGACGCAGCCAGGCTAGCTGAGTCCCCCGTTTTTATGCTAAGCTAAGCTAATATTAAGAACTGCGGCAACTAATCAAACGAGCACACTTCCCAAAAGTGAAAAACGAAATCAAAACCTTTTGTTACTATTTATAGCTTATATCATATTTATTTTTAATATATTTTGAAACAATTTTACTTCCTTTGGAATTTGTTTTCAACTTTAATTACTGCACCATATTTAAATGAGGCGTTTATATCGGATTCAGTTGGTTGACATTTGCAAATTCGCCACCGGGTGGCGCCACGTGCCCCGCGCCGGCCCTTTAAATAAGTGATGCGGACTCACAGGCGCCGGCCTCTGGGCAGGTGACCCGGCTGTCCTCCGGCACCAGGTGAGCGTTGTAGCGCTCGCTCGGCAGCACCGGCACCATGTCGGACACCTTCTGACCCGCGGCGACGGCACCGGGCCGCCGGAACACGCCGAACCCGACGTCAGCGCCGTCGCTGCAGAACTGACACCTGGCCGGAAACAGCTGGTCAGTAAACTAAACATTAAACCAATTAATAAACCAATTAATAAACTAATTATTAAACTACTACAGTCGCAA
>CM070090.1:19009667-19039667 GCA_036178185.1 Liparis tanakae | reverse complement strand
AATTTATTTAAAGTAAATCTTCGACCAAATGATCGACAATTCATTTTGAAAATAGCTGATATTAGTTTATATTAAGTATTATTGTGACACGTTATCCACATAAAATAACTTGTTATTGCTTTTCTAATTTATTATTTATTTTCTGGGTGCACAAAAATAGTACTGCAATGTAGGATTCTATCGGAATACTTTAGTAACATTAATTAATTACTTACTTCAATACATATATTAACTAAATTTGCTGTTAAATAAAATAATTGTTCAAAGTGTTATATTATTTATATATAATCTATAGTATTGCATACATTTTGTTGCTGCTGGTCTGAAGCTTTAAAGAAAGTTCAATTTACAGATAAAATAAAAAATATCTTTTCTTTTAGATTAAAACATTTATTAAAAAGTAATCAATAGTTAATAATCTATTTTTGCGGGGAATATTTACTCATTTAAACTCTTTTTGGATTTTGAACATAAGAACAACGCTTAACACACATTGTATTTTTTATATATCTTATTGTATGTTTTTCTATGTAAAAACTTAATAAATAGGATAAAACTCACAAAATGTCATCCTGAAATGTAGTAATGTAAGAAGTAGAATAAAACGGAAATACTCAAGTAAAGTACAAGTACATCAAAGTGTGTACATGTACAACAGGTAACTGTAATGTCATAAGCACACAGCATCGTTACCGTGAGGTGAAACCACAACAAAAGAAACCTGGAGACAAACACTGAGTCACGGATCACCACAGCTGATCACAGCTGATCAAAACATCTGGTGGGATCAATACTGGTTAAATAGATGGTATTGGTTTACCTCGGTGAGTATTTCGGCCTGTTTGGGGCTCAGGTCTCCAACACGCCCGCTCATCCTGCTGTGACTGAAGGACTGGAGGGGAAGGCAGGTGGCACCTCCAGGGCCAGCCACGCCCCTGGCCACGCCCCTGGCCACGCCCCTGGCCACGCCCCTGGCCACGCCCCCATGCTCGTGGACTTGCACCCCAGAGCTGAGCTGTTTATTTGCACACAGGCTGTTTTTTGGAAGCTCATTTCTTTCAGTGAAGTAAAATAAAAAAGATTATAATACAAAAGAAAATGTAAAAATAAGTCTTACTAATAAATATAATTAAAACCTTTTTTTAATTAATGACAAAGGAAAAAAACATTTGAAGAAAAATTAAGTAGTAATTTCATTTCAATTTCATTGTATTTCAAGTACTTAAATATACTGAAAGTAACACACACACACATATATATATATATATATATATATATATATATATATATATATATATATATATATATATATATATTTCTAAATAAAACTGCTAAACAAAAAATAATGACATTTAAGACAAAGATTTCTGAGTTGAAAATTAATCCCAAACAAAGTGTCATAAACTCATTTATTCTTTAAATACTGGCGTTCCTCTGGACCGCCGGGACCCGGAGACCAGGCGCCCCAAACAAACGCTGCTCATGAATAAATACACGACGTCCAGAGGAGAGCGTCGGCGCCTCGAGGCTCCGCCCCCCGGGACACGAGCAGCTCGTCTACAGGAGACTCGAGACGGAGAGCCGCCGGGCGCCGGGCCGGAGAACGCCGACACGGCCGCCGCCGCGTCTCACGACCGTCTGATCTTTACACGTTTATATTTTGTGGCGACTCGCCGAGTCGAGAGGAAGACGAGCTTCAGAGAAAAAACGACAAAATGTCAAACATCGATGAAGACTGAAGAAGAAACTTTAATATCATCCAACAAGCCTCTAAAATATAATAAATACATCCAGATGAGAGACGGGGGACATTCAGAGGCTGAAGAAGAAGAGGAGGAGGAAGAAGAAGAAGAAGAAGAAGAAGAAGAAGAAGAAGAAGAAGAAGAAGAAGAAGAAGAAGAAGAAGAGATGTTTGGTTGTATTTGGTCGTCGTCCTGGTTTAGTGTTAAAGCAGCTTTGGTGAGGGAGAAACAAAAAAAAAACGACTGACGCTCCAAGAGATTACACCCCAACCTCAGAGAGGGGGGCCCGCCGCCGCCGCCGCCGCCGCCGCCGCCGCCGCCGCCACCACCGCCTCTTTGTCCAGCTGTGCATTAAGCGAGCGCGGCGTGCGGCCCCACAAAGCGTCCACGTTGGCGTCCGTGCCGCTAGATGGCGTGCGTGATGTAGAGGAGGAACTCCATGTCCATGGCGGTCTGCGGCACGCTGGCTCCGCCCCCGTGGATGACGGGGATCAGGGCGCCGTCCAGCTCGTTCATGTAGCGCTGAGGGAGGAGGCGGCCTCCGGAGCCGGCCTGGTACTCCACCTGAGAGCAGAGACAGGAAGTCCTCTACAGACAGGAAGTCCTCTACAGACAGGAAGTCCTCTACAGACAGGAAGTCCTCTACAGACAGGAAGTCCTCAGACAGGAAGTCCTCAGACAGGAAGTCCTCTACAGACAGGAAGTCCTCAGACAGGAAGTCCTTGACTTCTCTCTCTATGTTTGTGTCAAAACGTAATAAAGTAATAAAAGTCAAATCAAAAACGTCTTCGTCTCACATTTATTAATTTTTTAAAGTTTAGGCTTATTTATTTTTAATTAGGAAAATTGACAATATTTTAAAGCGTTGCAGTTTAAATTAAAACAACATTTTAATCAAATGTAAATATTCTGCTTTAATGCGTTTAGTCTTTAGTTTATATTCTTTAATTAAACAAAACATGTTTTTATTATGTTGCATATTTTAGTGAATTTAGTTTTCTTTGGTGATCTTAAAGCATTTATTTATTTAAAAGAATAAAGAAAATTCACAATATTGTAATCAAACCCTGTCTGTTCCGTCTGTAGTCCATGTTCTAATGATAATCATAATAATAATGATAATACTAATACTAATGATAATAATAATGATCATAATCATAATCATAATAATAATGATCATAATCATAATAATAATGATAATAATAATAATCATCATAATAATGATAATAATAATAATAATAATCATCATAATAATGATAATAATAATAATAATCATAATCATCATAATAATGATAATAATGATAATAATGATAATAACGATAATCATAATAATAATAATCATAATAATGATAATAATAATCATAATAATAATGATAATAATCATAATAATAATGATAATCATAACAATAATGATAATAATGATAATCATAATAATAATCATAATAATGATAATAATAATAATGATAATCATAATAATAATAATCATAAGAACGATAATAATAATAATGATAATCATAATAATAATAATCATAATAACGATAATAATAATCATGATAATAATAATAATGATAATCATAACAATAATAATGATAATAATCATGATAGTCTCACCATGTCTGTCTGGGTGGAGATGCGCAGCGACAGTGAGTTGATGCCGCTGGAGGCCAGCACGGCGAGGTGAGGCGTCAGGGCGCCGCACGCCGCCAGCGCCATCTCCTTCTGGAACGCGCTGCAGGCCGACAGCGCCGCGTCCTCGCCGCGGGCCGGGCCCCTGGGCCGGTAGAACACCTGCGGGGCGCAGAGCGGAGAACGTCAGCGGGAACCTCGCGCCGGAGAACCTCGCGTCGGAGAACCTCGCCGGAGAACCTCGCGTCGGAGAACCTCGCGCCGGAGAACCTCGCGCCGGAGAACCTCGCGTCGGAGAACCTCGCGCCCTGGGCCGCGGCGCCTCACCTCGGTGCAGCGGATGGAGCGCCCGTCGGACTCGAACGCCGTGTCCTGCTGCACCCTCACGCTGCGGACGCCGTCCAGAGGGCTGCCGTCCACGCCGCTGGTCCTACTGCAGGGGGACGCCACAGGTCAACTGACACGGCCAGAACCACGTCACAGGTCAACTGACACAAATATAACCATGTCATCGGTCAACTGACACAAATATAACCATGTCACAGGTCAACTGACACAAATATAACCATGTCACAGGTCAACTGACACGGCCAGAACCACGTCACAGGTCAACTGACACAAATATAACCATGTCACAGGTCAACTGACACAAATATAACCATGTCACAGGTCAACTGACACGGCCATAACCATGTCACATGTCAACTGACACGGCCAGAACCACGTCACAGGTCAACTGACACAAATATAACCATGTCACAGGTCAACTGACACGGCCATAACCACGTCACAGGTCAACTGACACAAATATAACCATGTCACAGGTCAACTGACACAAATATAACCATGTCACAGGTCAACTGACACAAATATAACCATGTCACAGGTCAACTGACACGGCCAGAACCACGTCACAGGTCAACTGACACGGCCTTAACCACATCACAGGTCAACTGACACAAATATAACCATGTCACAGGTCAACTGACACTGCCAGAACCACGTCACAGGTCAACTGACACAAATATAACCATGTCACCGGTCAACTGACACAAATATAACCATGTCACAGGTCAACTGACACAAATATAACCATGTCACAGGTCAACTGACACGGCCATAACCACGTCACAGGTCAACTGACACGGCCAGAACCACGTCACAGGTCAACTGACACAAATATAACCATGTCACAGGTCAACTGACACGACCATAACCACGTCACAGGTCAACTGACACAAATATAACCATGTCACAGGTCAACTGACACAAATATAACCATGTCACAGGTCAACTGACACAAATATAACCATGTCACAGGTCAACTGACACGGCCAGAACCACGTCACAGGTCAACTGACACAAATATAACCACGTCACAGGTCAACTGACACAAATATAACCATGTCACAGGTCAACTGACACAAATATAACCATGTCACAGGTCAACTGACACAGCCATAACCACGTCACATGTCAACTGACACAGCCAGAACCACATCACAGGTAAACTGACACAAATATAACCATGTCACAGGTCAACTGACACGGCCAGAACCACGTCACAGGTCAACTGACACAAATATAACCATGTCACCGGTCAACTGACACGGCCATAACCACATCACAGGTCAACTGACACGGCCAGAACCACGTCACAGGTCAACTGACACAAATATAACCATGTCACAGGTCAACTGACACACATATAACCATGTCACAGGTCAACTGACACGGCCATAACCACGTCACAGGTCAACTGACACGAATATAACCATGCCACAGGTCAACTGACACAAATATAACCATGTCACAGGTCAACTGACACGGCCATAACCACGTCACATGTCAACTGACACAGCCAGAACCACATCACAGGTCAACTGACACAAATATAACCATGTCACAGGTCAACTGACACGGCCATAACCACGTCACAGGTCAACTGACACGGCCATAACCACGTCACAGGTCAACTGACACGGCCAGAACCACGCCACAGGTCAACTGACACAGCCTTAACCACATCACAGGTCAACTGACACAGCCTTAACCACATCACAGGTCAACTGACACGGCCAAAACCACATCACAGGTCAACTGACACAACCTTAACCACATCACAGGTCAACTGACACGTCCAGAACCACGTCACAGGTCAACTGACACAGCCATAACCACGTCACAGGTCAACTGACACAAATATAACCATGTCACAGGTCAACTGACATGACTATAACCATGTCACAGGTCAACTGACTCGTCCAGAACCCCCTCCAGCTCGACTGACGGCAGCACAGACGCACCCCGTGTTGACGGCCGGGCTCAGGTCCACCCAGCGCACGCTGACGTTCTCACGTAGCTCTCCTCCGTCGCTGCGGCCGCACGGGATGTGGAAGTCCGTCTGTTCCCTCAAGGCGCCGCGCAGAGCCTCCATGGTGTCGGGGGGGATTTGAACCATCAGCCCGTCTGAGGACAGACTGAGTTAGGGGCGGAGCCAACACACACACACACACACACACACACACACACACACACACACACACACACACACAGCGGCCCGTTACCCTCAACGATGCTGGACTTGGCGATGAAGCCTGACGATGCCTTCAGGGCCCCGTTGAACACCACGAAGCTGGCCCCGGTCACTGCAACACACACACACACACACACACACACACACACACACACACACACACACACACACACACACACACACACACACACACACACACACACACACACACACACACACACACACACACACACACACACACACACACACACACACACACACACACACACACAGAGTGAGGCTGTCTCCTTCTCTCCGATTGGCCGGCGGCCCGGGGGGGGGGGGGGGGGGGGGCTCACCTGTGCGGGTCTTGCCCGGCTTGCTGCTGGCCTGTGTCTGGTAGTTGCCCTCGTCGCCCTGGTAACACACCAGGTGGGAGTCGGCCTCGGCGCTGAAGCGCGCCCCGATGCTGATGACGTGCTCGTTGGAGGCGTTCACCACCTTCTGCACCTGAGGGGCCACGGGTACTAGTACTGCAGGTACCTCTGTGTACTACAGTACAAAGTACTGCATGTTCCTCTGAGGCGTTGATAACATGGAGGCAGTGCATCTCCCAGAATGCCGAGCGGTACCTGGCTGAAGCTGTGCTTGGGGATGTCGATGTAGCTGTGGCCCACCTCCATGTGGATCCTCAGGCCCTCCACCACCGACAGGCTGTACTGGTAGTTCCTCAGGTCCTGCAGCGGGAGCACACTTCAGGCCCTCTGGAGGCACGCGCCTGCGCCTTTAAATTAGAACGCCAGGCTCCCGGCGGCGGGTTTTAAAACCCGGAGCGTTCCATTACTCACAGCCAGGAGGTTCATGATGGTATGTCCCGTCTCTCTGTACACGGAGGCCCGGAAACGGACACTGGTCAGCGTGGTGGGATAAACTGGAAGAGACAGTCAGAGAGCATGAAGGTAGTGTTCTTATGGTGCCTTCAGGCTCTGCTCTGTGAACATGAGGACTGAAGGTAGTGTTCTTATGGTGCCTTCAGGCTCTGCTCAGAGAGCATGAGGACTGGAGGTAGTGTTCTTATGGTGCCTTCAGGCTCTGCTCTGTGAACATGAGGACTGGAGGTGAATGATAACGTTCTCGTGGTGCCTTCAGGCTCTGCTCTGTGAACATGAGGACTGAAGGTAGTGTTCTTATGGTGCCTTCAGGCTCTGCTCTGTGAACATGAGGACTGAAGGTAGTGTTCTTATGGTGCCTTCAGGCTCTGCTCTGTGAACATGAGGACTGAAGGTAGTGTTCTTATGGTGCCTTCAGGCTCTGCTCTGTGAACATGAGGACTGAAGGTAGTGTTCTTATGGTGCCTTCAGGCTCTGCTCTGTGAACATGAGGACTGAAGGTAGTGTTCTTATGGTGCCTTCAGGCTCTGCTCAGAGAGCATGAGGACCGGAGGTGAATGATAACGTTCTCGTGGTGCGTTCAGGCTCAGTGAACATGAGGGATGTTTAAAGCTCACTGAGAATAACTAAATGTGTTTTAACACATAAAATACAATCGTATATATTTAATCATCATTTAAAGAAGCTAAATAAATAAGAAATAATATTTTCAAGAAAATGTAAACTCTCAAAACAAAATACCTAAGAAAATTAAATAATTAAATTAATAAATAAATATATAATATAATATATTATATTATTATAATATATATATATATAGTCCCATCCGGGGGGACCCACCGCTGTACTCGGCCCCCAGCCTCAGCAGCAGCCGGAGGGGGAACACCTTGGCCCAGGGCACCTCCAGCCTCTGGAGCAGCAGCCCCACCAGGAGGGGGGGGGGGGGCAGGGCCAGGCCCTCCAGGGGCTGCAGGCCGGGGGAGAAGAACAGCATGCCGGCGTGGTCCCTGCTGCCCAGGAAGCTGCTGCTGAACGTCACGTTGTCCAGCTCCTCCACCAGCTTCCCTGAGGGGGGGGACGGGGGTTATGAGGGGGAGAGGGAGGGTACCAGGGTTATGAGGAGGAGAGAGGAGGAGCCTCTACCTTTCTGCGCCTCCTGGTAGATGTTCAGGTAGAGCGTGAACAGATCTCTGGGCAGCGTCTTCTCTTCAGGTAAACACTCCAACAGGAACACCAGCTCACGCTGACCCAGAGCCTGGAGGCCGCTGGAGCCGAAGCACCAGCACTGACGACCCAGGTCTGGGGCGGGAGAGAGAGAGAGAGAGAGAGAGAGAGAGAGGGTCAGTCAACATGCCGGCCAGCCCACGGCGTTAGCGCGGCCGTGTCTCGCTCACAGGTCACCAGCTTGACGTTGACCAGCAGGTTGGCGTTCAGCACGAAGGTCAGCGGGCGAGGGCCTCCCTCCTCCAGGAGGTGCAGGATCTGGCAGGGGGCGGGGCTTTCCTCCACCAGGAGGTCTGCAGAGAACAGCAGATCCCAGGTCAGCTACACTGACGTGACTGAAGTGTTTCTCTCCCAGAATGCATCAGAGATGGATGTCACCTCCTCTTACTAGTGATCCATTTAATGATGCAGAAGAGAAGCACGCTGCCCATTTTATGAAGTCAACCAATTATACCCCCAGAACCCACCAGCAGGTGGCGCTATTTCATTTAATTTATTCAAGAAATAAGAAACAAAGACTAATCAGGATGAAATTGCCTGTGATTAACTTGTTTCTAAGTGGAAGTGAAAGAGGAATATATATATATATATATATATATATATATATATAACTCACTCTGAAAACTAACAAATTAATCAAATCAATATTGAATAAAATAATTTAAAAACGTTCAAGAAATAAGGATATTCAGCCATAAGAGCAACGCTTAAATCTGCAGATGAGTTCAAGTCTGGACGTCTTAAAGGAGCATAAAAATAAACCCACACACACACAAAAACACCAACACACACACACAAACACACACACACACCTCCCCCCTCGTCCTCCCCCGTGGCGATGAGCAGAGGGGGGAGGTCTCCCTCGTTGTCGGGCAGCAGGCTGGGGACCCGGGTCACACAGGTCCCGACCCCACAGAGCAGGGCGTAGTCCCAGGGGCCGGACACAGGGGGGCGCACCACCTCCACCGAGCCACCAGGGGCCGAGGAGCCGCCCACCTCCACCTCCACCTCCACCTCCACCTCCGCCTCCGGCTGAAACAAGGTGTTATTATACCTCCGTGGTTATTTTACTGTCCGCAACACTGGTCCATCAAGCAGAGGAAGAGAGTATTTAAGGGGTATTAAAGTACTTCATTCATTCATACATACATACATACATACATACATACATACATACATACATATATATATATACATACATACATACATACATACATACATACATACATATATAATATATATATATATATAGCTTTATATATATATATAAAGCTATATATATATATATACATTTATTTATATAGCTATATATAAATACATTTATAAATGTATATATATAAATGTATATATATACATATATATAAATATATATGTATATATAAATAAATATATTAATACATTTATATTAATAAAGTACATAAAAATAAGTAGATGTAAATAAATAAATTTATTTTTTTATTTATATATATAGGCCTATTATTAAGTTGTGTAGAGGAAGCCGCTCACCGATTGGTCGGGAGAGCCGGAGCCGCGGCGGCTCGCCACCGACAGCTTGGCGGTGTCCGCCACCTCCCCGTTGGGCAAGATGCCGTCAGCGAACCACACGCGCTTCTGTTCCCGAGGACAGCCTGCTGGCACACACGCGGTCCTTCAGGGGCTCGACGACGACAACGACAACAACAACACAGCGGCGGCGGCGGGACGGCGCCCCGTACCGTCGGCGTTGGGCTGCTTGAGGACGGACACGGGCACCATGACGGTGGGCGGCGGCGAGTTGAGCGTGCCGGCGGCGCGGGCCTGCTGCAGGGGGGGGATGGTGCTGCAGTACTCAGAGGGCACGTTGGGGTTGGGACTGGGCCCGGCGGGGCTCATCATGCGCTCCAGGGCCTGGGCTGCAGGGCGGGGTCAGGGGTCAGAGGTCAGGCTCCCTCCACAACAACATGGTGATATTAATAAACCCTTGATTGTAATCTCTCTCAGGTCTAGTGTGTTGTTGTTGTTGTTGTCCTCCTCTCACAGGAGGAGGTCTGTGAGGAGGCGGAGCTACAGGACCTTCAGACGGCTGCATGAAGGATTTAAGGTTATTAGAAACAGACCTGAGTCTCTCTCTCTCTCTCTCTCTCTCTCTCTCTCTCTCTCTCTCTCTCTCTCTCTCTCTCTCTCTCTCTCTCTCTCTCTCTCTCT
This sequence comes from Liparis tanakae, assembly GCA_036178185.1. Classification (NCBI taxonomy): domain Eukaryota; kingdom Metazoa; phylum Chordata; class Actinopteri; order Perciformes; family Liparidae; genus Liparis; species Liparis tanakae. The sequence continues at coordinate 19,029,486 of CM070090.1, read as the reverse complement.
CTCTCTCTCTCTCTCTCTCTCTCTCTCTCTCTCTCTCTCTCTCTCTCTCTCTCTCTCTCTCTCTCTCTCTCTCTCTCTCTCTCTCTCTCTCTCTCTCTCTCTCCAGGAGGTCCAGTGATTCAGAACCTCGTTAACCAGGAAACACGACTCAGACCCGGAGGAGACCTTCAGAACACCTCCATCACCTCCACCAGAACACCTCCCCCACCTCCATCAGAACACCTCCCCCACCTCCATCAGAACACCTCCCCCACCTCCATCAGAACACCTCCCCCACCTCCATCAGAACACCTCCATCACCTCCACCAGAACACCTCCCCCACCTCCATCAGAACACCTCCACCACCTCCATCAGAACACCTCCACCACCTCCATCAGAACACCTCCATCACCTCCATCAGAACACCTCCACCACCTCCATCAGAACACCTCCATCACCTCCATCAGAACACCTCCATCACCTCCATCAGAACACCTCCACCACCTCCACCAGAACACCTCCACCACCTCACCTCCATCAGACATAAAGAAGAAGACATGAAGAAGAAGACAAAGAGAAGAAGACAAAGAGAAGAAGACAAAGAAGAAGACATAAAGAAGAAGACATAGAGAAGAAGACATAAAGAAGAAGACAAAGAGAAGAAGACAAAGAGAAGAAGACAAAGAAGAAGACATAAAGAAGAAGACATAGAGAAGAAGACATAAAGAAGAAGACAAAGAGAAGAAGACAAAGAGAAGAAGACAAAGAGAAGAAGACATAGAGAAGAAGACATAGAGAAGAAGACATAGAGAAGAAGACATAAAGAAGAAGACAAAGAGAAGAAGACAAAGAGAAGAAGACAAAGAGAAGAAGACAAAGAGAAGAAGACAAAGAGAAGAAGACATAAAGAAGAAGACAAAGAGAAGAAGACAAAGAGAAGAAGACAAAGAGAAGAAGACAAAGAGAAGAAGACAAAGAGAAGAAGACAAAGAGAAGAAGACAAAGAGAAGAAGACAAAGAGAAGAAGACAAAGAGAAGAAGACATAAAGAAGTCCTCAAGAGCTCCAGGAAAGTGAAATCCACAATGTTACTCAGATATTCTTCTGCCCTGATCATAAACACCACAACAAACCAGCAACAACACAGAGGCAGCAAACAGACGCAGCTCACCTCCTCCTCTTCATCACCTTCCTCATCCTCTCTAAAGCTCAACTGGTCCTCTGGACCATCACGGAGGCTACGCCTGTTGTTAGCCGCAAGAGCCTGTTAGCGTTAGTGTGTGTGTGTGTGTGTGTGTGTGTGAGACTGTTACGAGAGAGAGAAGGAAGGAGGAGAGGGGGAGAGGGAGAGGGGGAGAGGGAAGGTGACGGAGAGGAGAGCGATTGCACAACCGCCCGAGCAAAAAGTGGATCACTGCTTCCTTCTTAATTTAGACGGTGTGTGCGAGGTCACACACACACACACACACACACACACACACACACACACACACACACACACCCCCTCTGGAGGTTCTGACTCATCTGAATGTTTGCGTTTCTTTCTCTGAGAGAGAGAGGGAGAAGTGGGAGAGAGAACGAGGAGAGAGAGAGCTAGAGAGTGGAAATAGGGAGAAAAGAGAGAGAGAAGAGAGGGATAGAGAGTGGAAAGAGAGAGAGAAAAAGAAAACAAGATTGAAAAGAATGAGAAAGAGGCAACTTCCTTTCCGTTCTCACCTTTCACAATAAAAGCCCAAGCTGCCGTTTTAACCCCCCCAAGACTTCACTTACATCTGAGACTCAAGGAGTCATGGTGGTAGTTTAAACAACAACAGACATTAGGGGGGGGGCTCTACCTCGGTGGATGGTGTCGAAGCAGACGACGCACACGCGCGCCTCCTTCTCCAGGTACTGCAGCTTGCACCTCCTGCTGCAGCACACGGCACAGTACACCTGAGAGGAGAGCGCAATATAACAACAATAACAACAACAACAACAACAACAACAACAGTCTCTAATGAGGTCATCACGGCCCTGAAGGACTCCTCCTCTTCTAAAGTGCTGACTCATGCTCTGGGTCCTGTGATCCAGTCATTGGACTGACTAACACACAGATGACCTTTGACCTTCAGGCTCACGTGTCTTGAAGGTCAAAGGCTCCAGATCATTGATTACAAACTCTGAAGGCGTCATGAGGCGCCCCCTGGTGGCCAGGAGGCGCGTACCTTCCCACAGGCGCGGCAGTGGTGCCTCCTCCTGGTGAAGGTGAACCTCTGGTAGCAGTTCATGCAGTTGGGCGCCTCGGCGTCGGGGACCCAGGCGGGCTGCCGGCCGCCGAGCTCCTCCCCCTCCTCCCTCCTGCGGCCCGGCGGCCCGGCGGCGGCGTCCGTCTCCCCGGGGTACGGCGGCGGCTCCGACAGCTCGCCGTAGCCGAAGCTGTACTCACGGGGCTCCTGCGAGGCGCACATGGGGCTCAGGTCCCTGATGTTGGGCCCCGAGAGGCTGGAGGGGGAGCCGTCCTCCTCCTCCTGCTCCTCCTCCTCCTCTTCCTCTTCCTCGCCGAGCGTCCGAGCCGAGTCCTCTGCGTCTTCCTCCCCCGCCGGCGGGGAGCTGGCGGTTTGGCATTGTAGCCGTTTGGGTCTGGCGCCGCCGTAGGAGGAGGGCGGCCGTGGGTTAGGCTCCGCCTCTCCTTGGCCGGCGGCCCGCAGCGCCGACCCCGAGGAGCACGCCGTCCCGTCGCTCTGCGGAGACGCCGGGTCCTCGACTCGCTCTCCGAGGCGTCCCTCCAGGCGCCCGTCGGCCTCCGGGAGACTCTCGGCGTCCTCGCCGCCGCCGCGCGGCTCCGCCTCGCCGTGCGCCCGCAGGAACGCGTCCAGCTCCTCGTCCGTGACCAGCAGCTCGCCGCGGTCGCTCTCGGGGAGGAACTCGCCGAAGTTCGGGGCGACGGGCGGCCCGGAGGTCGCAGGGGGCGTGGTCTACGGCGGCGGCCGGTTCGAGGGCGAGCTGCCGGGGCGCGGGCGCCACCGCGGGGTCCTCCGAACGGGACCCGGCTCCCGGAGCGTCGGCCTTGGACGCCGCCTCCTCACGAGGCTCCGCCTCCTCACGTGGCTCCGCCTCCTCACGTGGCTCCGCCTCCTCACGTGGCTCCGCCTCCTCACGTGGCTCCGCCTCCTCACGTGGCTCCGCCTCCTCTGCGGTCGCCGCGTTGACCAGCGCTCGACACATGGACACGGCGATGGGAAGACACGCCTTCAGCCCCCCGGAGGACTCCGCCTCCTCTTCGTCAGACGCGTCTTGCGACTCTGCGTTCGCCGAGGTTGTTGTTGTTGTTGTTGTTGTTGTTTCTTTAGACAGCGGCGCCTCTAAAGACTCGACCACGTGGTCTGGGCTCGCCGCCGGCCCCTCACAGTTCCTCTCCTCTCTCTCGGCGGTCCGCGGTGACTCCGCCTCCTCCCTGGCCGCGGCGCTCCGCTCCACAGCGGCGGGCAGGATGACGTCCAGCAGGCAGAGCGAGGCGCCGCTCCGCTCCTCGCCGCTCCGCTCCTCGCCGTCCCCTCGCTCCTCCCCGGTGACCACGGGGCCGTCAAAGTCCACCAGCAGAGCGTCTTCTTCCTCCTTCTCCTCCTCCTCCTCCTCCTCCTCCTCCTCCTCCTCCTCCGTCGCCGTCATCTGCCTCTCCGCCGTGTCGAGTTCTCCGAAGGCGTCGTGGGTGGCGCCGCCGGTGTCGCTCACCAGGTCACACACGGGCTTCAGCGCGCGGTCGGGACACGGCGGCGCCGGCCGGCGGTCCACGCAGGAGAGCAGGTCCACCGCCGTGAGCGGCTGACCTCTGACCTCACGGTCGTCATGGCGGTCGTCATGGTGGTCGTCATGGCGCCCGGCGGCGGCCCCGTAGTGGAGGTCGTTGAGGTCGGGGAGCGGCGGCGGGGCGCCGCCGGCCAGAGAGGAGAACGGGTACACGGACGGCTTCAGGAACACCGGCCTGTGTTCCTGCTCCTCTGAAACAACAACAACAACAACAACAACAACAACAACACAACAGGCTCATTATAGAGATTACACTCAACGTTGTTTAAAGTTCAGATGAATATAGAATTGTTTAAATCAACAGAATTCTGAACTTAAACTCAACAGCATAAAAACGAGAACAAAGTAAAGTGTAAACAAACGGGGGGGGGGGGGGCTTCTCACCCGCATCGAGCTCAAAGTCGTCCAGCAGCTTGTCGAGGTCACACACGGCGGCCTTGAAGAAGCTGTCCATGCTGGACCGGAGCAGAGGGCCCTGAACGCCCCACGACTCCTGGAGACACACAGGCGTGACTGGTTATTACAAACAGTCTAATATCTAATATCTAATAAATAGAATAGAGCAGCGTGAGGATCCGCCTCTCAGCACCGTCTGGTTGTTCCCTGCAGCGCTGCACGAGTGTAGTTTTGTTAAGTGATTTAATATTAGTAGTAGTATCTATTCTTTGTACATATTTTGCATTTTTCTTATTTGTATACATTGTGTCATTTTTTGTTATTATATTCTTTGTTTGTATTTTTCTTAACATTCTATTGTGTATATATTGTGTGTTTTTTTATTATTATATTCTTTGTATATATTTTTCTTAACATTAGAACATTATTATAAGTATTTAATTTGTATTATTATAAGAATAAGAAGGATATATATATATATATATATATATATATATATATATATATATATTGCATTTTATTATTATTATTATTATTATTCGTATATAGTGTGCATTTTTTTTAATATATTTTATTTTTTGCTTGTACAAATTGCTTCTGTAGCAGGAATAGTTTTCCTTTTGGGATTAATAAAGTATTTAGGTTTCTATCCATCATTCCCGTCCCCATGAAGACGTGTTTTTAAATCTTTACCACAGCGTCATGTGTCCGGTGATGAATATAAATATAAAGTTAGTGTAGTCTTTTCCAAAGAGGTCAACAAGCGAGAAGAGGAACTCCTGGGGCTCAGTAAGCGGCGTCACATGATCAGGCAACACACTGAAGCAAGGGCTTCTGGGTAAACCGTCACTTTAGAGCCCGTGGTCCTCCTCCGCTCCTTTAGTTCTGTATGATCCCGACGTGGGTAATGATCGTGTGTTTTGTTAATAGAACACCGACAGTCACCAGATTCTGTCTGAATATATAACATTCCAGTTCATTAGTTTATTGATAACACTTGTTCTGATTGGTTCTTTTTACCCGCTGCACGTCCCACTGAGGACCAACGAGGACCTCGTCTCCTCTGGAGGGGACACGGGTCAAACTAAAGGTTACAAACAACTTCAGGCTGCAGGCACAGGGGACATGAAGACAGGGGACACGAAGACAGGGGGCACGAAGACAGGGGACACGAAGACAGGGGGCACGAAGACAGGGGGCACGAAGACAGGGGACACGAAGACAGGGGCACGAAGACAGGGGGCACGAAGACAGGGGGCACGAAGACAGGGGGCACGAAGACAGGGGGCACGAAGACAGGGGGCACGAAGACAGGGGGCACTGGTCATTTCACGCCTCGACTACTGCAACTCCCTCCTGGCTGCTCTACCTGCTAAGGCCATCCGGCCTCTGCAGCTCATCCAGAATGCAGCAGCTCGACTGGTCTTCAGCCTCCCGAAATTCACCCACACCACTCCACTCCTCCACCCACACCACTCCTCCACCCACACCACTCCGCTCCTCCGCTCTCTCCATGGTTCCCGGTGGAGCAGCATCCTCTTCAGAACATTGGTTCTGGCGTACCGTGCTCTGAACGGATCGGCCCCGTCTACATCCTGGATGTGGTCACACCGTACACCCCGGCACGTTCGCTCCGCTCGGCAACAGCCAACCGACTTGTGACTCCGTCACCTCGAGCTAATCACTACATCAGACTGTCTGCTGTCCTGGCTCCTGATTGGTGGAGCCAGCTCCTGATTGGTGGAGCCAGCTCCTGATTGGTGGAGCCAGCTCCCCACTGACACCAGGACAGCAGGAAGTCTCTACATCTTCACCGGAAACTGAAAACGCACCTTTAGACTATATCTGGATTAAACACAGATTATCACTTTAGTAGCACTTGAATATCTCTTATTGTGGTACTTTAGTAGTTTGACTATGATGAGGAAATGTTACTTTCTGTATTCTTGTTGTTCTTAGTTTGTCCTCTAGGTTGAAATGCACTTATTGTGAGTCTCTTTGGATAAAAGCATCTGCTACATGACATGTGATGTAATGTGATGTAATGTAATGTAATGACACGAAGACAGGGGACACGAAGACAGGGGACACAAAGACAGGGGACATGAAGACAGGGGGCATGAAGAGGACATGAAGACAGGGGACATGAAGACAGGGGACACGAAGACAGGGGACATGAAGACAGGGGACATGAAGACAGGGGGCATGAAGAGGACACGAAGACAGGGGACACAAAGACAGGGGACACAAAGACAGGGGACACAAAGACAGGGGACATGAAGACAGGGGACATGAAGACAGGGGGCATGAAGAGGACATGAAGACAGGGGACACGAAGACAGGGGACACAAATACAGGGGACATGAAGACAGGGGACATGAAGACAGGGTGCATGAAGAGGACATGAAGACAGGGGACACAAAGACAGGGGACACAAAGACAGGGGACATGAAGAGGACATGAAGACAGGGGACACGAAGACAGGGGGCATGAAGACAGGGGACATGAAGAGGACATGAAGACAGGGGGCATGAAGAGGACATGAAGACAGGGGGCATGAAGAGGACATGAAGACAGGGGACACGAAGACATGGGGACATGAAGACATGAAGACAGGGGACATGAAGACAGGGGACATGAAGAGGACATGAAGACAGGGGACACGAAGACAGGGGCATGAAGACAGGGGACATGAAGAGGACATGAAGACAGGGGACACAAAGACAGGGGACACAAAGACAGGGGACATGAAGAGGACATGAAGACAGGGGACACGAAGACAGGGGCATGAAGACAGGGGACATGAAGACAGGGGACATGAAGAGGACATGAAGACAGGGGACATGAAGACAGGGGCATGAAGACAGGGGACATGAAGAGGACATGAAGACAGGGGGCATGAAGACAGGGGACATGAAGACAGGGGACATGAAGAGGACATGAAGAGGACATGAAGACAGGGGGCATGAAGAGGACATGAAGAGGACATGAAGCCCTCAGAGGCTGTTAGTAGACCCAAGCGGCTGTGAGCAGCTGCCTGAGTCAGAGGTACTTTCTGTGTACTGAGCCGGTAAGAGTTGGGAATGAGGAAGCTCACTGAAAACACAGCTGGTGGTTAACCAGTACACTAACAAGTACTGCATGTACCTCTGAGATGTAGTACAGTAACAAGTACAATAGTTACCTTTGATATGTAGTACAGTAATAAGTACAATAGTTACCTTTGATATGTAGTATAGTAATAAGTACAATAGTTACAGTTGATATGTAGTACATTAATAAGTACAATAGTTACCTTTTCTATGTAGTACAGTAATAAGTACAATAGTTACCTTTGATATGTAGTATAGTAATAAGTACAATTGTTACCGTTGATATGTAGTGGAGAAGTATACAAAAGCATCAGATATATATTCAAGTAAAGAACAAAGTACAAGTACATTGACTGTTTACTTCCTGTAACTGGTGGAGGTATTTCAGGTGAATTGAGGCTGAAGCCCGGAGAGGTCACAGGATTCTCCGGGTGACCGAACTGGTCGTAACACCGACGGCAACCGGTGTCAGGCTCCACGTTAAACAGCTCCCGCGCCAGTTAAAGACCGTTGTAACGTGACAGACACCTCTTCGTGAGAGCCGCACGCAGCTTTCCACGTAATAAAAACACAGTTTATACCGCGCGTATCGCCGTAAACAGCCCAACGGCTCACACCTTGAAAACACAGGATTAGCATGAAGCTAACTAACGTAACGGCTGACGTTCAGCGGCTTTGACGCGCACACAGAAGGAGCTTTAACGTTAATTAAAAACGGGCTGACAAGTGTACACGTGTTGTTTTTCTCACCGGGCATTAACGTGATTAAAGCTCCGGCTCGCGGGTCAGTCGCGTTGTTATTGCCTGCGTTAGCTTAACGAACGTAGCTAGCTCAGGGGGTGTTACACAGTTTTTTGTTACTGAATTCCTTACCCGTGCTAGTTTATTCCATCTGTCCGCCCAAACGAAGTGGTGCTCACGTCCCGGGGTCAACCCGGCGGCTCACGTCGGCTCGCGCTCCGCTAACGAGGCAGGTAAAAGTTGTGTCCGTGTGTGCGGGGCGTGCGGTGCGGTGTGTGCGTGTTGGATTAGTTTTTTTTGGAGATGTGTGAATTCTCCACTCGAGCGGCCATCTTGAAAACAGGCCGTCGGGAGGTCACGGGACTCCGCTCGAAACTGATTTTATTATTAGGGCCCTCGTGACGATGATGATTATTATTATTTGTTTTCTTCTTATTCTCTCCAAACAAACGTCGACTGGCCGCACCCCGTACGCCCCAGCAGACTGAAATTCCACATGCATAAGCAGACTGGTGAACATTTTGAGATTATTGAGTTTTCGTAAAATTGTATGAAAAGATGGCTCTCTATCGCCCCCTAGAGCGTTTGTACCCACAGTTATTTTCACCAATGACGGATTGACTTTAAATTTGCCATACATGTCCGCTTGGACCTGCTCTACAACATTGCCAATATAACCCCCAACCTACTTTTATTTTCCGCCATTTTTAATTTTGTAAAAAACAGTTTTTGTGCACTTTTTTTCAAAACGCTTAGTCCGATCCCTACCAAATTTTCTGAGGTTCATTATTGGTTCAATGTCATATGTAACACATGTATACGGAAAGAAAAGTCTCTTGGGACCATGCTCTAAACCACCTATATTTAGGGTCCTTGTGACGACTTTGTCTATTTTTTTTTTCAAAGGATTGTTATTTCTCTCCTTAGTCGTGTTTAAACGCTGTCTGGCCGCACGCCGTACGCCCCAGCAGTCTGTGATTCCACATGCACAAGCAGACGGTCTTATATTTAGAGATTATTGAGTTTTCGTATTAATGTAGACAAAAATGGCTCTCTAGCGCCCCCTAGAGCGTTTGTACCCACATTTCTTCCCGCCAATGACGGATTGACTTGAAATCTCGCGTACAGGTCCGGCTCGACCAGCTCTACAAAAAAGACTGTTGTGAACCATAAGCTCCGCCTGCTTAGATTTCCCGCCATTTTGAATTTTGTAAAAAACAGTTTTTGTGCACTTTTTTTCAAAACGCTTGTTCCGATTCCTACCAAAATTTTTCAGGTTCATTATTGATTCAATTCAAAGGAATAATTTTCAGGAATTGTTGATATCTTATTTCCTTCAGAGGATATGGACCAGTTAACATCCAAGGGTTGTGGCCTAATATATAAAGACACCTAACTTCCAAATCACTAGGACTATCTTTACCAAATTGCTAGCCTATGTTCACAAGGATAACGTTAGCCTACCTGAATAATTTCATAATATTTGAACATTAGGGGGCGCTACAATTAATCCCTTAAAATATGCCCTTTTGGCCTTTTTTCATGTTTTTAGGGGTTGTAAAACAGTTAACTCCTCCTACAGCGTAAACCTGATTCTTTCCAAACTAGACCAGTATAGTCTTGAGACCTTTGTCTAGAGAAATCTTTGAAGGATTTAAAAAATATTAAGGTTTGTGCGTTTTCCGGACCGGCAAAGAAACACCATTTGCCATTAACATGTAAGTTGCTGTAACTCGGACATACATTATCCAATCTGCTCCATATTCCTCGTATGTCATCACATATTGACCATGAAGACATCCATATGCTAATTTTAAATTCTAGCCATAGCGCCACCGAGTGGCCAAAGCAAATCAGCCTAAAAAGTATCACATTCACATGGATTTGCTTGAATATACTCCAAACTTCTCTTGCTTCATAAAATTCAAAGCCTGAGGATCTCAACAAGCCTTTTTTTTACTCAGAGTCAAAGCGCCACCCACTTGCAAAGTAAAATAAGTGTCGCGTGACAAACGGTCAAACGCCAGAACGGCGGTCATGCGTTCTCGGCCGATGGGGCCGGCGACTGGCCGGCACCCCCGACGTGCGAAGCAGGAACGAGGACCCGTTCGACGCTGCTTGCAGCTTTAATTATTATTATAACTATAAACAACAACAAAAAGAAGCTCCACCCGGGTCTGAAGGACCTTTGCCCTCCTGGCCGCTAGGTGGCGGTAAGACACTGGGGCGCCATGTTTGAGCCCCTCAAAACCAAAATCAAAAGAATTAAAACAGGAACCGAAAGAAACAGGAAAAGGGAGAAGAAGAAGAAGAAGAGGCAGCAGAAGAATAAGCAGAAGAAAAAGACAACATCGCCACCACAATGAACAGGAGAATAAAGAAGGTAAGAACACCCCGCCGAATCATTGCGTCCTGCGCCACTGATCGAGGGTTCAGGGGCATGTCGGGACTCGTTCCTCTGGCGGGGGACGCGGCTGTGGAGACGGAGCCGAGCGGCTCGTTTTACGCGCTGTCACCGTCCGAAGCGCCGCACGCAGAAAACATGGAGGCGGCGGGGCGTGACGTCACGGCCCGTAACGACGCCTTTCGAGAGGAGGAGGAGGAGGATAATAATAATAATAATAATAATAATAATAATAATAATAATTAAAGCTGCTAGCAGCGTTGAACGGGTCCTCGCTCGCACACGCCGGTCGGGAACGCCGGCGAGTCGCCGGTGTTCTGTCATTTTTTGCTGCCTTGTAAAAATGTGCTACCCGCTGCATAAACTGATAGGTGTGTATCGATTCATGCTACCCTATAAAAAAATGCTACTTTATGGTTTTATACAACTGTACATAAAATAAAGGCATAAAGTAAGTATTTTTTTCTGTCATGAGTATAATCATAAAAAGTGTAATGAAATTGATTTATATCAGGGTTATATCAGGTGATGTCACTCACCGTTATCAGCCGTGCATGACGTGCATGCTGTGCAACTCGGAAAATCGACTCGGCGCATGCGCAATACCACAAGGTGACGTCACTCATCGTTGCAAAGACAGGGTTAGCTAAACATGATGGGCGTGTCGGAAAAAACTCGGAAAATCGACTCGGCGCATGCGCAATACCACAAGGTAGCGTTTTTTGACAAGCAGCATTAAATGACAGAACACCGGGCGCACCGGTCGGACTCGTGACGAGTGCGAGGAGTTTGGGGCGGATTGGACAAAGTGCAGTTCAGCCGCTAGCTTGCGCTTTAACCGCGTAAATATATTCACGCGTCGCGTGTCCCCACGTGAAGTGTAGACCACGGCGTGTAAATTAAATGTTAAAAAGAAAATGGATTAAAAAAAAGGTGACTTTTATTGGAATCAAACCCGCATCTCCAGGATTAGTCAGTCACTTATCATGCTGAGCTAGAGGCTTTGTTGGTAGGAGGTGTCCGGAGGCGCCCCAACTATTTAGGATGGGACAAATTAGAGTTTTTTTTCTGGTAAATGGTAAATGTGTTCAGGCCTATCGTGAAAGTGAATACTTTATGGTTCTTTTACTTCATAAATAGGTGTTCCTACCATATTTGGCCGTTTTGGGCGGGGTTTTTTAAAACTTTTTTTTAGCGTTTTGGGCCGATTTGGCCATTTTCCACTTTTTTCCAACTGGAGTTCTACCAGAAAACGCTAACGGAATTGGCTCAAAATTGGTGAATAGGTTCAGGCCTTGACTGGCATTACACTTGATTTTTGTAAAACATATCTGATGAGTGTAAGCTATAGTTTTTAAGATTAATAAATTACAAATATTGGCGGTCAAAAAACGGGCATTTCCTACGGACGAAAAGTATTTTTTTGGCTCTCTGTTGTATGTTGAAGTCTTGCGATTCTAACAAACCTATTTTTAACGAATTCCGTTAGCGTTTTGTGTGTCTAATGGCCGTTTGAAAAAAGTGGAAAATGGCCAAAAACGCAAAAAAATTGGCAAAACGGCCAAAATTGGCCAACTTTAGTGAATATTTGTGGCACCAATTAAAGTTCAAATTGCACGAAATTTGCATTGAATGTTCCAGACACCATCTGCACATATCCTGACGGTCTGTTATTTTTTTTGACCAATAGTGTTGAAGTTATAAGCATTACAAAACGGGACACGCCCCTAAAATGTTCGTCGGGCTATAGATGCTTACCACAATGATCAATTTGAAAAATGACGATATATCCCAGATGATATAGCTTCACTTATCATTATCTCCGATGGGTTTGTTAATATTGGACCTATCGTTTAGGTTCGGTGGTCACTTGTGTTTTTCACATTATTCAAAATGGCCGAAAATGTAAGTAGGCGGAGCTTAGGGTCCTGAGAGGCTTTTTTATAGAGCAGGTCCTAGAGGTCTAGAAAATCCATTTTTTAAGTTAATTGGACATTGTGGGTGAGGGGCGTCACCGGTCAAACTTCTAGGTGGCGCTAGAGAGCAATTTTTGAAAGCCGCATTTCGAGGTCTATGTCATCTGGCTATTTTCACCAATCCTGATACACTTGCCAAATTTGGTGAGTTTTGGGATATGATAGGTACCCCCAATATGCCCCCAATGTTCAAAAATAAAAATCCAGCATAATAATAATAATAGCGTACTTGCCGGTCGCCGGTTCAATGGGCCGAGTGTCTGTGACCGTCGGACCAAGCGTGGCGAGTTAGTTTTTTTGAGCTAGAGGCCGGCTCACTTGGCAGAGAAGGTTTGCGACCTTCAGACTGAGCGTCAAAGAGTTTGACGTTTTATTCCTTAATAGAGTGATGCTGACAACTGTTTATCACTAAGGTATTTTGATTGTCTGGGTGAAATTAAAGTCCATCCAAAGATTTACCTAGGAGCAGATTTTTATTTTAATGCGTAAACAAATGGACGTGAAAATGGCACAAAAGTCCAAATGGCCGACATCCGGTACGATTTAGATGAAATGCAGAAAGGCCTTTATTGATAACTTCACATATTACATAAGTTCAAAGTACACAGACATACAACTTAGTCGTCAATAAATAAATGTTGAAATGCCTGTACCTTAGTTTAAATGTTTACATTACGGAATTAAAAAGTTACGACTGGGCATGCGCGACGGCCGAGATTCTTGGCAACTTGCCAGTACTTACCTTTGTGAGTCCGGCTTTTCTGCTGTTCCTCAACGTTTAGCTTTTTTTCTCGTCTGATGGAGCAATCTGGTTTACTTGAAAGTGATTGTAGTTGTAGGTAGGGTAAGGTACCGGAAACCGGTGCTAATGTGGCACCGGTTCCAACACATCCGGTATTACCCTGATCGAAACGCAACGCACATTTCGGTGCTTCTTTCCGGTTTTTAATCTTCTCATTGTGCGTTTTTTTTTTTTTTTTAAGTATCGGTTCAGGTACCGGTTTAGCACCGGTATGGGAAGAAAAAAAAAACGATACCCATCCCTAGTTGTAGGTCAGGGGTCACTCAGATTCTCAAAGGAATCAATATTCTGGATCAGGTGTCCTGACCCACATCTCAGCTTCAGTGAAACCTGATCTGGTCAACATTTAATTCATTCAACTTTCCAAATATGTCACTAAGATAGGCCAATTTCATCAATGTTTAGCATCAGACCTAATAATTAGAATTGAATTAATAAATTTAACTCCAAAAAGTATATTAAAGATGTGTGTTGCTGCTAGTGCTGGATGTTTCCTCTGAGAGACTCATGTGGCGTGTTGATGTGAGGGCTGCAATGTTCCCGAGTGTCTTTTTAAGGTCTTGGCCTTCCTACCCTCTGCTGAGTGTTCACACATGAAACACAGCCTGGGTTTTCTTCATCTGCGGTGGATTGTCTTTTCCCTCCTGCCAAACGTTGCGATCAAGCATGCACAAGCGTAACCTGTTAACGCCGTAAATGTAACGAAAATATTAACACGTATTTTTGGAATATGTGAAGTCCTCTCAGTTCAGTCCTCTTCCTCTTTAACTGCCTTCACGGGGAACAGGCACCTCACTATCCTGTGGTCACAGGTGTAGTGGTGAGGCCTTCAGGGACAGAGACAGCCAACATGGTTCTATGAAGACAAAGAGTACAATAACTGATTCAGACCAACAGAAAGAAAAAGCCTTATCTCACACTTCTATGGGTGAAAACACACTTTCCACTTTCAGATACTGAGTCGTGGCAAAGTAGTATGTTTATGCAACGGTGTATTGTTTATCAGTGGTGATTAAAGTATACAGATCTTACAATATACATATTATTACCACATCATGGTATAAATGGTCTTTAACAAGTATAAGTTAAAAGAGTATTTAACTGATTATTATTAAAGTCCTGCATTAAAATAAATGACTCAAATAGAAGTAATTAAGCATGAAAACAAACGTCAAGTATAACTACTCACTGTTGTATGATAACAGTGAATATACTCGACTATAAACTGCGTCGTAATGTAAAGCTTCATCCGTAACGTGAAGCAACGAAGACGTGCACCTTTATTAACGTGACGTGAATATAAAGACACACCGGGACTCTGTTCAGAGTTTACCGTCCTTTCACTGCGATTATGTAACGTAATATCCACAGTGTGTATGTGTTCATGCCGACTGGCGTAGGCTACAGTAGAAACCGCTCTCCATTATTTGAATGGAGTCACGTAGCACGGAGCTACTCCTGGGAGAGCAACATGTTACAGTCACACACGGAGAAACACGGCGAACTTTACAGCGGTCACGTGAACAAGAGACTGCCGTGACTAATTATAGTTGGATTGTAGTTCATTGTAATACTTTTGAAAGACTTACTGTGTCAGACGGCATGATCCAATGTGTTGTTGTTCGTCTCCTTCTTTTTCTTGATTTCTAACAGCGGTTTGCATCCATATATTTGGTGCATTACCGCCACCTTTTGGCCTGGAGGTGAAACGCAGGAGGATCTCTGTGTAGCTGGAAAAGGCTGAACTGAGGCATGAACATAGTGACACAGAAATCAATATTGGCGACTTCCGGTACGGTTTAGATCATAGTGCCAAGAGACTTTTCTTCTCGTCTATATGTGTTACATATACCTGCCCAGTTATCTACATGTAGGTCAAACGTAGCACCGGGGCTGCCTAATTGAATATTTGTAGGTGGCGCTATTGAGCCAAATTAAATTTTTTGAAGAATAAAAATCCTATCTTGTAACTAAATCTTTGATTCTTAATGTGTGTGCCAATTCTAGTAACACACTGAGCATGTTTAGTCCCTCAAAAGCCCCTTCATTTTTTGTTTGCGAAGAATGGTTGCCATGGCAACACTGTAACACCAAACGTAAAATGCTTTGTGTGCTGACATGACAATGTTAGGACTGTGTGGTACACATTTGAAGTTGATCTGATTGACCGACTAAGAGAAGCAAGCCAAAGTTTGACCAATATGTACTTCCTATTACCAGTAGGTGGCGCTACGATTAAAATAAGAAATTTGACTGCAGAGGTCTTCAGGCCTGGAGTCTCATCACACATGTGGAGTTTGGATTGGATCTGATGATGTGGAGTCGAGTGACATTGGTTTATTCGCTCGCGTCGAAGGACCATACTTTGCCGATACATGGAAGTCCCAATCTTCAACGTGTCGCTACGAGCTTCACAGAGAACCATCATCAAGGTCTTAAGTCTATTTGGGAATATTTTGAGTGGGATCTGAATAAGCTGTGAGGAGCAGGGTATAAAAGAAGAAAACATGTTACTTCCTGTTGCCACTAGGTGGCACTTTGACCATAATAAAAAAATAGCATATGAATCTCTTCAGGGTCAATATGTCATGATATGTGAGAAATATGGAGCAGATTACATAATGTATGGACGAGTTACAACAACGTACATTTTCATGAAAAAATTGCTTTTCTTGGACGGTCCGCCAATCGCACATTTTTTATATTTTGAAAATCTGTCAAAGATTTTTCATGGCAAAAGTGTCAAGACCATACTGGCCCAATTTAAAAATTAATCGGGTTTATGCTCTAGGAGGAGTTAACGGTTTTACAACCACTCAAAATGGTTAAAAAAGGCTAAAAATGCCGATATTTAGGGTTTAATTGCAGCGCCCCCTAATTTTCAAATATTATGAAAAAAATAAAGTGGTTTAAGGGATGCGATATGGACATATGCTAGCAATTTGGTGAGGATAGGCCAAAACATCTGGAAGTTGTGTGACTTCAAATATGAGGCCACACCCCTTAAATGTTCATTGGTCTATATTCTCTTAACAAAATAAGATATCAACAAGATCTTCAGTACTTATGATGACATTGAACCGATAATAGACCTCAGAAATTTTCGGATGAATCGGACAAAATATTTTTTTACAAAATTCTAAATGGCGCAAAATCTAAGTAGGCGCATTTGATGGCCACCATGATGTTATATGTAGAGCAGGTCCAGGTGAATCTGTATACCAAATTTCAAGGAAATCGGTTATTGTTGAAAAAAAGTATTAGCTTTCTAACTCAAGGGGGCGCTAGAGAGCTAATTTTCCCAACTTTTTCCCGAGACCCCAATCAGATCGGTATTTTCGCCAATCCTGATATATTTGGAAATTTTGAACGTTGTCGTATGAGCCCAAGACCCTCGTATCTCCATGCAAAGGACGTAAATAAGAATAATAATAATAAACATATGAATAACAATAGGTCCTCGTCGGTCGTCTCGGGCCATAATAATAGTGAACGTGAAATGAGACCAGACAACACGTTGTGGTATCTTACAAAGTGTTTTAATTTTTAAGAAAATTAATCAAACTGTAGTTTAATTTAATTAAGTACATTTATTTAAGTGCTGTGTACACACATTCAAGGTACTTGTACACATATATTGTACTTTTTACTGTACTACATCTCAGAGGTAAATAGTGTACCTTTTACTACATCTGAGAGGTAAATAGTGTACCTTTTACTACATCTCAGAGGTACATTATGTACTTGTTACTACACTACATAACAGATACATCTGGTATTTTGTCCTGCACTCTACCTCAGAGGTAAAGCCTTTAACTGGTAAGTAGTACTTTACTGAGGTACTACTTTCGTTTCCCCTGTTCTCTAGTCTCTGACTTACAGTTTCTCTGACGGTCTGATCTCAGCCTCAGGGTTTACCTATGTCACCTGATACTTCCTGATTTCGCCTCCAGGTACAGAACAGGAAGTAGAACACCGACTCACCGCCTGTCGGTTCCTCCCTTTCTTTTCATCTCGAAGTGCTTTTATCATCCGTTGAAGAACTATTTTAATAATAGTATGGTAGTCAAACAGAGCGTGGAAAGTACGTTACCTACTAACAACTTGCAGTAGAAAGAAGTACCAAACTAAATGTTTGACTGGGTCAGGGTTTAAAACGCGGCCGTGATAACGTGATAATGTGATACCGCAGCGACGGCTTCACGGACCAATGAAACGAGTCGAGGGCGTGACCCAAAAGAAAGTGATGTCACCGTTTACAGGGCCACACCCTTTTCACATGGTGTTATTCCCTGACACACACACACACACACACTCTCATAGCCACTTTATTAGACACGTGTTTGTTTTTGGTCTGCTGGTCGAGAGGCCGGTGACCTTGACCCTTAAACATGATGTAACTCTTGGGCGTCATGTTATTACATCACATGTCATCTAGCTGACGCTTTTATCCAAAGTGACTTACATCCCGTTACATTCACACCGTAGAGAAGCTACAGGGAGACACTCGGGGTGAAGTGCCTTGCTCAAGGACACATTGACTAGGGCGGGGATTGAACCTGCAACCCCTTGATTGAAGATGGACCTGCTACCCACTGACCCACAGTCGCCCCTTGTACAGGTGTACCTAATAAAGTGGCCACTCGGTGGACTTCTAATTCGCTTCTTTTGTTTCAGGAGCTCGAAGAAATTCGCAAACATGGGTTAAAGTCCTTCAGCAGCATTCAAGTAGACGACTCAAATGTTCTGAACTGGCAAGGGCTCCTGGTTCCCGTGAGTATGGACCCTGAACACATCTTCTGTGGTGCCGTTGAGGGTTGTATTAAACGGCCCCTCCCCCTCAGGACTGTCCCCCGTACGACAAAGGAGCGTTCCGGATCGAGCTCATCTTCCCCGCCGAGTACCCCTTCAAGCCCCCGAAGGTCACCTTCAAGACGAAGATCTACCACCCCAACATCGACGAGAAGGGGCAGATCTGCCTCCCCATCATCAGCGTGGAGAACTGGAAGCCAGCCACGAAGACGGAGAAGGGTGAGAGGCTCGTCTCCTCTTAAAGGCACAGGCTCGTCTCCTCTTAAAGGCACAGGCTCGTCTCCTCTTAAAGGCACAGGCTCGTCTCCTCTTAAAGGCACAGGCTCGTCTCCTCTTAAAGGCACAGGCTCGTCTCCTCTTAAAGGCACAGACTCGTCTCTTCTTAGAGGGACGGGCTCGTCTCCTCTTAAAGGCACAGGCTCGTCTCCTCTTAAAGGCACAGGCTCGTCTCTTCTTAGAGGGACTGGCCCGTCTCCTCTTAAAGGGACAGGATAATCTCCTCTTAAAGGGATAGGCCCGTCTCCTCTTAAAGGGACAGGCTTGTCTCTTCTTAGAGGGACGGGCCCGTCTCTTCTTAAAGGCACAGGCTTGTCTCCTCTTAAAGGCACAGGCTTGTCTCTTCTTAGAGGGACAGGCCCGTCTCCTCTTAAAGGGACAGGCTCGTCTCTTCTTAGAGGGACGGGCTCGTCTCTTCTTAGAGGGACGGGCCCGTCTCCTCTTAAAGGGACAGGCTCGTCTCTTCTTAGAGGGACAGGCTCGTCTCTTCTTAGAGGGACGGGCTTGGCTCCTCTTAAAGGGACAGGATAATCTCCTCTTAAAGGGATAGGCCCGTCTCCTCTTAAAGGGACAGGCTTGTCTCTTCTTAGAGGGACGGGCCCGTCTCTTCTTAAAGGCACAGGCTTGTCTCCTCTTAAAGGCACAGGCTTGTCTCTTCTTAGAGGGATAGGCCCGTCTCCTCTTAAAGGGACAGGCTTGTCTCTTAAAGGGACAGGCTCATCTCCAGATAATATTAATCCATAAACTATAAAGTATCTTGCCAGTGTGTTACCAGTACTCAACTTAAATACCCCCCCCCCTCTCCTCCAGTGATCGCCAACCTCATCGACCTGGTGAACAGCCCCCAGCCGGACCACCCACTCAGGGCCGACCTGGCGGAGGAGTACAACAAAGACCGGGCCAAGTTCATGAAGAACGCCGAGGAGTTCACGAAGAAACACAGCGAGAAGCGGCCCACCGACTGACGGCACGATCCCCCCTGTTCAAAGAGACCCCGCCCCCTCATGTTCAAAGAGGCCCCGCCCCCCTCCTGTTCAAAGGGACCCCGCCCCCTCCTGTTCAAAGAGACCCCGCCCCCTCATGTTCAAAGAGGCCCCGCCCCCCTCCTGTTCAAAGAGACCCGCCCCTCATGTTCAAAGAGGCCCCGCCCCCTCATGTTCAAGAGGCCCTGCCCCTCATGTTTAAAGAGGCCCTGCCCCTCCTGTTCAAAGAAGCCCTGCCCCCTCATGTTTAAAGAGGCCCCGCCCCCTCCAGTTTAAAGAGGCCCTGCCCCCTCATGTTTAAAGAGGCCCCCCCCTCCTGTTTAAAGAGGCCCCGCCCCCCTCCTGCTCCAAGAGACCCTGCCCCCTCATGTTTAAAGAGGCCCCGCCCCTTCCTGTTTAAAGAGGCCCCGCCCCCCGCCACACACCATCCTCTCCTGCATTCCTGTTTGTTTTTATCACTCTTGAGAGGCGTCCGTCTCTCCGCCCACAGAAGCAACAAAAAAGAAAGTGGGCGGGACTTCTCTGCGAAGAAGCTCCTCCTCCAGGTGTCGCCTTTTCGGACAGTTTAATTT
>CM070090.1:18939667-19004667 GCA_036178185.1 Liparis tanakae | reverse complement strand
AGATGGGCTTGTCAAACAGGAAGTGGTCCTACAGGGAGGGGCGGCGGGGGGGGGGGGGCAAAGGGGAGGCGGAGACAGGTCGGGACAGAGGGCGTCAGGAGGATAACCTCTACAGAGGGGAGGGGGAGGAGTCTGGAGCAGGAGGCGGGGCCTCTCACCAGATCCCCCTGGAGTCGGGCCAGTCCCGGGCCATGAAGGCCGAGGTGAGCAGCGGGGACACCGGCTTGTCGAACAGGAAGTGGTCCTGAGGTCGGCGGCGTGAAACCATCACAACGAGGGTCAACATGAGGGCCGGGGGCTCAGGGGGGGCCGTACTTATATTTAGTCACCTCTCAAGTTTATTTCAGATTTGACTTCCAAAAATTTAAAATTTTAAAATTTCAATACTAAAAATAAAAAATATTAATTACAATTTCCAAATAAAAGTTACAAATTTAAATGAAAAAAAATGTATAAATGTTTTTTTAATAATAATAACTAGAATGGGCACTCGGTAGAGCGCATACCTTCGCATATCACAAGATTGAATTATGAACAATTTGGCACTAGTTTCACGCAAATCGGATGCCAATTAACCGAGATAGCACAAATTTACGTTTTTCACCTTTTCTTGACCTTGACCTTGACCTTTGACCCAATCATTCCCAAAAACTAATCGATTGTTCCTTGGGTCATGACCAATCATCCCACCAAGTTTCATAAGAATCGGCTCAGTTTTGTCTGATTTAGACGAATAACGGACGGACAAACGGACATATTCACAAATAAATAAATAAAAAATACACGCCGGCCAAAACATCACTTTCTGCATTTTCAATGCGAAGGTGATAATAAAACAATTTCTGATCCCGTTGTAACATATTATGAACATGTTCTAATCCTCATATTTAATGAGCAGCATTTACACACAACTTCCAATTATTGGTTAAAAAATGTAATTAAATAAAGACGGAATTTAGATAAACATTTCGTGAAATCCGGTTGAACCCTAAAAGAAAATCAGCTGACAAGCAGCTCCGTCAGGTGAGATGTGGGAGGAGCCTATAACCTAGGTGACTGCTCTGTGTTCGGACTCACGTCGATGAGCTGCTGCTGCTCCTGGTCCGTCATGTCCCCCAGGCCGAAGTAGCGTCCGGCCAGGTCGCCCTTCAGGCCGGCCAGCGCCGTCACCACCACCCGCTCCACCTCGCGGCGCTCCGCCCGGGAGCACGCCGGAGGGAGGCTCAGGCCGCGGATACTCCGGCCGGTCCGGACGCGCGACGACAAAACGTACTTCTCATCGAACACGCCGCCGCTGAGCTGGGGGAGGGGAGAGGTTAAGAGGAGGAGGAGGAGGAGGAGGAGGAGGAGGAGGAGGAGGAGGAAGAGGGAGGAGGAGGAGGAGGGAGGAGGAGGAGGGAGGAGGGAGGGAGGAGGAGGAGGAGGGAGGAGGAGGAGGAGGGGGAGGAGGGGAGGGAGGAGGAGGGAGAGGGAGGGAGGAGGAGGAGGGAGGGAGGAGGGAGGAGGAGGAGGGGAGGGAGGAGGAGGGAGAGGAGGAGGAGGGGAGGAGGAGGAGGAGGGAGGGAGGAGGAGGAGGGAGGAGGGAGGGAGGAGGGAGGAGGGAGGGAGGAGAGGAGGAGGGAGGAGGGAGGAGGGAGGAGGAGGAAGGAGGGGGAGGGAGGGGGGAGGGAGGAGGGAGGGAGGAGGGGGGAGGAGGGAGGAGGGAGGAGGGAGGGAGGAGGGGAGGGAGGGAGGAGGGGGGAGGGAGAGGGGGAGGAGGAGGGGAGGAGGGGAGGAGGGAGGGGGAGGAGGGAGGAGGGGAGGGAGGAGGAGGAGGAGGGGAGGAGGGAGGGAGGGAGGAGGGGAGGAGGGGAGGGGGGGAGGAGGGGAGGAGGAGGGGAGGAGGGAGGAGGAGGGAGGGAGGAGGGGAGGAGGGAGGGGAGGAGGAGGGGGGAGGGAGGAGGGAGGAGGAGGGAGGGAGAAGGAGGAGGGAGGAGGAGGAGGAGGAGGGGGGAGGGAGGAGGAGGAGGGGGAGGAGGGAGGAGGAGGAGGGGGAGGATGAGGAGGAGGAAGGAGGAGGAGGGGGGAGGAGGGAGGAGGAGGAGGAGGAGGAGGAGGAGAGGCACCTTGGAGGCGTCCAGGTCGGTGCGGTGCGTCATGGTTTTGGGGTCGTAGCCGTTGTGCCGGTCTTTGATGATCGGGTCGAGGAGTTCAGCAAACACCTGAACAGAGAAGAGGAAACTAAATATTAGGAATACAAACATTTTAATGTTTAAATTTTTTTATTTGTAGATTTTTTAATGTTTAAGTTTTACATTTATTATTTTTAATGTATTTATTTCATTTGAATTTATTTAATTATTTAAAAAATGTATCATCTAATTTTTTTAACTTCTGAATTTAATAATTGTTTTAGTTTTAAATTGAAATTAATAATTTATTTCTAAATGTTACATTCATGTGTAAATGGTAACATTTCTAAATTGCAACTTTTGTTATTTTTGAATATCCGTTAACAGATCTGCCCCCTTGACCCCTGCCCCCTGCCCCCTTGACCCCTGCCCCCTGCCCCTGACCCCTGCCCCTGCCCCCTTGACCCCTGCCCCTTGACCCCTGCCCCTTGACCCTTGACCCTGACCCCTGCCCTGCCCCTTGACCCTGCCCTTGACCCCTGACCCCTTGACCCCTGACCCTGACCCTGCCCTTGACCCCTGCCCCCTGCCCCCTTGACCCCTGCCCCTTGACCCCTGACCCCTGCCCCCTGTGCTCACCTCGTAGCTCTCCTCGTCCCCGGCCACGCAGCCCACCGTCTTGATGAAGGGGTGCCCCGGGTTGTCCACGCCGGTCTGGATGCTCTGGTCCAGGGTCCAGTTGTTGGGGGTCACCTTGTCCCTCAGCCGGCCGTAGATGGCCGGGGTCAGGGCCGCCGACATGCAGTTGTTGTGCTTCCTCAGGTCGGGGAAGTCGGAGCTGAGGACACGGAGAGGTCAGAGGTCAGAGGTCAATGAGACGCCGCAGCACGGGGCCAGTGTTGTGATGACCTTTGACCCCAATGAACCAGACATGACCAGCAAGGTGAATGACATCACTCTGCGGCTGGCGCCTCCTCACCTGGGCGGGTACAGCTTGCTCCGCCCCTCCGCCGCCAGCGGGCCGTCCTCGCTCAGCAGGAAGCCGCTCGCCACCGCGCCGCCGCCCAGAGTCGCCAACAGCGCCGCCGTGTGGCGGCCGGACATCAGGCGCGTGAACGAGGTCGCCATCTTTACGAGAGTCGGTCCTTTAAAAGAGCTGAAGAGAAAACACGAGAACACTAGGAGGAGGAGGAGGAGGAGGAGGAGGAGGAGGAGGAGGAGGAGGAGGAGCAGGAGCAGGAGGAGGAGGAGGAGGAGGAGGGTTAGTGAGTCTCAGTTCAGAGAATCCGTTGGTCCCTGAAAGATGGCCGCCAGTGGAGCACCCGATCCGTCATGTGATCCTCGGTTCTGTTTATAGCTCGGGGTCCAGACCCGCTGCCAAGAACTGTGGGCCGCATTCTGGACCGGTCACAAGACCTGGACCCCCTCAGGGGGGGGGGGGGGGGGGGGGGGGGGGATCTGGACTCGGAGGCTTCAGGGTAAAAGGTGAAGCTCCTCCGGTCGTCTTGTGTCTCCACGGCCAGCTGGTCCTGCAGGTCTTAGGAGGTCTTAGGAGGTCTTAGGAGGTCTTAGAAGGTCTTAGGGGGTCTTAGGGGGTCTTATGACCCGGATTACACCAGAACCACCACAGACCGGGATCAGTCTGACCTTTAACTGTTCAGGACGTAAGCTTCGTCCTCTAGAGGAGACACCGACACGCCAAGATGTCCAACATAGATATACATATGTATGTATATGTATATAAAATTATAAATATATATATATATATATATATATATATATATATATATACATATACATGTGTAAGTATATGTATATATATATATATATGTATATAAATATATATTATATATATTTAAATAAATATATATTAAAGTTAAACCTTTTGGAAAGATGTCAAACATATATATATATATATATATATATATATATTTATATACATAGTTATATATATAGTTATATATATATATATATATATATATATATATATATATATATATATATATAGAGTGAACAAGTTGATATGAATTATTTCTCTTTTTTTACTGCAGATTTCTTCAGTTTAGTTCTCTCTAGTACCGAGTCATCCTCACATTCCTTTACACTTCCTATTCAAAAGATGATTTTAAAACTTGTGTAAACATGGCGCCAAATATAACACAAAACATCCTGAAGTGTGAGAGTTAGTGAAATGAAGGGAGGTTCCGTACCTGTGGAGACGCTGCTCTGCCTTCTCGCTCTGCTCTCTGGTGAAGAGATGTCCCCTCTCCTCTCAGGAGGCCACGCCCCCTCAGGTGGGATTAAAAGGGACAAAACGTAAGCCAATCACAAGTTCAGAAAACCAACCAATGAGAAAGGAGGCCACCGACGTGTGGAGCACCACGGCTCACATGTCAGCAAGCAGGTCGACCTTGATATGTTCCACACACACACACACACACACACACACACACACACACACACACACACACAGTCGCACACACACGCGCACACACACACACAGACACACACACACACAGTCACACACACACGCGCACACACACACACACACACAGAGACACACACACGCGCACACACACACACACACACACACACAGAGACACACACACACACACGTGCGCACACACACACACACACACACACGCTCGCACACACACACACACAGACACACACATACACACAGTCACACACACACGCGCGCGCACACACACACACACACACACAGAGACACACACACACACAGACACACACACACACACACAGTCACACACACACACACGCAATATAGAGAAATTAGAAATTGTAGTCAGGATGCTTCATGAGCTGCATTCTCTCTCCTGACCACCAGGGGGCGACTCCTTGTATAGAAGTCTATGCTTCATGTATATGGTAAATAGAATTGGTCCAAGCACAGAACCTTGTGGAACTCCGTGACTAACGTTGGTGGTCATCGAGGCTACTAAGGTCTAACTAGACCAGTACAGAGATGAGTCCTCTATCAGGACTAAGGTCTAACTAGACCAGTACAGAGAGGAGTCCTCTATCAGGACTAAGGTCTAACAAGACCAGTACAGAGAGGAGTCCTCTATCAGCACTAAGGTCTAACAAGACCAGTACAGAGAGGAGTCCTCTATCAGGACTAAGGTCTAACTAGACCAGTACAGAGAGGAGTCCTCTATCAGGACTAAGGTCTAACTAGACCAGTACAGAGAGGAGTCCTCTATCAGGACTAAGGTCTAACTAGACCAGTACAGAGAGGAGTCCTCTATCAGGACTAAGGTCCTCCAGAGGGTTTTAGGGTCTGTGGAGGAACCAGTAAACGAGGAGCACAAAGGAGAAAGTATGCCAGGAGAACACGCGGCACCCTAGGGTGCTCTATAGCCCCCGGGGGCTTTGTGAGGGGAGATAGCTGTCTGCTCCTCCCCTCTGCTCCTCCTCTCTGCTCCTCCTCTCTGCTCCTCCTCTCTGCTTCTCCTCTGCTCCTCCTCTCTGCTCCTCCTCTCTCCTCCTCCTCTCTCCTCCTCCTCCTCTGCTCCTCCCCACTGTTCCTCCCCACTGGTCCTCCTCTCTGCTCCTCCTCTCTCCTCCTCCCCTCTGCTCCTCCTCTCTCCTCCTCCTCTCTGCTCCTCCTCCTCTGCTCCTCCTCTCTCCTCCTCCTCCTCTGCTCCTCCCCTCTGCTCCTCCCCACTGTTCCTCCTCTCTGCTCCTCCCCTCTGCTCCTCCCCACTGCTCCTCCCCTCTGCTCCTCCTGCGATGCAGACCACTGTGGAGCTGAAGTGATGACATCATCGGTTTATTGTTATATAAATAAATAAATGTACATATTTATCAAATGTATCTTTATGTTTGATGTTCTGGGGTTTTATTGATGTCTCTCAGAACCACTTGAACCGATTTACATGTTCCACACAAACACAGACACACACACACACTCACACACACGCGCACACACACACACACACTCACACACACACAAACACACACACACACTCACACACTCACACACACACACACACACACACTCGCACACACACACAAACACAGACACACACACACACTCACACATACAGACACACACACACACACACACTCACACACACGCGCACACACACACACACTCACACACACACACACACACACACACACACTCACACACACACACATTCACACACACACACTCACACACACACACAGTTCAGGGTCGCAGAAGGTCAAACTGGTGACATCTGCTAATTGTCCTGATGGCCTCTCTCTCTCTCTCTCTCTCTCTCTCTCTCTAGCAGCAGCTCTGTAGGAGTCTGTTGCTAGGAGACCACGCCCCCCCCCCCATCAGTGTGGTGATGTAAAGATGGCTGTTAACTCAATTGTAAAGTTAATGAAGCAATTTGAGGAAAATCAAACATCCAATTAATCATGAGACTCAGATACTGTTCACAAGTATTTATATATATAGTTATACTAAATACATAAATACTGTTCAGAGGTATTTAACTAGTTCTACTACAGCTCAGAGGGAAGTACTTTGTACTAGTACACGTTCCTCTGAAGATATGAAATATACCAGGATTCTGTTGATGATCAAACATACAGTTATAAAGTATATAAAGGTATATATACGTGTATAAAGGTGTGTAAAGTTGTATAAAGTTATATAAAGGTGTATAAAGTATATAAAGTTATATAAAGTATACAGGTATACATACGTGTATAAAGTTATATGAAGTTATATAAAGTATATACAGTTGTATAAAGTATATAAAGTTTCCCGCTGCTCACCCCATAATCTCTCTAAATGAATATATTATAATATTATTGCATGATTGTTCTCAGAGGTCCTAAAGTTGCTTTAGGGCCTTCTCGTTAAACCGCAGTGCATTGTGGGGATGCTGCGCGTGCTCAACGGGACAAAACGTCTCCATGGAAACACAGGAGAGAAAGGCCGCGCTTCCCTTTGATGAGTCCATCAATTAGCATCACAAGACGCGTTCACGTGTCCGACCAGCGCAGGAAACCAGAGCGACAAGTGCGCCACAAAGAGGAACACGCCGCAGAGAAAGAGGCACATTTTAACCAGATGCCCGGTAATAAATAACCCACTCAATGGACCCCCCACGGGGGCGCGCATTTGCATTCTGAAGTGCCCGCGCGTGGGGGTCCCGCACGGAGCGTGTCCGCGTTACGCGCAGGAGGAGGCGGCAGGAGGCGGGAGGAGGTCCCGTTGTTCCCGCATCACGCATTTACTTTATTTGGTCACTTTTTTGAATGACATGTAAATCAGCCCGCGCGTGTGCAGGAGGCTGCACGTGCACACGTCTACATAAAGCCCCGGAGGGCCCGGAGGAGCCACTCAGCTCCCCGGCCCTCAGCGCGCCGACATGCAGCCACCGGCAGCCAAAGCCCCGCGCGCCCACGGGACGCCGCGCGCCCACGGGACGCCCTTCTCCGTGGAGGACATTCTGGATCCCGCAAAGTTCACGAGGAGAATGGCCTGCGTTGATGACGCAACAGGTGAGCACCACGCAGAGGTCTGAGGACAGCGCCTTGACAACACAGATGAATGCATCGGTCGAACCGTGGTCTGGTTCTCTTTCAGGAGCGTCTTCTCCCGGAGATGAACCCGGACCTCAGGCCGAGGAGGCGGCGTGTCCGCCGGGGAAGCTCCGGAGGCCGAGCGCCAAGCGCCGCCGCGTGCGCACCGCCTTCTCCCTGGAGCAGCTGCGCGTGCTGGAGGGCAGCTTCCGCAGGTGCCACTACCTGTCGGCGCTGGAGCGGCACGCCGCGGCCGCGGCCCTGCGGCTCTCCGAGACCCAGGTCAAGATCTGGTTCCAGAACCGGCGCACCAAGTGGAAGAAGGAGCGGCCGCGGGGGAGGGAGGCGGAGGAGGAGGAGGAGGAGGAGCACGGCTTCACCTCCTTCTCCTCCTCCTGCTCCTTCTCCTCTCCTCTGACCTACAGTCCGCTCTACTGCCACCAGCCGCGCGCTCCGCTGCAGACGTTTGCGCATCTCGTGCCTTTCCATCATTATTACGCACGATGAAGTGACCGGTCACGTGATGGCTCACCGGAAACAATGTGTCATCAAGCGGAGACCAACCGGACACCAGTTAATATGTTATAATGTAATTATGCTATAATTTATTTTGATAAACATTTGTATTGAAGTTTCTTCCTTGTGTTATTTTGTTTTACATTGTTGAGTAAAAATATGTGCATCATTATCTAAAGAAATATATAAATGACTTTGACATTCTAATAGTCTCTAGTTGTTGACTCCTGGTTGTATAGAAGTCTACGCTTCATGTGTTAAAGCTGCATTCTCTCTCCTCGCCACCAGGGGGCGACTCCTCTGGTTGTATAGAAGTCTATGCTTCATGTGTTAAAGCTGCATTCTCTCTCCTGACCACCAGGGGGCGACTCCTCAAGTGACTCTAAATCGTCTTGATTCATTCCCTCAGTAAACTTGTAAACATGTAAACATGAGACCCTGGACATCGTTCATGTTTCTTCTTGCTGCTCCAGGATCAGATTTCAGCTCAGAGCGCTGTCCAGTGAATCCTCCTCTCCTGGCCTCAGATCAGTTTGGCTGACTGCTGAACGCCCTCCGAGTCTCTGTGGACAAATTAACCTCATTCTGTGCTTAAAGCATTTCAACAACACACGCACACACACACACACATGAACACACACACACACACACACATGAACACACACACACACACACACTCCCTGTACATCTGTATGTGATCATGCTCCTCGTGTCGGCGGCTCACAGACGAGTCATTGCAGTGATCCTGTTAACAGAAACAAACATCACAATAAACAATGAAACCTTTCAGTTGGAGTTCTGATGTTTCTCACGTCGGGGAATCAAAGTCTTTGAAGACGTCGACGCATCAAAGTTATTAATATTAAAGATCTGAGAGCTCGAGGTATTAGAAACAGATGGAGGCCGAAACAGAGGACAGGCTATTGTTACACACACACACACACTCACACACACACTCACAGACACACACATATACACACACACACACACACTCACACATACACACACACTCACTCACTCACATATACACACAGACACACACACACTCACTCACACAAAGACACACACACACTCACACATATGTGTGTGAAAACTGAATTGAATATACATGCACACATACACTCAAGTATACACACACTCACACACGCACACATACACACACACACTCAATCACACACAAAAGAGTCGACAAGGAAACTAATTAAATGTATGTGTATATGTATATATATTTAAAAAAATTTAAAATTAATGTACATATATAAAATAAATAATATATATATATATATATATATATATATATATATATTTGTATAAATATGTATATATTTATATATATTATTATATTATATTATTATATTATATATATATATATATACATACTCAAGAATTATAGTACAAATTCAAAAGGTACCTGTAATTTACTTGAGTATTAATTCTACTTTCTACTTCTATTGTACTTGTAGTACTTGAGTATATTATTCTTGTACTTTTACATCAGTCGTGTTTTGAGTGCGTCGTGGTCGTACCTTCACTGAAGGAGATCTGAGTTCCATTACGGCGCCTCAGCGGTGACGTCATCGCGCTCCATCCGTCGTTGTCGTGGCGACTCATCAGAGTCCTGACGACCACGTCAACGTCTCTGAGGACGACGTCATCGTGACGTCCGGGAACGAAGACTTTTAACGGGAACACCAGTCTGTAGAGAGATTAACCCTTTATCGGCCAAGGAACCAAATATGGACACTTCGTTGATGTTGATTTTACACAACAACACAACAGTAAAACAGTATTGTGGCGTCCTCCATTAGCACGCTGAGGGCTCCTGCACTCACACACGATTCTGCACCAACTAGTGGAGAGATGGAGTATTGAAGCAAACCAAGCCTTCAGTTCAACGTCATAATTTAAGAGTCAGCAGAGTTTAGAACGAATCCTAAAAAACTAAGTACTAATACTATAACTGTAAGTATACTTTATATACTTTATAAACTGTAAAAAAAGTACAATTATTGTATTGGAAATGTTACTTTAGTAAAAGTATGTACATATCTTTTCAATTACTACATTGTCCAGATTAAATTCACGTTATTTTACAAAAAGCAATACGATATAATATTTGATTATATTAAAGTATTTTCTTTTTTTAAAGCAACACATTTAATTGTCTCTTCAAGTTTTGTGTGTATTAAATGTAATATAAAATTAGTCGTTCAATGTAATATTCAATTAGTAGTTTAATGTAGTGCAGTAAAAGTACTTTTCCACATATATGTAGTACAAGTATAAAGTAATCAAGTAGAGTACCTAAATTTGAACTTAGATTGACTTTTATTCTCGATTCATAACAGCAGTTCACAAGTCTTATTGTTAATTTTCCTCAGCCTGCTGAAGATTATCGACTATAAACACGACTCAAATACTTCAGACATCTGGGATCACTTCTTCTTCTTTTTTTTTCTTCTTCTTTTTGTTCTTCTTTACCAATGGTTGAGAGTAGCTGACGGACTCAGGTAGAGACCAACCTCTCTTAAAGGGACAGTACACCCGGAAATCCAAACTTATTAATAATTATCAGTCTCGCTCGTGTTCATGTTGATGAGTGTTGGAGACGTTGGTCCTTCCCAATGTAACGGGACCAGGTTCAGTTAGGTTTAGGAAAAGATCGTGAAATATGTAGTTAGGTTTAGGAAAAGATCGTGAAATACGTAGTTAGGTTTAGGAAAAGATCGTGAAATACGTAGTTAGGTTTAGGAAAAGATTGTGAAATATGTAGTTAGGTTTAGGAAAAGATCGTGAAATATGTTGTTAAGTTTAGGAAAAGATCGTGAAATATGTTGTTAAGTTTAGGAAAAGATCGTGAAATACGTAGTTAGGTTTAGGAAAAGATTGTGAAATATGTTGTTAAGTTTAGGAAAAGATCGTGAAATACGTAGTAGGTTTAGGAAAAGATTTTGAAATACTGTATGTAGTTAAGTTTAAGATAAGATCGTGAAATACGTAGTTACGTCTAGAAAAAGTTTGTGAAATAGTTAGGTTCAAGAAAAAAAATCGTAAAATATAGTTATGTTTAGGAAAATATCGTGAAATACGTAGTTAGGTTTAGGAAAAGATCGTGAAGTATGTAGTTACATTTAGGAAAAGATCGTAGAATATGCAGTTAAGTATAGGAAAAGATCGTAGAATATGTAGTTAAGTTTAAGACAAGATCGTGAATTAGATAGTTACGCTTAGAAAAAGTTTGTGAAATAGTTAGGTTTAAGAAAAGATCATAAAATATATTTACGTTTAGGAATAGATCGTGAAATACGTAGTTCAATGTCGTAGAACATTGATGAATATGATTTATAACGTTACTGAAGGTGATACACGGACGCTTAGCAGTAGCGAGTACTTTAGTACCCACGCTACCTTCCGCCCAGGAATACGCTCGGTGGGTGAAGTTCGGTAGAAAGAAAATAGTTCCCTCATGAAACTCTTTAGTTTCGAGGTCTGTGGATTATCGTGAGAGAAACTTCACTAAGGAGGTTTTAAAAGGATGAAAATAAGATTCAGCTAACTGAGAAAAGGGCTCCTTCCAATTTAATATCCATACCCACTTATTATTCACTATTTGAAACTAAATCTGTTGAGTTCACATTGTTGCAGCCTCATATTATATCTGATGATTGTATATATATATATATATATATATCTATATATATATAGATATATATAGATAGATAGATAGGTTCTAATGTTTTAAACGTCTTAGTTTCTATGTCTTCTATCATTTAATCAAACAATAACTTTCTTTAAAGTTCCTGCTTTCTTTCTCTTTCTCTCCTCCCTCAGAGGAATGTCACATGTGGCAGATGTTCCTCCCTCTGCTCAGAGATGGGTGAGGGGCCACGAGGGAGGAGGAGCAGCAGGAGGAGGAGGAGCAGCAGGAGGAGGAGGAGGAGGAGCAGCAGCAGCAGGAGGAGGAGGAGCATCAGGAAGGGGGGGAAGCAGCAGGAGGGAGGTGTGTTGCTCTGCTGCAGAGAACCCAGACAGTTGCTCCTCTCCAGCTTTAAAGCCTCTCTCTCTCTCTCTCTCTCTCCACGCTGCCTTCAGAGGAGGAGGAAGCTCTCCAGACCTCCGCTGGCTCATCCTTTTGTTCTCCCAGGACACAAACTCTCCTTTCATGTCTCCTGAGCCCTCGACAGGAAGCTGAGTGTCTGCAGGCGGACGTGTTGTGGTCTAGAGGTCGTCCGAGGTCAGGCTGCGCGCTCCCTGGGGCGATGAGGCTGCTGGTGCTCTGGGCGGCGGCCGTCGCTCTGAGCTGCGCTCTGGGCGCCGCTGGAGACGCCGCCGAGGAGAACCGAGTCTCCGGAGGTCGGATCCACGCCGGAGAACCCCGAGGGCCGGCGGGACCCGGGAGACGGGCCGAGGAGGAGGAGGAGGAGGAGGAGGACGGCGTAGTCCGAATGTCGGACGAGCCCGTTGAAGTGGCAGAGGAGGAGGAGAAGAAGAAACCAAAGAAGAAGAAGACACCTGAGGAAATTGAGGCAGGTAAGAAGGAGCCTCCGTGTGAGCGAGGCCGGAGGAGGTTTCCATGTAAACGTTTCTCTTTGACCTTTGACCTCGACGGGGAAAAAGGCTGCAGCTGATCTCTGGAGGCAGGAAGACAGTGTTCTGTTATCTCCGGCTGCGGAGGCGTCGACCCCCCCAGGTGCACGTTAACCCCCCCAGGTGCACTTCAGACAACTTGTTTTGGAAAGTTTGAGAACTGAAACTTTGCAGTCGGCGGTCGAGAAGTTTCCTTGGCAGGTTGCCTCGGTTACGGAGAAGAGAGTTGAGAGAGGCAGCCGAGGAGCAGCAGACGTGTTTCCACTTCGCAGGCAGGATTTACGAGCAGCACTTCAGGGTCTGCATGTTTAACTTTTCCGCTGCGTGAAGTAAAAAACCACAAGGCTGAGCGGTGGGAGCTCTGAGGCTGATTTGAGTTCCATGAAAAGGGTCGTAATTAAGTAAACTCCAGACCCAAAACAAGCCTTGTTTACGCAGAGGGGGCGTCACCGTCTCGGCTTCCTGCCGTCCATCAAGCTGCAGCGCGGTAATCGTTTGTTGACATGTTGAGCGGTTCACCGCAACGTGAGCGCTACGCACAGCGGAGAGGAGATTCATTAAGATCGTCAAAACGTAATCACGCAGGAAGTATAGCGACATCAAACTCAGGGCGGGTTGATGTCACGGGACATAATGTTTTACTAAATTTAACTACGCATTTTACAATCTTTTCTGAAACTTAAATACATGTTTCACAATGTTTTACTAAACCTACTACATGTTTTACGAACTTTTACTACGTATTTCACGATCTTACCGTAAACCTAACTACATATTTTACGATCTTTTCCTCAACTTAACTACGTATTTCACGATCTTTTCCTCAACCTAATTGCGTATTCCACCAGCTTTTCTTAAATTTAACTACGTACTTTATGATTTTTACTAAACCTAACTTAACTACGTATAATGTTGCTAACCTTTGTCGACAAACGCACTAAATGTGTCACTTCTGGTAAAATACCTGAACATTTTTCGGAGGCTAAGTTGACTTATATTTACATATATTTATAGATATTGGTATCGGTCGGTCAGCTGGTTAATAACTTTGGTGCAAACTGAAATATCTCAAAAACTTTTCAATGGAAATGCGGTTCTTAAAGCGACACTATGTAACTTTTCCACTGTAGCGCCCCCTTCAGGTATTTAACGTCTGATCTTGAGCCATATATGGCTCTTCCGGCTCGTCTGCTCCCAGCTGATCGCGACCGCGCTGCCGCTGAACGCGACTCAGCCCGGTGTTCAACACACAGCATGTCTCTCCTCTCTACGTCGCGTAGCGGAGACAATAAAAAGTCCCCTGTGAGTAGGACTGGACTATAAGACGTTGCGTAAAGCTGCCAGACAGCAAGTTGAACTACTTCCGCCGGAAGTACCTGGTCGGTCCCAACATCTCACATTCAGCAGTATTCAGAACAAAAAGACAAAGAAACTTTTTGTGTCTGCGAAACCAAAAACCCTCCTTGAGGTCTGGACCTGGACCCGGAGCAGATATTCCATGTCAGCTCCCGTTATTCCTGTTGCTCAGTGGCCCCTCCACTTCTCCGGGGGTTGAGTAATGGGTTTGGCAGTGAGGGGGTTGTTGTGTTCAAGAACTAGTGGAACATCGGGAAAAACCCTGTCTGGCTGGAGAACACGAGCCGCCATCTCCTGCGGGTGGAGTAAACAACCCGGAGATCAGCTCTCTGTAATGTTCCATGTAGTTTAAACCAACGGCTGAAAGTCTTTAATCAGCCAGCAGACGGTGGAAGAGGTGGAGGAGGTGGAGGAGGAGGAGGAGGAGGCGCCAACGGAGACAACAGTGGTTCTGAGCTCTCCTACGACCCTCAAAGTATTTACGTTGTCGTCAAATGGCAGATTTAGGAAAGAGCAGCAGTGAAGATGTTCTCTCGATAGATACGGTGTGGCTCTGAGAGGAGAAACCTCCAGAGTTGTGATTGGATGGCTGAGGTCCCGAACCTCGGAGGACCGCTTACGTCTTCAGAGGTCTTTGTAGGACGAAAGGGTTCCAGTGAGGAACCCTGAAACCTCACTACCTATTTCCTCAACCTAACTACACATTTTACGATCTTTTCTTCACTACGTATTTCGCTATCTTTCTTTTTTACTAAATTTTAACTACGTATTTCCCAATCTTTTCTTAAAATTAACTACTTATTTTACGATCTTTTCTTAAACTTAACTACGTATTTCACGATCTTTCTTTTTTACTAAACTTAACTACGTATTTCACAATATTTCTTTTTTACTAAACTTAACTACGTATTTCACAATATTTCTTTTTTACTAAACTTAACTACGTATTTCACAATATTTCTTTTTTACTAAACTTAACTACGTATTTCACAATATTTCTTTTTTACTAAACCACGATCTTTCTTTTTTACTAAACTTAACTACGAATTTCACGATCTTTCTTTTTTTCTAAACTTAACTATGTATTTCACGATCTTTCTTTTTTACTAAATTTTAACTACGTATTTCCCAATCTTTTCTTAAAATTAACTACTTATTTTACGATCTTTTCTTAAACTTAACTACGTATTTCATGATCTTTCTTTTTTACTAAACTTAACTACTTATTTCACGATCTTTCTTTTTTACTAAACTAAACTACTTATTTCACGATCTTTCTTTTTTACTAAACTTAACTACGTATTTCACAATATTTCTTTTTTACTAAACTTAACTACGTATTTCACGATATTTCTTTTTTACTAAACCACGATCTTTCTTTTTTACTAAACTTAACTACGTATTTCCGGATCTTTCTTTTTTACTAAACTTAACTACGTATTTCACGATCTTTCTTTTTTACTAAATTTAACTACGTATTTCACAATCATTATTTTTTACTAAACTTAACTACGTATTTCACGATCTTTCTTTTTTACTAAACTTAACTACGTATTTTACGATCTTTTCATAAACGTAACTGCATATTTCACGATCTTTCTTTTTTTCTAAACTTAACTACGTATTTCACAATCTCTTTTTTACTAAACTTAACTACGTATTTCACAATATTTCTTTTTTACTAAACTTAACTACGTATTTCACAATATTTCTTTTTTACTAAACCACGATCTTTCTTTTTTACTAAACTTAACTACGAATTTCACGATCTTTCTTTTTTTCTAAACTTAACTATGTATTTCACGATCTTTCTTTTTTACTAAATTTTAACTACGTATTTCCCAATCTTTTCTTAAAATTAACTACTTATTTTACGATCTTTTCTTAAACTTAACTACGTATTTCATGATCTTTCTTTTTTACTAAACTTAACTACTTATTTCACGATCTTTCTTTTTTACTAAACTAAACTACTTATTTCACGATCTTTCTTTTTTACTAAACTTAACTACGTATTTCACAATATTTCTTTTTTACTAAACTTAACTACGTATTTCACGATATTTCTTTTTTACTAAACCACGATCTTTCTTTTTTACTAAACTTAACTACGTATTTCCGGATCTTTCTTTTTTACTAAACTTAACTACGTATTTCACGATCTTTCTTTTTTACTAAATTTAACTACGTATTTCACAATCATTATTTTTTACTAAACTTAACTACGTATTTCACGATCTTTCTTTTTTTCTAAACTTAACTACGTATTTCACAATCTTTCTTTTTTACTAAACTTAACCACGTATTTCACCATCGTTTCCTAAATGTAACTTCGTATTTTACGATCTTTTCCTGAACGTAACTACGTGGCCTGGTGGATAACCGAGAGTTTCTCGTCTTCTGACTCGTCTCCTGAAGCTAAAGCAAAGAAAGCGGCGGAGAAGGAAGCGAAAGCGAAGAAACAGAAAGGCCCGAAGCCCACCAGGAGGCCCAAAGCCCCGAAGCCCACCAAGAAGCCCAAAGCCCTGAAGCCCACCAAGAAGCCCAAAGCCCTGAAGCCCACCAAGAAGCCCAAGGGGCCCAAAGCCACCAGGAAGCCACAGGCGACCACCGTGGCCACGATGGCGCCGCCGCCCGCCAGCGCTCCTCCTCCTCTGGACGAGGAAGAGGAGCGGCTGCTGGTCGAGCTGGGCTGGGCCCCGCGTACGTACGGTCGCCACTACTCATCAGGAACATCCTCCATATTGTTCTTTAACTGTTGAAGTCTGATCCTCACAGCCATTCGACCCGAGACCGGACCTGGACTGGGGGAGCCCGTCCAGACCGGACCTGGACTGGGGGAGCCCGTGGAGCCGGACCTGGGTGAGACGGTCACGGGTCCCCAAATCGCTCACAAAATATCAAAATAAAGTCGAAGGTCGAACAAAGAAGAAGATTTGGTTGATGCAGATTGTTTGTCCTCTATGTCGACGATGCACCTCGTTATATGACGACTATAATAATGTTTTGATGATTAGTGGATGTGCCGTGTTCCTCACAGATCTGATGCGCGGTCGATATCACAAAGCTGTGACCACCGAGCCCATCGACTACGTCCCAGGTACTCCGGTGTTTGTATATTATGTACAATAAACGTTAGAATTGCAAATATGCAAAACAGATGTTTGGGTTTAAAGAGAGATACATAATGTTATGTACTGAATTAAAAAATATTGTGTTGTAGATGGGGGTTTTCTACAACATAAAATAAATAAAATAAATGTTAGACACATTTTTTCTACAAATTAAAAAATGTATAAAAAAATACCTTTTTCAAATCTTTTTACAAAATAAAATGTATTAAATACAATTTAAATTTTCATTAAATTAAAATGTAATTAATTACATTAAATAAGTATTATCTACAGGAGATATGATCTCTACAGGGCTGGAGAATTGACTAATGATTTCGATGCATTGTGATAAGGGCTACATCGTCTTGTATTTTGTATTTTGTAACATAACGCATCGAGTCGTCTTTCCCTAGTTTTGAAGTCATTTGAATCAAAGTCACGACCAGAATGTCGCATTCTTTCTCTCCATAATGAGGAAAAGTCTGATCGCCTGTTTGTGTTTCAGAGGAGACGACCTCCGTCTCCTTCGTCGTCCCGTGGTACGAAGAGTACGATTACGCCGACTGTGAGTCGATCGATAACTTATCAATACTCCGATCAGTAACCAGACCGGGTATTGATCTGCGTGTTGAGGTGATCCTTCTGATTCTCTTCTCAGTGGCCGCCAAGAAGCAAGAGGAGGAGGAGGAGGCGGCTCGGAAGGAAAAGGCAGAAAAAGGTAAAGAACATCTTGTGGATTCATCCGCCGATGAAAGTAGACCCGAACAAACAACCTCCTGGTTCTGTTAAAACTACAGAGGGCGGCTCAGCAGACGGATAAATACATGAGAGGAATACAACTACAGATGTGTGTTTAAACATTCACATCTTCAGTGAAATCATTTTTCTATTGAGATCACCTATAATGATTCAAATATGACGTGACCTCTGACCCACACCCAGGTGACCTCTGACCCACACTGACGTGACCTCTGACCCACACCCAGGTGACCTCTGACCCACACACAGGTGACCTCTGACCCACACCCAGATGACCTCTGACCCACACACAGGTGACCTCTGACCCACACTGACGTGACCTCTGACCCACACCCAGGTGACCTCTGACCCACACTGACATGACCTCTGACCCACACCCAGGTGACCTCTGACCCACACCCAGGTGACCTCTGACCCACACTGACGTGACCTCTGACCCACACCCAGGTGACCTCTGACCCACACTGACATGACCTCTGACCCACACCCAGGTGACCTCTGACCCACACCGAGGTGACCTCTGACCTCTGACCCACGTGACCTCTGACCCACACTGACGTGACCTCTGACCCACACCCAGGTGATCTCTGACCCACACCCACGTGACCTCTGACCCACACCCAGGTGACCTCTGACCCACACCGAGGTGACCTCTGACCTCTGACCCACGTGACCTCTGACCCACACTGACGTGACCTCTGACCCACACCCAGGTGATCTCTGACCCACACCCACGTGACCTCTGACCCACACCCAGGTGACCTCTGACCCACACCCACGTGACCTCTGACCCACACCCAGGTGACCTCTGACCCACACCCACGTGACCTCTGACCCACGTGACCTCTGACCCACACCCACGTGACCTCTGACCCACACCCACGTGACCTCTGACCCACACCCACGTGACCTCTGACCCACACCGACGTGACCTCTGACCCACGTGACCTCTGACCCACACCCACGTGACCTCTGACCCACACCCAGGTGACCTCTGACCCACACCCAGGTGACCTCTGACCCACACCCACGTGACCTCTGACCCACACCCACGTGACCTCTGACCCACACTGACGTGACCTCTGACCCACGTGACCTCTGACCCACACCCAGGTGACCTCAGGTTTCTAACTCGTCATGTTTTCTATCATCACGCCGAGAAGCCGAGCGGCTGAGGAAGAGTTGGGAGGAAGAGGAAGAGGAGCGACTGAAGCAGATCACCGTCCCTGTTGAACTCAAGAGTAAGAGGAGCACTTATATATAAATATATAAACATATATATAAACATATATAAACAGAAATATAATTATATATAAACGTGTATAAATATATATAAATATATATAACATGTGTATAATATATATATATAAATATATAAACAGAAATATTATATATAAACATATATGTAAACATAAATATAAAAATATATAAATATATATATAAACACAAATAAACATATATACAAACATACATATAAACATATATATATATAAACATATATGTAAACATAACTATAAAAATATATAAATATATATATAAATACAAATAAATATATATACAAACATACATATAAACATATATATATATAAACATATATGTAAACATAACTATAAACATATAATATACAGAAACATCAGATGTACTTTTACTTGTGGTGGAGTATTTCCACGACAAGTATGTCTGAACACTTCTTATTAAACATGTGTGTGACAGCTGGTGAGTGTTTCTGGACTCACCAAACATCCGGTCCTCCTCCTCCTCCTCCTCCTCCCTCCCCAGACTGTCCTCCTCTGGGCCTGGAGTCCCACCGGGTGGAGGACGACCAGCTGCTGGCTTCCTCTCAGTCTCACCATGGGTTCATGGCCCCGAGGGGCCGGCTCAACATGCAGGTAGAGGCCGGACGGGTCTGGAGGTTCTGGACCCTCGTCAGGAGGTTCTGGACCCTAGTCTGGAGGTTCTGGACCCTCGTCAGGAGGTTCTGGACCCTAGTCTAGAGGGTCTGGA
The DNA here is from genome assembly GCA_036178185.1 of Liparis tanakae. Taxonomy (NCBI): domain Eukaryota; kingdom Metazoa; phylum Chordata; class Actinopteri; order Perciformes; family Liparidae; genus Liparis; species Liparis tanakae. Next base: position 18,984,692 of record CM070090.1, on the reverse strand, counting down.
CCCTCGTCAGGAGGTTCTGGACCCTAGTCTGGAGGTTCTGGACCCTCGTCAGGAGGTTCTGGACCCTAGTCTGGAGGGTCTGGACCCTCGTCAGGAGGTTCTGGACCCTAGTCTAGAGGGTCTGGACCCTCGTCAGGAGGTTCTGGACCCTAGTCTGGAGGGTCTGGACCCTCGTCAGGAGGTTCTGGACCCTAGTCTAGAGGGTCTGGACCCTCGTCAGGAGGTTCTGGACCCTAGTCTAGAGGGTCTGGACCCTGGTCTGGAGGTTCTGTGGGTTCTGTTCACGTGTTTTGACGGCGGCGTGTTTCTTGGCGTGCAGGGCTCCGCTAACGACGACGACATGCAAGGCGGCGCCTGGTGCGCCGAGTCGGAGGAGCGTAACCACTGGTTCGAGGTGGACGCCCGCCGAGAGGTGGAGTTCACCGGGGTCATCACGCAGGGACGCAACGCAGAGAGCCTGTGAGGGAACTCTGTGGAAGGATGGAGGGGTCGGGTTTTTAAAGTCAAAACTAAGAAATGGGAAAAGATGTGTTCTCATATTTTAGTCTTTTCAATCATCTTCAAAGTCTAAAAAGTCATAATTGTAACCTTCAATTATCAAATATAAGTATTGTGGCCAGTAGGGGGCAGCGTAACAACCGGAAACACAACATCACACATGTAACCGCCCTCAGCTTGACTGATGACACGTCCAGACGCCACGGAGTCGACGGTTCAGGAGCTCGGAGCGACTCGAGGGTCATTTAAATTAATAATGATGAACTCGTTGTTACCGTGAAAGGACTTGACGCCCACCGCTCCATCGGCTCTCCGTGAGGAGCCGCCATGGACCCAACAGGACGGCGTCTCCCCGTTTGCTCCGTGTTGGGTCTCCTCCTCTTGGTTCTCTCCGTTCAGCAGCCGGTCTCTAACCGAGTCGGCTGCTCGATGCCGAGCGGGAAGTACACAGCGGGTTCCCAGCGATGAAATAAGAGGAGATCAATTAGATAAAATAAAATAAATAATAAATAAATACAATAAATGTAAAAAATAAAAATAAATAAAAATATTCTTCTTTTATTAAATACACAAAATAAAAACAATGTAACACACTTTTTTTATTACAACAAAATAAATAAAAAAATACCTTTTTTGAAAATTGTAATAATGTATTTTTTAATTTTTACAAAATAAAATAAAGTTCAAATAAATACAAATTCAAATAATATGAATATGAACAATTTCCATTAACTTAAAATTTAATTAATTACTATAATTCATTATTAAATTAAATAAGTAATATCTACAGGAGATATGATCTCTATAGAGCTGGAGAATATATATATTTACAAATGATTCCAATATATTGTGATGATTGGCTTCATTTTCAGTATTTTGTATTTTGTAACAACACATCGTGTTGTCGACTTGAGGTGACTAGCGATAATCATCGGTCGAGGAACATTTTCAGAATTACAGAAGCAAAGTTCAAAGAGACATTAAGCAGTAAAGCAATGGAATGATGTCCTGATGTGAGTCGTGACTCCTCTTCTCCCCAGAGAGGATTTCGTGTCCTCGTACTTCGTGGCCTTCAGCAACGACAGCCAAGACTGGACGACGCTCCACGACGGCTACGCCGAATGGGTGAGAGATCGATCAGTCACCTCCGTCACCTCCGTCACCTCACAGCGAGTCAACCGCGTCTCACTGACGCCGCGCGGTCCGTCTTCTCTCATAGCTGTTCTACGGGAACGTGGACAAGGACACGCCGGTGTTGGGCCAGTTCTCGGCGCCCGTGGTGGCGCGGTACATCCGCATCCTGCCGCAGAGCTGGAACGGCAGCCTGTGCCTCCGGGCCGAGGTCCTGGCCTGCCAGCTGCCCAGTGAGTCACAGCTTCCATTCCTCACAGCAACATGTCCGCCGCCCCCGGGGGAACGCCCTCCTGCCCCGGGTCCGTTTCACGACACAAACATCCCGACCGCCGGCGTCACGCAGACTTTCCATCTTCTCCACTCGGTTATCCAGCCACTTCCCAAAGGTGGAACACAAGCCAGCACCGTCACCAGAACACTGCACAGAGCTACGTCTTACTTTACATTTACATCCCCTGACACGTTCTCCTTCATCTCGGAGGCAAACGGTGAACTTTGCACGGCAGTCCAAATATGTGAAAACGTTACTTTGGCATGTTTAGCCGCTTCACCCCAGAAACAACCGTAACCACGCGCCGCTTCTTTCAGGCAGCTACCGCAGCGAGAATGAAGTCACCCCGCTGGACGACCTGGACTTCAAACACCACAACTACAAAGAGATGAGACAGGTGTGACCCCCGAGTGGGCGGAGCCATGACCAATTAGGCGTCACGAAGCCTCCAGTTCGGCGGTTAGGACCGCCGCCATCTTTTTTCCGTCTGTCTTGCAGATGATGAAGCTGATCAACGAAGAGTGTCCCAACATCACCAGGATCTACAACGTGGGGAAGAGCTCCCAGGGCCTGAAGATGTACGCCATGGAGATCTCCGACAACCCCGGGGAGCACGAGACGGGTACGAGGCGAGGCGGACGGCTACCGAGCCGCCGGGCCGCCGGCCAGCGTGCGTGATGTCGGCTTTCTCCTTCTTCCCGCCAGGTGAGCCGGAATTCCGGTACACGGCCGGTCTCCACGGCAACGAGGCGCTGGGTCGAGAGCTCCTCCTCCTGCTGATGCAGTTTCTGTGCAAGGAGTACAAAGACGACAACCCCAGAGTGCGCCGCCTGGTGGACGGAGTGAGAATACACCTGGTGCCTTCGCTCAACCCCGACGGCTACGAGCTGGCCTACGAGACGGTACGACTAGCGGCGCTGCAATACTCTCCAGAACCACCAGAGGGCGGACAGACGAACGGCACCTGGAGCGTCCAACCACCGCCCTGAATGTCTGCGCCCTCTTTTAACCTGGTCCTCCCTCTTGTCCCGCAGGGCTCGGAGATGGGGAACTGGGCTCTGGGCCACTGGACCGAAGAAGGTTACGACATCTTCCAGAACTTCCCGGACCTCAACAGCATCCTGTGGGGCGCCGAGGACCGAGGCTGGGTCCCTCGTATCGTGCCCAACCATCACATCCCCCTCGCGGAAAACTTCCTCAATGGCTCCGTGAGAAGAACGTTATCCTACAGACGAACCCAGAGACACGGAGACAACCGGACGCTTCAGAGGATCTTCTGATCCGACGTCAAGCTTCTCTCTCGCTTCCTGCTTCCTCAGATCGGCACGGAGACGAAGGCCATCATCTCCTGGATGGAGCGCACCCCCTTCGTGCTGGGAGCCAACCTGCAAGGAGGAGAAAGACTGGTGGCGTACCCCTTCGACATGCAGCGCCCCGCGGTCTCCGTAAGCCTGGGACACAATAAAGCGTAGAGGCGATCCAATCGGCCGGACGGTAACCATAAAATCTCTTCCGACAAGTCAACCGACAGCCGGCGCTGGAGAGGCACCGGCGACATGAGCGAGGAGGCGTGGGCTCGCCTCCAGCGGCAGAACGAGGGGTCTCAGAGGGAGACGGAGGACGACGCCATGTTCCGGTGGCTGGCCATGGCCTACGCCCACAGCCACCTCACCATGACGGAGACGTACCGCGGCTCGTGCCACGGGGACGACGTCACGGCGGGCCAGGGCATCGCCAACCGGGCCGGCTGGGACCCGGTGGTGGGCAGTAAGTGTGACGGGAAGGAGAGACGTAGGAACGAAGACACCTGGGTGAGAACCAGAAGGACGGGGATTGGACTCCACCAGGTGTGACGGAGCTCTACCTGTCGCTCCCACAGGTATGAACGACTTCAGCTACCTGCACACCAACTGCTTCGAGCTGTCCGTCTTCCTGGGATGCGACAAGTTCCCCCACGAGAGTGAACTTCCCCTCGAGTGGGAGAACAACCGCGAGTCTCTGCTGTCCTTCATCGAGCAGGTGAGAGCTGCATTCTCTCCTGACCACCAGGGGGCGACTCCTCTGGTTGTATAGAAGTCTATGTTTCATGTGTTAAAGCTGCATTCCCTCTCCTGACCACCAGGGGGCGACTCCTCTGGTTGTATAGAAGTCTATGTTTCATGTGTTAAAGCTGCATTCCCTCTCCTGACCACCAGGGGGCGACTCCTCTGGTTGTATAGAAGTCTATGTTTCATGTGTTAAAGCTGCATTCCCTCTCCTGACCACCAGGGGGCGACTCCTCTGGTTGTATAGAAGTCTAATGTAGCCCTTATTGGTGTGTTTCCGGTGCAGGTCCACCGGGGGATAAAAGGCGTGGTGCGAGACGTGGAGGGAACGCCGCTGGCTAACGCCACCATATCGGTGGAGGGAATACGGCACGACGTCAAAACCGGTACGTCGGCTCACAGCGAGAGATTCTGTTTCACGGCGGTTTCTTCTTTTGGGATTTCATCTCCGAACCTTTCCCCGAACTCTGCAGCCGCAGGCGGGGATTACTGGCGGCTGCTGAACCCCGGAGAGTTCCGGGTCACGGCCAAAGCCGACGGCTACACGCCTCAGACCCGCCTGTGCATGGTGGGCTACGACTCCGGCGCCACCGGCTGCAGCTTCACCTTGGCCCGGTCCAACTGGGACCGCATCAAGCAGATCATGGCGCTCCACGGCCAGAGGCCCATCCGGCTGGTGCCCAAAGCCAGCGCCCCGAAGACGACGGCGGCCAGCGGCACGCCGGCCACCACGGCCGACAGCCACGCCGCCGCCCAGCGGGCCGAGCGGCTCCGCAGGCTCCGGATCGTACGTCTGCGCCGGTTGCGTCAGCAGAAACTAAGAGGCGGTCTGAGCACCACTCCGACCACCACCACCACCACCACCACCACCACCACCACCACAACAACAACAACAGCAACAACAACAACAGCCCCCACGGAAATACCGGAGACCGAGAGAACCACCTCCTGGTACGACTCGTGGTTCCCGGTGGACGGCTGGGTGACGGAGAACCCGTTCGACAGCGTGGACTTCGACTCGGTTCCCACGCAGGACGACGCCTTCGAGTACACGATCGACTAGGGGCCTTCAGGGTCCACGGGAAACACCGGCTTCACTATTTAGACCTCAGTTTGTACTCGTGGGTTCACAGGAACCACACGTTGTGGTTTGTTGCCGTTAGAGGAGACGGTGACCCTCCTGCATCACACACCTTTACCTGTAGAGCCTCAGAGCGACTCCGTGTTCGGCCCGACGCAGACATTAAAGAGAGCTTCTTCTACAATGACCCGTCTGCATTATTTGGCTTTAAAGAGAATATTGATGACGCAGCCTCACCCCGGTTCGTATGGATGTGAATGAATGTTGGTGGTGGGGGGAGGGGCCGTAGGCGCAGATTGGCCGCCACGCTTCCGTCAGTCTGCCCCAGGGCAGCTGTGGCTACTGATGTAGCTCACCACCACCGGGATGACTGTGTGTGTGTGTGTGTGTGACTGGACTCTGTAAAGCGACTTTGAGTGACTTGAAAAGCGCTATATAAAATAAATGGTTATTATTATTATTATTATTATTAATTAAAATGAAAAGAACAGAGAGAAAAAAGGCAGCAATTACTAAATATTTGGGCAACTTCAGCACCACGAACAATAAAGCTTTGTTTAGTAAAGCTGCATCCTCTCTCCTGACCACCAGGGGGCTCCTCTGGTTGTATAGAAGTCTATGCTTCCTGTGTTGAAGCTGCATCCTCTCTCCTGACCACCAGGGGGCAACTCCTCTGGTTGTATAGAAGTCTATGCTTCCTGTGTTGAAGCTGCAGCTACAACACACAAACAAAGCTCTGCGCTTCGAGAATAATTCACTTTATTGAAAACATTTCATCGTGGGCTCGTCAGCCGTAAGAATACAGATACTGTACGTTTAGGATCGCCGTTTTCGGACTCGACTCTTCCTGCATCCGGCCTCTGGTTCTCAAAAGGTTCAAGAGTTCAGAGTCCGTCCGGAACCGAGTTCCGGGTCAAAGACATGGTGCCGGTTCCCGGGTCCAGGACTGGGTGCCGGTTCTAGGACCGGGTGCCGGTTCCGAGGCTCTGCAGCTACGACGGGCCGGCTTTGCCTCTTGGGTTCCTCGCTGCGCTGTACTTGAAGCTCCTCAGAGGGTTCTTCCCCGGGATGTTCTTCTGCAGGAGGGGGAACCGAACCCTTCGTTAGGACTGACAGGCTCAAACCTTCAGGTTTTAATACTTCAGACGCCTTTCATAAGAGGGTAATTATTAATACTCAAATATGTTCAATTATTTAAGGAAAAACAGTTGGCAGATTTTTTTAAATACATATTTTATACATTACATATTTATATCCATCTATATATATATATATAAAATATAGATTTTATATAAAACATAAATCTATATACATATATTAAATATAAAATACATTATATATATATATATATAAAATACATATAGATTATTTTAATCTATATATATATATAAATATGTAATATATAAAATATATGTATTAAAAAAATCTATGTGCAAAAGAAAATCTATATATAAAAATCTATATATATAAAATCTATATTGTATATACTATGTTATTTTAAATCTATGTATAATGTAAATATATATAATAATAATGTAAATATATATATAATAATAATAACGTAAATATATATATATATATATAGATAATAATCATATATAAATACGTGAACAAGTCTTTAAGTCTTGAGCCCTGAGTCTGTTCCATACTCTGAAGACATCTTGGCGCTGATTGGCTGAGACTCGACACATCAAAGATGTTTTATTGCAAAGAGCATCACTCCACATCTTCTCCGTGTCCCACTCCAATCTCTCTTCATTATATTATGATTGTTTTAATGTTTTATGCTTTTTCTGCGTAATTCAGAAACGACTTAAAGCCCTGTGGACTCTCGTGGGGCCTTCAGGGACCCTTTCCAGGGTAGTTTTTCTCACCTTGAAGCTGCTCTTCACGATTCCCTCCGGCTGCGTCTTGAGCTTCTTCCTCCTCCTCCGATTGGACAGCGGGTTCACGACGCCCTTCAGCGTCTCCGGGACTGAAGGACACGAGTCAGGGGACGAGTCAGGAGACGAGTCAGGAGGAGGTGTCCTCCAGGAGGAGGAGGTGTCCTCCAGGAGGAGGTGTACTCACTCAGGTACTCGGGGACGTTCCTCAGGTGGGGCTTCACCACGGCGGGGTGGAGGTCTTTGTCGTGACGGAGCAGCTGAAGGTCTCGAGGGTTGTCATCGAAATACGTCTGAGGAGGAGAGACAGTCAAAACATGCACCTCCTGCTCCTTCTCCTGCTGCTGCTGCTCCTCCTCCTCCTCCTCCTCCTCCTCCTCCTCCTCCTCCTCACCTTGAGCTTCTCTGAGTTGAGCAGCTCCTGTTTGATCTCCTTCAGTCTGGCCTCCTTCACAGCCTGCTTCGTCACGGAGCGCATGGCGTCCTGCAGGCAGAGCGTATGACATCATCATCTTCATCACCTCCACCCTCGTCTTCCTCGTGGTACTCACCCTGCAGCGGTACCTGAAGCCTTCGATCTCCTCCATCTTGAACTCGTAGGGCTTCAGGCCGGTGCCGGTGTTGTCTGGAAGAACCAACATCTCACATGAAGACAACTACAAACAAGATGGCTCCCTCCTGGAGCTGCTGGTGCCTTGCTCAAAGGTCACAGGGGTCGACAGCAGCCTTCATAGAGGCTTCATGACAATACAACATATTTAATAGAAGGACAATTTGTGCATTTAAACTGACAGAATCAAACTAAATAAAGACAGATAATTATATATGAATATGTAAATAAACAATATATTATATATAAATAAATAATATATCATAAACTCCATTGAGGTACCAAAGTAAAAAATAAAATAAATCGTGTAGTTCACCTCCTGTGAGCGCCTCCTCCACCTCCTCCAGCAAACCGAGCTCTGTGTGAGCGATGAAGGACAGAGCGGTGCCGGGGTTGTCTGCTCTGGCCGTCCTACAAAACACATTTAATAAATATATAAATACACACAAGTAAATACACTGAATATATGTTTTTGTAATTGCCACACACACACACACACACACACACACACACACACACACACACACACACACACACACACACACACACACACACACACACACACACACACACACACACACACACACACACACACACACACACACACACACACACACACACACACACACACACACACACACACACACACACACACACACACACACACACACACACACCTGCCCACTCGGTGTATATACGACTCTGCGGTCAGCGGGAAGTCAAAGTTGACGACGTTGGCGACGTTCTGGAAGTCGACTCCTCTGGAGACGCCGAACTCTTTGTCCTTCGTCCTGAAAAACAGAATACGCCCTTCATCTTGTCCTCTAGTGTAGTACCTCACACAACCACACGACTCAACACGTACTGTCCCTTTAAACACAGTGAAGCCCAGCAAGACGACTCACGTTCCCCCTCCTCTCTCCGTGCTCTTCTTCCTCTTCTTCTTCCCTTTGCCGGCCTGCGGCGCAGCAGCCGGGTCGGCCAGACTCTCCTCGTCGGTGGCGATGATGTAATCATAGAATCCCTGATTGAACTGAGTGATGATGTGACACCTGAGAGGGGAAGACTTATTTATACCGGAACATCAGGTACACACCAGTCACTACGAGGAGCCCCCTGTGGACTAAAGTGGTAGTGTTGGTTCTGCTGCCCCCTGTGGACTAAAGTGGTAGTGTTGGTTCTGCTGCCCCCTGTGGACTAAAGTGGTAGTGTTGGTTCTGCTGCCCCCTGTGGACTAAAGTGGTAGTGTTGGTTCTGCTGCCCCCTGTGGACTAAAGTGGTAGTGCTGGTTCTATCGCCCCCTGTGGACTAAAGTGGTGGTGCTGGTTCTATCGCCCCCTGTGGACTAAAGTGGTAGTGCTGGTTCTATCGCCCCCTGTGGACTAAAGTGGTAGTGCTGGTTCTATTGCCCCCTGTGGACTGCAGTGGTAGTGCTGGTTCTCTCACCTGGACTGGACGGGCAGCTCAGAGTTGAGAACGCAGGAAGGGATCCCAAACTGCTCCAGGAACAGTTTTAGCCGGTAGCTCCGGTCCACCGCGCCCACAAAGACCAGCGTCTTGCCCTGGACCAGACGCAGCTTCAGCAGCGTGTAGACCAGCAGGAACTTGTCCTCCTCGCCACACTTGATGCTGTACTGCTGCAGCTGGCTGCTGTCCGGCAGCTGAGAGCCCTGGAGCTTCAGGATCACCTGAGAGGACGAGGACACGGGTGTGAGGACGGAACCGTAGACCACCACAGGGTTCACCATCAGCGGGTTGGTTCTTAAAGAGACAGTACGGGGTTGTGCAGCAGCAGCTCCTTCAGGGCCTGAACGTCCTCGGTGAGCGTGGCCGACATCAGGAACGACTGGTAGATCTTCGGCAAATGACTGAGAAACAAAAACGGAAAGAAAGCTTCATTAGACTTGTGTTGATACTGCATTCTCTCTCCTGACCACCAGGGGGCGACGCCTCTGGTTGTCTACACGTCTATGGTGCACGTGTTAAAGCTGCATTGTCTCTCCTGACCAGCAGGGGGCCTGAACTTCTTCGTCTACTCACCACAACAGGCTCTTCAGGTCGTCCTCGAAGCCGAAGGAGAAGAGCAGGTCGGCCTCGTCCACCACCAGCATCTCCAGAGATGAGTGCAGCACCAGGTTCTGAGCGGCGAGGTGGGCGAGGATGCGGGACGGCGTTCCGACGACCACGTCGGGCTTCTCCATCAGGACGGGCCTGTCAAAACACAACATCAATATATAATCATACATTTAAATATATACACATCTAAATATAATTAAAAAAACTGGAACATCAGGTACACACCAGTCACTACGAAAAATTATATATACACACATCTAAATATAATACATTTTTTAAAATGCACACACACACACACACACACACACACACACACACACACACACACACACACACACACACACACACACACACACACACACACACACACACACACACACACACACACACACACACACACACACACACACACACACACACACACACACACACACACACACACACACTGATATAAATAAATACATATATCAATTGATCTATGTATGTTCATATATAAATATATATAATATATACAAATATATATACATATATATAAATAAATATACATAAAAATATAAATATATATATACATAGATAAATAAATAAATAAAAATACATAAAAATGTAAATATATAATTAAATAGACAGATAGTTGGCTGACCTCTGTGCAGACAGGTCTGCCTTCCCCGTGACGTCGGCCACCCGGACGTCTCTGGAGCAGAACGCCGTTAACTGTCGTATCATCGTCTGGACCTGCTGGCCCAGTTCTTTGGTCGGGACCAGAACCAGAGCTCTGACGTCCTGCTCACGGACGCTCTGAGGACCACAAAGAGAGTGAGCGGGGCGGGGGCTTTGAGCCGCGCTCACCTGCTTGGAGGCCAGGATGCGCTGGATGACGGGGATGGCGTAGGCGGCCGTCTTCCCCGAGCCGGTGCGGGCGCGGGCCAGCAGGTCCTTCCCCTCCAGCGCCAGAGGGACGGCCTTCTCCTGGATCAGGGTGGGGTGGGCCCAGCCCAGGTCCGCCACCGCCTGCACACCCCCACGAGTCAGTACACAGTACACACGAGATGGAGTACTACTGCTATGTAACATATTACTCCTTTGAAGAAGCACATGAAATACACTCAATAGTACTGCCTCATAAATACTATGGAGTAAATATTACGTTTGTGACACTCATCCTAATAAACTACAATTAATAAATACATTTAGTTAAATACTGTATTCAAGAAAACGTGTGCATAGGTGTTCTAGTACTTCCATGTTATGGTACTTTATGCTTCTACTGAACTACATCAGGTATATGTAGTACTTGTTACTGTACTACGTCTCTGGTGTACATGTAGTACTTGTTACTGTATTACACCTCTGGTGTACATGTAGTACCTGTTACTGTACTGCATCTCTGGTGTACATGTAGTACTTGTTACTGTACTACACCTCAGAGGTACATGTAGTACTTGTTACTGTACTACACCTCAGAGGTACATGTAGTACTTGTTACTGTACTACACCTCAGAGGTACATGTAGTACCTTTGTCGTACTTGTAGTCGAGTAAAACCAAAAGGTTTAAATGATATAAAGACATAATCGCCAGATGAAAATAAAGCCCGGATGTTTACCGTAAAGTAGCTTCACGTGTGTCTTCACGACATATCGTTTTATTCGATAACGACGTACGAGACGCGTGTTCGCGTCACTTGCCTCCGGTTTGAGTTCTTTAACACGTTAATAACCTCCCGTGAAGCTGTGGAGCGGCTCTCACCTTCAGCAGACGGTCGTCTAAGCCCATCTCATGGAACTCGAGCCTCACCGCGTCCATCTTTACTCCTCACTGCGCGCACACGTGCGTCGCAGGAATTCTACGTCATGTTGTCTTCAAGTCCCTCCTCCAAAGCTCTGTGCTTTCCACTGGCCTCGCTATGTTTTCGTCAGAAAATGTAAAATAAAAACTAAAAATATATAAATGTAGTACATTTAATGAATTGAATGAATAAAATGAATGAGTTAAAAAAGGTAAATAAATTTAATAATGTAAATAAAATGTACACAACATTTAAAAAATATATTTTAATTATATATAAATAATAATATAAAATAAATATGTGTTTTTATTTTAACTAATTCAATTTAAGAAGATTACAAGTTACAAATTAATTTCCACTTTAAATCAATTTAATTGTTGAAAATACTGTACTTTGAGGCTGCACTACATATACGTTACAGCTTTATTCATTTTCCTAATATGTCCATAAAAACATACAATTAACTTCTGGAAGAAAAAATTATAAACTGTTTGTTTGTCATCTTTCAAGCAAATACATGAATGAGAAAGTGTGAACATTTCACATTATAATTGTTTTTTCTTTTTCATAATTGTCATATAATTAAAGTTATCAGCAGATGAATCCATAATATCACACAATCATTAGTTACGATTTTAAAATAAGCTTCAGCTCAACCAACTACACAGTAAACATTCTGCTTTAACATTTACTCATAATAAACTATGGATATAATATGTAATAGTCACATTAGTAATACTTTAACTACATTTGACTGATTGCACAGGGTGTTTTCACCGTGTGTAACAGTATTTTTAGACCTTTTAGACCTGAACAACTCCTCCAACACCATGTCCGCTGAATGGACCCCGAGATGTTTATTGTGCTCTGATTTCCCTCCTTTGACCGCCAGGGGGCGACAGAACGCCACCAGCGGAAACCTCACATTTGTCCCTCGATAACAAATACATATAAACAAGAAAAGGGAACCCCGATAATGTTCAGCAGAATTGAAGCATAACAACAACACTATACGTATGCTCGTGCCCGCGTGCACAAGCATGCACGTGGGCTTTCTAACCCCGGGTCCGTGGAGTCACGTGCGCGTCGACGAGGACTTGTTGAGAGGAAGAAGGCTCTGAGGAGATGTCTGCAGCTGGTGGAGGAGCAGCATCTCCTCCACCTCCTCCACCCTCCCACCGCGCACACATGAGTCAACATGGCCGCGCAGCAGCAGCACTGAGACACGGAGCACAACAACAACAACAAAAACAAAAACAACAACAACAGGTAAACACAACCGACATAGAACCTTTTATTTCACATCTTTAGAGGATCCGGTGGTTCCGACGTGCAGCCAGTATTCAGCTAAACGAAGCCACAGGTTAATAATACATCGGTGACGTCATCCTCGTGGTGCATTATTGAACCAGAGGAAGGTCTCTGGTTCTATTGTTTCGCTCTTCTCGGGCGTGTGATGGGTTTATCGGTGTTCTCTCCTCTCCAGGCTGCATGGCGTTCATGTCCCGGTTCTCCCGGTCCCGGAGCAGCTCCCGGTCTCCGAGCCGGAAGGAGCCCGGGCGCGCCTCCCCGACGCCGACGGTGTCCGAGCTGGAGCGGCTCCTGTGCACCGGGAAGACCGCCTGCAACCACGCGGACGAGGTGTGGCCGCGGCTCTACATCGGAGACCAGTGAGTCCACCTGTCCCCTGCCGGCCGGGTGCAGTACTACAAGTACACCTGTACCCTCGGTACCCGAGTAGAAGTACTCGTGGTGCATTCACGTGTTCATCACTTAAATGTTGTAGCTGGTATAGATGGAGCTCTTCTTTAATTATTTAATATAACAAAGGTTTGTACTAATATATTATAATACTTGTTGAATATTTTGTATATTTAGTGTAGTTGTCCCCTGGTGGTCAGGAGAGAGAAGGCAGCTTTAACATATGAAGCATAGACTTCTATACAACCAGAGGAGTCGCCCCCTGGTGGTCGGGAGAGAGAATGCAGCTTTAACACATGATATGAATCACGCTGACTCATGGAGTGCCGTTTGATAGCTGGCTCTTCTTCTTCTTCTTCTTCTTCTTCTTCTTCTTCTTCTTCTTCTTCTTCTTCTCTGCAGAGACATCGCGTCAGACCGCCGTGAGCTCACCAAACTGGGTATCACTCACATCCTCAACTGTGCCCAGAACAAGTGGCGCGGCGGGGCCGAGAACTACGCCGGCATGAGCGTCACCTACCACGGCATCGAGGCTCACGACTCGCCGACCTTCGACATGAGCGTCAACTTCTACCCGGCCGCCGAGTTCATCCACAAAGCGCTCACAGGCGGAGGTGAGTCGGAGTGGGTGGGTGGGTGGATGAGTAGATGGGTGGGTCACAACCGGTAACGCTCTGATCCCGTGGTGCAGGTACGGTTCTGGTCCACTGTGCGGTGGGCGTGAGCCGCTCCGCCACGCTGGTTCTGGCCTACCTGATGATCCGGCAGAACCTGACGCTGGTGGAGTCCATCAGGACCGTGAAGGACCACCGGGGCGTCGTCCCCAACCGGGGCTTCCTCCGGCAGCTCAACGGCCTGGACGGCATCCTGAGGGAGAGCCGGAGGACGCCACCGCAGAGCTGAACACACACACACACACACACACTCACACAAGGTCACATGCTCGTCTCTTTTTAATCAAACTTCGGAGCATTCCGGATGTTTTCCAACAGGAAGTCCCTTTTCTGATTCAGGAAACATCTAAAAAGAAAACAAGAATGATCCAGGTAGAAGATCACATTGTATCTGTAACGGTTCTGCTGCCCCCTGTGGACTAAAGTGGTAGTGTTGGTTCTGCCCCCTGTGGACTAAAGTGGTAGTGTTGGTTCTGCCCCCTGTGGACGAAAGTGGTAGTGTTGGTTCTGATGCCCCCGGTGGACTAAAGTGGTAGTGTTGGTTCTGCTGCCCCCTGTGGTCTAAAGTGGTAGTGATGGTTCTGGCACCCCCCTGTGGACTAAAGTGGTAATGCTGGTTCTGGCGCCCCCTGTGGACTAAAGAGGACCAGTGGGTCCAGCACTACATCTTGGGTCTCCAGGTGGAATAAATGAGTTAAACTTCATTTAATTATCTATTAATTATTTCATAGATCTGTTTATTCATCTTTTCATTTATTTATTAAAATTATTTATTATATATTATGTCACATTGTTTAATTTGTAATCCTTTTTGGCAGATTTTTCCATGAAACAACCTGAAAATGGATACTTTATAAATTACAGGACAAACAACATTTAGACTCCAACCTCCTGTAGAAAAACCAGCTTCGACCGTTTGCCTCCACGTGACATTGAACACCACGCGAGGCATTCAGAGGACCAGATGTTGCAAAATAGCTCAAAAACTGCCTGGAACTCAAACCAGCTAAGCAAGTGTTTTAAGGATTACTCAAGTACCAAACAGTGTTCTTCATCTGGGACGTTTTTTTACCGCCGTCGGCGCGATGAAGTAGAGGTGAAGTAACAATGGGAATATAAATACGAGGTGTTGTACCGAAGGAGATTTAAAGTTCTGGGAGTTTCCTTTAGAAGTTACAGACTAAGCAGGAGACGCTTAGCTTAGCACAAAGACTGGAAGTGGAGGGAACAGTTAGCCTGGCTGCATCTGGAGGTTAAACTTTTATTTACACTTAAAGTGCTTTTTTAAACTGTTCTTTGATGTCACATTTTTAAAAGGTTTGATGGCAGCAGCTTTTATTAAAGTTCCTATGAAGCTGGAAGCAGACTTTAATGCATCAGCCGACTAGTTTAACAAAACATTTTAAACGCGTCTAAAACTCATCATGAGCCACTGAGAGCTAGACTAGCAGTTCCCCCGTCATGTGTGTGTGTTTGTGTGTGTGTGTGCGTGTGTGCGTGTGTGCGTGTAATCTAGTCAGAACCGTCTCCAGAAGCAGCCGCGCTCTGCTGGACCGCCGAGTTCTGGACTCCTGATCAGTCGTTTGGAATTTAATCTGGTTTGAGTTTTTATTTTGTAAATAACTTTGAGTCATGTTTTGATAAATTGAAGTTGAACAATAAAGCGTGTGCAGCGTCTCCCGCCTCGTGTTCTGACCGCTGCATGTGAACGAAGCGCCTCACTGAATAAACCACGAGGCTCGGCGTCAAGGCAGGAAACTTTTGAAGTGGTTTTATTTATCAGATTCAAAAGGTACAAAATGGAGCGGCCGGTGTTCCTCGCGGTGTTCTGGCGCCGCCCTACAGCTCGCCGCAGTTGGCGATCTTGACCGTGTGCTTGGGCTTGCCGCTGGCCGTGTGCTCCTTCTCCATGGCCGTCACCACCTCCAGGCCCTTCACCACCTTGCCGAACACCACGTGCTTACCGTCCAGCCTGCAGGAGAGACGGGAGGTGAGCTTAACGAACGTTACGCCGTCACCTGCAGCGGCCCGCGGGTCCAGGTGCAGCTCACCAGTCGGTCTTGGCGGTGCAGATGAAGAACTGGGACCCGTTGGTGTTGGGCCCGGCGTTGGCCATGGACAGTGTGCCGGAGCCCGTGTGCGGCAGCTTGAAGTTCTCGTCGGCGAACTTCTCCCCGTAGATGGACTTGCCGCCGGTTCCGTTGTGTTTGGTGAAGTCTCCGCCCTGAAGCCACCAGAACAGTCAGAGGGTCCCGTCAGCGCCGGCCCACGGGCTGAAGCTGGACCCGGTAAGGAAGGCTCACCTGGCACATGAACTTATCGAGGATCCGGTGGAAGGTGGAGTCCTTGTAGCCGAAGCCCTTCTCCCCGGTGCACAGCGCGCGGAAGTTCTCTGGAAAATAAATAACTCAATTATATACACACACACACGCACACACACACACACACAAACAAACACACCATATGATGCTGCACATATCTAGCTGCCACTTGCAGGGTTCTGGTGCTGGGCCAGTGGGCATAAATGACGTCATACAGCTAGCTGCCAGCATGCAGGGTTCTGCTGCACCAGCCGCGCTAAATCACGTGACTGTATATGGTCGCAGCTCGCGAGCTCGGCTTCCGGCTCCCACACCGCCACCTGCACGGCCTCGCCCCGCGAGTCACCGCTCAGGCGAGCCGCTGCCAGCCAATCGGGAGCGAGCGCCGCGTGTCGGGAGCGCGGAAGAAGAAGAAGAAGAAGAAGCTGCGCGGCAGCGGGCCGCGTGCAGCAGCGGCGTTTCCTGCTGCGGGTCCCGGGTCCGGGTCCACGTACCTGCGGTCTTCGGCACCACGTCGGGGCGGAGCTGAAACACACAACACGGCCTTTAGCGCACCGCGCGCACACCGAGGCGCGACGCGGTTTAAAACTCATACAAGCGGAAATAAAGTTCAGCGACGCAAGAAAGAAAACGGGAGGTGTATCTTACCTCCATTACGATCCTACCGGCCGCTTTACCATCGATAGTGATGTCAAAGAAGACCTGCGGGTGCGCCATGGTTTCAAACACGTGAGTGAGCTGGTTACGATGGGAGAGATCACACTGGCACGAGCAACGACGTGGGATCCGGTTCTGGTCTCTATTTATGCGAGACTGTGCCGCGAAAAGCTGCCGCCGGCCAATCAGCAGCGAGGCCCTGCTTTGAAGCTCGAGAGCGGACCAACGGGAACGGAGATGGGCGAGGTTAAATAGGAGGGGCCAATCACGAGCGAAGCTCTCCTGTGAAGCTCGAAAGCAGACCAATGGGAACGGAGTGGGCGGGGTTAAATGTGAGGGCAGTTGTCGGTAACGTGACACCAGGGGGCGGAGCTACGGCCACATCAGGCGGGCTTCGTGTCCAAACGTGTTAGGATCCGGAAGTATGTGGGCGAGGTGCAGCGGGGAGATGACGCAGCGGGCCGGCGCGTTGACATGAGTATTAAAGCAGGAAGAGACACGCGCTTCAACGTTAAATGGGTATCCGTCTAAAGCCTGGACATACAAAACGAGTTGTGTTTGTTTATGTCTGATCAAAGTTTCCCTCCTGAGGTGAAACTCAGCACACTCACTCTTAAAGGAACACACACGCAGATTCTGAGCGTTTCAACATGGCGACGGCTGAGCTAACGGCTGATGGGAGCGAAGTGGGCCTCGAGTCCGCCATGTTTTTTCCCCTTTCTTCCGCAAACCAATGAACGAGGTTACCCTAGCAACTGTCAATCACAATAAGCCCCGCCCTAAAGCATATGCCGGCATTATGGTCTGTCTGAATGATTTTATGATTAAATAAATGTTATGACATTTAAGTTAACGGGGGAATAACATCCTCCAACTGCATGTAATAAATGGATGAATTGATTTAAACTTGAATTAGGATTCACACGTCAACAGATTACTCTACAGGAAGAGAACAACGACTGTCAAAGAGTTCATGAATCAGCAGCTTTAATGATTTTAAACAACGTTCATACACTTTAGATCATATAATGTGATACACGTATACTTGTGTTGTTGTTGTATTTCCAGTGATATAAGATTAAATATAACCAGAACGCCACTGAAGAATACAATGGTATGAGATGTGAGGACCTCTAGTGGTCAAATGGATGAACTGCAACAGTAGAAGAAGACGTCTCATTATTAGTACTTTCACTTGTTTGGTTCTAAATGGCATTAATTAAATTACAATTAACGTTGTGATTTCCTTATGACAATATCAAACAAACAAAGCAGGTGTTGATTTATCCACAGCGTAATCTCTCTGGTTTTATTTACCCGTCGCCATCGTTTTTATTCCTAAACGAGGTCCTCAAAGAGCAGCTTCGGGTGAGGACGTGGAGTCCCGTGCTCCTGGACGTGGAGGACAGAGGACCTCTACTTCAGCTCGCCGCAGTCGGCGATGACCACTTTGGCCTTTGGGGTGCCGCTTTTGGTGCCGTGCTTCTCCATCGCCTTGACGACGTCGGCGCCCTCCACCACGTTGCCGAACACCACGTGCTTCTTGTCCAGCCTGCAGAGCAGAGTTAAGTTAGGTTAGGTTAGAGTTAAGTTAGGTTAGGGTTGATTAGATGAGGTTAGGTTAGAGTAGTGTTAGGCTAGATGAGGTATGGGACCAGACCCTGCTGGCCCGAGGCCCGGGCCCGCGGGTCCAGGTGCAGCTCACCAGTCGGTCTTGTCGGTGCAGATGAAGAACTGGGACCCGTTGGTGTTGGGCCCGGCGTTGGCCATGGACAGTGTGCCAGGGCCCGTGTGCTTCAGCTCAAAGTTCTCATCGGCGAACTTCTCCCCGTAGATGGACTTACCGCCGGTTCCGTCGTGGTTGGTGAAGTCTCCGCCCTGAGGGGGGGGGGGGAGTCTAGTTCACTCGGTACCATGAGAAGATCCACAATCTGAAACCGGTGACAACAAGCCAGGGCCCACCTGGCACATGAACTTGGGGATGAGCCGGTGGAAGGTGGAGCCCTTGTAGCCGAAGCCCTTCTCCCCGGTGCACAGCGCGCGGAAGTTCTCTGAAGATGAATAAATAAATACACTGACGGTTCAAATCCCCACGAGCTGCTGACTACGGACTATGTATCAATAATCGTATAAGTCTCTCTGTGGGCTCTTGAGTCTCAGAAGAGGAAACAATACATGTCCGTACCTGCTGTCTTTGGGACCACGTCGGCCCGGAGCTGCAAAACAAGAAGATAAACATGTAAACACAGAACACATGAAGATAAACATGTAAACACAGAACACATGAAGATAAACATGTAAACACAAGAAGATAAACATGTAAACACAGAACACATGAAGATAAACATGTAAACACAGAACACATGAAGATAAACATGTAAACACAGAACACAAGAAGATAAACATGTAAACACAGAACACAAGAAGGTAAACATGTAAACAGAACACAAGAAGGTAAACATGTAAACAGAACACAAGAAGGTAAACATGTAAACACAGAACACAAGAAGGTAAACATGTAAACACAGGAGTGTGACGTCCATCACAACATTCAGGACAGCACGTGTTTGGGGCTCATGATAACATCTCCATTGAGTTACTGTTGATCTGTAAAGTCGTAAAACAAGAACAGAAACACCGGAAGAATACGAAGAGATTAAAATAATGTTTTATTTTGCTGAGTGTTCTCCAGCTGCGCAGTGAGGGACTCCAGAGGTCATGACGCCTCATGGCCGCGTTATAACGGCTCCCCGAGGCTCTGGTGGAGACCAGGAACACAGGATGCGCCAACTAAATCAAGTTGACGTCATATGGATGTGACGTCATTACCTCCATGACGATGCGGCCCGCGTGGCCTCCGTCCACCGAGATGTCGAAGAACACTCTGGGGTTCTCCATGTCCGGTGCTGCGGGAAGGAGGTGCTGTGAGGAGGAGGTGCTGCCGGCTGGAGGTCCTTTAGGGTGGAGGTGCTGTGAGGAGGAGGTGATGTGAGGTGGAGGTGCGGACTGGAACCACACACGGGGTCTAAGCCGCGCTGTATTTAAGGTGAGGGGAAAGGGGGCGGGGTCTAACGCACCGGTGAGGCAGAGGCCGCGCAATAGCCAATCACGGGCGCGTTCCATCCGCACGGCTCCGGGATGGACCAATAGGAAGGCAGGGACAGTGAAGCGGCGAGAAAGTGAAGACATACAAATAAATAAATCCTCTGAAACGTTTTAATTTCATAAGCAATGCTTTTTTAATTTTTTTGTGCAATATAATTGTTATATTATTCCTTTTTCATTCACATCATTGACAGAATTTCCATCGTGTTAGTATCTTTTACACTTTTTAATTATCTTTTCATTCCATCTGTTTTTTATTTATTCATAATTTATTACTTAATGATATTCCATTTAGCAATAGTGTCAGATTTATATATGTTACACGAAATAATTGTTATTCTATTGTTGATGTTTTATTTTTATCTTCTTCTATCTTTAAAGAAACTCTGGAACAAGAACTTCCTTCTGGATATAAAACTTATATCTTAAATATGTGTAAAACTAGTGTACTAATTTCCTGTATGTGGGGGAAAGTACTGTGAAGTCAGAGTACCATGTGGTAACAATTCACCCAATGTATTCATGTTCTATTAATTAATACAATTAGAAATATATGTATATTTATATTTGGCAATAAACCAGATTCTGATTCAAGAGGAAGTAAAACAATTCTCAAAATTAATCTTTTTAATGCACATTGTATAACCTGTGATCGTATTTGAGCAACAAGATCAATATTTCACCCTCAGGAGCAGAAAATGGAAATAATCAAGAACAAAACCTCAGAAATGGTATAAAGTTTGATTTTATGCGACAGTCTGAATGAAAACTTCAACATAAATACGTATTAAATACTTAAAAACACCAGAAGCTCCACAACAAAAGTATTGTTGTCAAATAAAGTGATTTTTAATTCTGGACACGGTAACTGCAGGTACAACGACGAGTATGATTACAAAATAAATAGAAAATAATGGCAATTACAATGCGTTACAAAATATGGGGAATAGTTTACATGTTAAAAAACTGTTTTCTTCCTTTTTTTCCCTAGTAAATTTGCAGTTAAATCGTCCGTAACTCCCAAATATAACGATAATAATAACAATGACGTCATTACGTTGTCGTCGTGTTGGTGAAATCATTCAGACAAAAACACACATCTTTAAAAAGTTGGGTGTGTATCCCTCCGCCCGGCGACCGCATCACGCCCGCCGGGCGGCGCGAGGACTTTTTACAATTGCTTTATAATCTCTATAACATACATTATGTATACAGCGCCAACATGACCCGACTAAATGACACTAACATGGCGACCGCTCATTGGACGCACGCCGTCCAATGAAAACAGCCGATTACACGGCCGGCGACTTCAACGCACGAATGAAAGCGTTCGAGAAACGACATTTACAGGATGCTCGAGGACACGAGGAGAAGAGGGAGTCTTTTCTAATATATATATAAATATATACGTCACAGTGCTGACGGACATCAGCGCTCCCAACTTCAGGTTCTAAATAAAGGAAAAGGAAATAAAGTCTTTTGTACATCTGTTTGTTTTTCGGAGAAACTAAAGGAAAATGGCCGCCGCCCCTTAGTGTACGCTAATCTGCATTGTTCTGTTAATCCCACGAAAAGATTCATCCGCCGCTGAAAGTAGTCCCGACGAGCGCTTAGAATAACGTGTCGTTTACTGATGTAAGAGTGAGATGTGATAACACGCCGCCATCCCATAATGTACACCTTAAAAGACCCCACACATTTCAATGAGGGCAGACAACTTCAATTTAACCGATAGTTTAATTAAAAATAGAATAAAAACAGACTGAAGTATTTTAATTGAGCCCAAATGTCACTGAACCCCTGAACATGAATCCTTAAAGGTTTAAATGAGGATCCAGATTTCATTTTATACATTTAGGTTTTATGTACAAATACTCACTAGAGCACAAAATGTGGATTCATCCGCCGCTGGAAATAGTCCCTACTGCCTGTTCCCTTGACTCCTCCCTCCTCGCCTCCTTCTCCACTTGCAACAAAACAAAAAGGACTGAATCCTTTGCGCACGTTTAGTTTCTTTATGTAAATATATATATATATATATATATATATATATATATATATAAAATTCTCAAACTACTTTGTTTGTGTCGCTCTTTCACACAACAGGAATATTTTACATAAAAAAAAAGAAAAGGCGTCAAACCTTATTTCCAATCTTCGATGAACCTTTCACATAAAAAAGCCAGATTTATATTTATATAGATATATATAATATTAAAAAGGAGCGTCGGTGCGTGTAATTTGAACTGTGAGTTGAGGACGGAGCCGAGGGAAAGAAAAGGAGGATGTTTAAATTCTTTTCATGGGATTAATAACGAATCTAATGAATAGAACAGGACCTTTACTTTGAAAGCAGCGTTTCCCACGCGGGGAGCTTCTCCATGGCGATGATCGTTTGGCGGGCGAGACGCGGACCTGCAGGAATGTGCGTGTGCAGAAAACACAAAGAGGGCGTGACCCGACGCGGAGTGAAGAGCTCCCGCCGGGCGCTTGTGCTTAGTGGACGATGCTGGTCTGCAGAGTTCTGATTGGCTCGTCATCAAAGTCAAGCAGGACACGAACAACAAGGAAAACAAACAACTATTGTGTACACACACACACACACACACACACACACACACGCGCACACAGGAAGTGGGCGGCGACGGCGTCGTCTTCAACCGATCGGGGCGGGGCTACGGCGGTCAGTTGTTCTCGAACAGAGACAGCAGGTCGTCGCTGCTGTTGCTAGGCAGATCAGGGGGGCCCAGGTAGGACAGCAGCTCGTCGGGGTTGGTCAGCTCAGGAAGAAGCTTCAGAGGTCACATGACATTCAGTTAGGAGACGACAGGTACACGGCTTCATGAAGGGGTTAAAGGTTAGGGAGAGAGGAGAGAGGAGGAGAGGAGGAGAGGAGGAGAGGAGGAGAGGAGAGAGGAGAGAAGAGGAGAGGAGAGGAGGAGAGGGGAGAGAAGAGAAGAGGAGGAGAGGAGGAGAGGAGAGGGGAGGAGAGAGAGAGAGAAGAGGAGAGGGGAGAGAGGAGAGAGAGAGAGAAGAGGAGCAGCAGCTGGAGGTTTCATATCAAACATCTGACACATGTCCTGATGGAGGATTTGAGCCTTACAGTTTAATCTATGGAGCGATTAAAACTTGTGATTAAAAAAGTCACAAATTTGTTTACAAAGTGAAATTCTCTGAGAAAGCAGAACTTAAATATCCTCTGAGACTAAATTCACGAATGTTCTGAGATGTAAAACTCACAAACTCTTAAAAATATGACGAAACGTCAAATAAATGAGCCGAAAAAAGTTAAAACCACCAGAATATTCTCTGAGACCATTAGACTGATTATATTTTATATATTTTGTCTCTCGCCGTGATCGTCATGACGACTATCGTCTGAATTAATTAATGAATTTCTAAAGTGTCATTTGCCAGGAGAGGAAACACTGGAGCGTCGTCACCGTGGCAACGGGGAGGAGGAGGTAACCGCGCCGTCCTCCCCGCTCCGTGAGGGAGCGGGGAGGACGGCCTCCGGGTCACGGACACGTTACCGCATGTTTACCGGAGCCGGCGCTGATCCAAGAGAAGCGGAGCGGCTCCTTGAGAGGAAACAGTAAGAATACAACTAAAAACACAGCGAGGCTTCGAGGCTCCAGAGATTTGTGAGTTTTCATCTGTCGTTTTAATCTGAGAGAATATCCAAGAGAAGGTTAGGAGGAGATGAAAGTCACTCTGAAATAAAGAATAGAAGAGGCGTGTCATCGGGAGGATAGTCCGGCGATAAAGACACACGACATGTCGTCGTTTTAAGTTGCTGTGCGATGCTAACCGCCCCCCCCCGCTTCCAGTCTCTATGCTAAGCTACGCTAACGGCTCCGTGATGATGAATGAATGCACATCGGCTCAGTCACGTGACCAACACTCACGTCTAGTGCGTGATCGGCGCCCTCGCCTCCGGGGCCCCCGGGGCCCCCCAGGGCGAAGGGGCCCTCGCCCTGCAGCCGGGCATTCTGGGTAGCGCTGCCACGCTGCGACAGCGGGCTGCCGGCGTCGCCGAGGCCGCCGTGCTGCAGGATGCTGTGGGCGTGTTCGATCCGCCCGGAGTGAGACGACTACACACACACACACACACACACACACACACACACACACACACACACACACACACACACACACACACACACACACACACACACACACACACACACACACACACACAGGGCGAGAGGAGGCCGTCAACAACACAACAACAACAACAGAGTCCAGGGGCCCGGCGGCTCCTGCAGGAGGCGAGCGGCAGCAGGAGTGAGTGACAGCTGCCCGAGGCAGCCGGCATGCGGCCCGGTGGCCTCGGGGGGGCGGGGCCACGTCAGCGCTGTCCACTTCAGACTCAGAGAGACCCTCAGGGACCAGAAGGACGAGACAGACCGGCAGACCCTTCAGACCCTTCAGATCCTTCGGAGCCGTAAGACCTATCAGACCTTTAAGACCTATCAGACCTTTAAGACCTATCAGACCTTTAAGACCTATCAGACCAATAAGACCTATAAGACCTATCAGACCTTAAGACCTATCAGACCTTAAGACCTATCAGACCTTAAGACCTATCAGACCAATAAGACCTATCAGATCTAAAACCTATCAGACCAATAATTCCTATAAGACCTATCAGACCTTAAGACCTATCAGACCTTAAGACCTATCAGACCTTTAAGACCTATCAGACCAATAAGACCTATAAGACCTATCAGACCTTAAGACCTATCAGACCTTAAGACCTATCAGACCTTAAGACCTATCAGACCTTAAGACCTATCAGACCAATTAGACCTATCAGACCAATAAGACCTATCAGACCTTAAGACCTATCAGACCTTAAGACCTATCAGACCAATAAGACCTATCAGACCAATAAGACCTATCAGACCAATAAGACCTATCAGACCTTAAGACCTATCAGACCAATAAGACCTATACGACCTATCAGACCTTAAGACCTATCAGACCTTAAGACCTATCAGACCTTAAGACCTATCAGACCAATAAGACCTATAAGACCTATCAGACCTTAAGACCTATCAGACCTTAAGACCTATCAGACCAATAAGACCTATCAGATCTAAAGACCTATCAGACCTTAAGACCCATCAGACCAATAAGACCTATAAGACCTATCAGACCTTTAAGACCTATCAGACCTTTAAGACCTATCAGATCCTTCAGAGCCTTTAGTCCTTGCAGACCCAAAGGCTCCGGGAACGAAGGGGAACCGGATTAAACAAGACCCAGAACCAGGAGCGGTCCGGTGGTTCATGTGACGAGTGAATACAGAAATATTTAAACAAAAATCAGAAATTCTCTGAAATGTAAGTTGTAAATTTAGGAGATAAAAAGTGATTATTCTATGATTGATATAAATAATATTATAAAGACTTTTCTTTTTTTTTTTAAACAGAAATTCTCTGAAATATTCGCTAAATGTTAATATAAAAAAGGGTTAGGGTTAAAAAATAGAAATATTCATTAAAAAACATCTTAAATTAATAAGAACAATGTAATAATGAATATTATAAAATTATTCTGATTAAATTAGAAAGTTTATGATAAAAGATTTAATGTAAAATCACAAATTTGTGAGATTTTTAAATGATTAAAAAAAATTTAATAGTTAGATTACAAATAAAGTGAGAGTCTGTTCTGGGTTGAGCCTTGTTTCACCCTCTGGCTCTGTGACCTTTGACCTCTGACCCTGTGACCTCGGGCTGCTGTCCATGCTTAGCCCCGCCCCCTTTGTGGACAGGAAGCAGGCGTGTGAGTGAGTACCCAAGTGGAGGCTCACCTGCTCGGGCTGGTAGGGCAGCGGGGGCCCAGAGGACGGGTAGTCCCCCAGGGTCGGGGTCCCGGGGGTCACGGGGAAGTCTGAGAACCCGGACTGGCTGGAGAACCCCTGACTCCCTACGGAGAACCGGAGAACCTCATGTCAGGAGAACGGCCGAGACAGTGTGTGTGAGTGTGTGTGAGTGTGTAAGTGTGTGTGTGTGTGTGTGTCCTCCAACCCCTCATCCTCCCCCCTCCTCTAACCCCTCCTCCTCCTCTTCTTCTCCCCCCCTCTACATCCCCCCTGCCTCCAGCCCCATCTCCAACCCCTCTTCTCCCCTCCCCTTACCCCCTAACCCCATCTCTTCTCCCCCCTCCCCTCCTCCTCCACTAAGCCCTCCATCTCCACCCCCTCTCTAACCCCTCCTCCTCCCCTTCTTCTCCCCCCCCTGCCTCATCTCCAACCCCCCCCCCGTACCGGGCCTGTTGTAGTCGGGCGTGTTCCTGCCCGTGAGGCTGTGGTAGGGCGAGGCGGCCGGGCCCAGGGCGGCGATCATCTCCATGACGTTGGGCAGCACCATGTGACTCGGGCTGACGGTGCGGCAGCGCTTCAGCACCGGGCCGTCGGGCTCCTCCTTGATGAGGTCCGGCTTCACCGGCACCGGCCGCCAGCCGCACACCGGGTCGATGGTGATCTCCTCGTAGTCGGAGCTGACGGAGAAGGAGACGCAGGCGCTTAGCGACCGGACCGACTCCAGGACCCAGAACCCGGGCGCCGCGCCAACACTTACTTCTGGATGTAGACCAGGATCCCCAGCATGTACTGGTCCACCTCCAGACCCTCCAGCAGCGCCGTCTTACTGCGGAGGAGAGGGACACGGTCAGCAGAGGGTCTAGAGGGTCTAGAGGGTCTAGAGGGTTCTAGAGGATCTAGAGGGTCTAGAGGGTTCTAGAGGATCTAGATTCTAGAGGGTCTAGAGGGTTCTAGAGGATCTAGAGGGTTCTAGAGGATCTAGATTCTAGAGGTTCTAGAGGGTTCTAGAGGATCTAGAGGGTTCTAAAGTTACTGCAGAACCTACTTGCACACCGGACATCTCCAGGTTCCTCTCTCACAGTTCAGCTGCAGGTACGACTCCAGGTCGAAGCACTGAGGACGACACACAGGACACTCTGACTCTGTGTGTGTGTCTCTGTGTGTGTGTGTGTGTGTGTGTGTGTGTACCTGTATGTGTCTCTGTGTGTGTGTGTGTGTGTACCTGAATGTGTCTCTCTGTGTGTGTGTGTGTGTATGTGTCTCTGTGTGTGTGTGTGTGTGTGTGTACATGTATGTGTCTGTGTGTGTGTGTGTGTGTCTCTGTGTGTGTGTGTGTGTGTACCTGAATGTGTCTCTCTGTGTGTGTGTGTGTATGTGTCTCTGTGTGTGTGTGTGTGTGTGTGTGTACCTGTATGTGTCTCTCTGTGTGTGTGTGTGTGTCTCTGTGTGTGTGTGTGTGTGTACCTGAATGTGTCTCTCTGTGTGTGTGTGTGTACCTGAATGTGTCTCTGTGTGTGTGTGTGTGTGTACCTGTATGTGTCTCTGTGTGTGTGTGTCTCTGTGTGTGTGTGTGTGTACCTGAATGTGTCTCTCTGTGTGTGTGTATGTGTCTGTGTGTGTGTGTGTACCTGTATGTGTCTCTGTGTGTGTGTGTGTGTCTCTGTGTGTGTGTGTGTGTGTGTGTCTCTCTGTGTGTGTGTGTGTGTGAATGTGTGATGTCTGTGTGTGTGTGTGTGTACCTGTATGTGTCTCTGTGTGTGTGTGTCTCTGTGTGTGTGTGTGTACCTGAATGTGTCTCTCTGTGTGTGTATGTGTCTGTGTGTGTGTGTGTACCTGTATGTGTCTCTGTGTGTGTGTGTGTGTGTGTGTGTGTGTGTGTGTGTACCTGTATGTGTCTCTGTGTGTGTGTGTCTCTGTGTGTGTGTGTGTGTACCTGAATGTGTCTCTCTGTGTGTGTATGTGTCTCTGTGTGTGTGTGTGTACCTGTATGTGTCTCTCTGTGTGTGTATGTGTCTCTGTGTGTGTGTGTGTGTGTACCTGTATGTGTCTCTCTGTGTGTGTATGTGTCTCTGTGTGTGTGTGTGTGTGTACCTGTATGTGTCTCTGTGTGTGTGTGTCTCTGTGTGTGTGTGTGTGTACCTGAATGTGTCTCTCTGTGTGTGTATGTGTCTCTGTGTCTCTGTGTGTGTGTGTGTGTGTGTGTGTGTGTGTACCTGTATGTGTCTGCAGTCGTGGCCCCTGGCCGGCAGCTGGATGCGCCTGAAGGTGATCGGACACTTCAGGGAAACCTTGATGGCGGTCTGCTCCACGCCGTCCTCTCCGTTGAGCCCGGGGGTCCCGGGGATGGTCCCGCTGCTGAAGTTCCTCTTGACTGAGGGACAGGAAGTACACTCAGGGGACAGGAAGTACACTCAGGGGACAGGAAGTAGATTTAGGATAAAGCTCGAAGCTCACACCTCAGACTTCAGCCACTGGATCACTAAACCAGGACGTTTAAAACATAATAATATACATATTTCTTTAAATATATACATTTCTTTCTTTAAATGTATATATATATATATATATATATATATATATATATATATATATATATATATATTTAAGAACATATATATATATCTTTAAAAATATATATTTCTTTAGAAACTAAATATATTAAAAGAAATATATATATATATATATATATATATATATATATATATATATATATATATATTTTTAGATTTACATTTTTACATCATCTGCAAATTAACTAAAAGTAAATAAGTAGTTAAAAAGTAAAATATTTCCTCCAGAGTTGTACTTCACTTGACTAAATATAATTTCCAGATTAAACTAGATTAAAACTAAAAAGATAAAACTCCAGAACCGTAAAAATATGGAAACCTTTGTTTGTGAACGTCAGACAATAAAAAGACAATTAAGTTAAAAAACGATAACAAATAAAAACATAAACTTGCAGCGACACAAAAGAAGTGAAAACAAAAGAGGAAATAAACATAAAACATTAATGTTCCTCGAGTCACATTCCTCTTAAGATTTTTTATATTTCAATGTTTGATTCATTTAAATAAAATTCCAGACATTTATTTCAGTAAGTAAAACGTACGACATGAAGTCGATAAAAACATAAACGAGACGGTTAAACTCAGTAAAGTGCCGAGCGGCTGGACTCACTCTTCGTGATGCAGTGCTCGGCCGGCAGCAGCCTCTTCTTCATCAGGCCCTGCAGCACCGAGCGCACCGAGGGCCGGTGGACCAGCTGCAGCACGAACAGGTGGGACTGGACACACACACACACACACACACACACACACACACACAGGGGTTAATGAGTGTGTTTCTATGTAAAGGTAGGATTGTGTCACATTCACCACACAGGGGTTCTAAAGGTGTTTTAATAAGTGTGTGTGTGAACAGGTATGATTGCGTAATAGGTGTGTGTGTGTGTGTGTGTGGGGTCACACTCACACAGCAGCAGGCGGTGACGGTGATCTGGACCGTGTTGCGACCCGGTTGGCAGACGGGCTTCAGGTACAGCGGCTTGTGCGACGTCTTGTTGTCGCCTCGCTCGATGCACAGAGGAGTCGCGTTGACGCTCACCTGCAGGGGGCGAGGGGGACACGTCACATATTAAAATGATCAATAAGACTATAAATCAACCATAAACTTCCCTTAAGAGCATTAAAAGCACAGAGACGCTCACTTGGACAGACGCCGGCCAGTTGGTGTTCATCTGCCGGTCCTCGTGGTGGTAACACTTAAACTGCAGCTCCAGGTCCGGCCTGCAGGGGGCGACAGAGCACAGCGGTCAGAGGGGGAGGGAGAGAGAGAGCGAGAGCGAGAGAGAGAGAGAGAGAGAGACTGGGTGGGGTGAGCAGACATTCCTCGTTTGTTTTTTCTTCTTCTCCTGGAGGAACATGTGAGTTCAGTCCGATGCGACATGTTTCAGACCCATTTTGTTACAAACTTTCAAAATAAAAGATGAAAACATGAATAATGATGACTATAAATAAAATGATCAGAATTTGCCGAAAAAATAAATAAATTTAAATCACAATCATTCTACCTCTTTATTCACCTGCAGTAGAAATAAATATATATAAGAAAACTAAACATCATGATGTTCAGAGGAGAAGAACATTTGAGGTAAGCAACCATATGCTGGACTAAACTTTTTCGCCTCAGTTAAAATAAAAAGAAAGAAACATTATAAAAAAGGTAAATAAATAAGATAAAAGAAGGAAACATCTGCCTCAGTAGAAGTCATATATTTTTTTATTTATGTACGTATTTATCTGTTTCCTATAGATATATATATATATTTATATAAATAAAATAGATAAATATATTTAAAAGAAAAAAGAAAAAATGATGTATATATTATATATATATATATCTTTAAATATATATATATATCTTTAAATATATATACGTCTTTAAAAGGATATATATAAAGATATATTTATAAAAAATATATTATATATATATTTTTTTTTTTTTCTAAACATAAATAAATACAAGTTAATGTATATATATATATATTTCTTTAGTCCCACACGGAACCACCTGACGGGACAGAGAAGCGGCCGCACCTCAACATGAGCGTCTTGTAGACGGAGTCCCTCAGCTGGAAGGCGTGGTTACTGACCGCCAGGTTGTGCTCCAGCCTGAACGGCTCCAGCACCACGCCGTCCCGCACCGGGAACGTCAGGCGCAGGTCGTCGCTCGGGTTTCCTTCAAGGGGGGGGGGGGGCAAAGAGGCGGAGCTTCATGATTCAGTTCCTGCACGATAGCTCGAGCGGGCTCCGGTTCAGTCACGTGTTCCTCACCTGTGGACACCTGCTGGGGGTTGATGTTGGGCTTGGTGTCCTGGGGCAGGTAGGGGGGCTTGCTGTCCTGGCCCGGGGACAGGTACGGGGGTATGGACGTCCCGGGCGTCATCGGCGGCGTGGGATTCCCTCCCATCGGCGAGCTGGGGTACCCGGGCATCACGCCCCCCCGACCCGGCTGAGAGACGAGGACGCAGCGTTGAGAAACTCAAAGGCTCAAAACCAAGAGACAAAAACTAAACCGACCCCGAGCCAGGAGCTTCAAAGACAACAGCATCGTCGTTACAGACGGGCCTTGAACACATCGCGAGACAAACCTCCGGCACGAAGCTTACATAGTTAAACGTCTTGGTTTACTTTGATCAGATTGAGTAAAGAGGCTGGAAACACGAGGGTGATTCATGTTGGTTGGAAATGTTTGATAAATAGATTCTATTGTTTTTCAATCTTTGTAAAATAAATGATCAAAGAAATCAACTTTCTCCTTCATGACGTCATAATAACTTCTTCTGCACTAAAGACGGTTCTAGTTCTCTGAAGAGGAGCAGGACTTTTATTTTGAAGGCCAATAAGCGGAGGACTCACCCCGCTGGCGGCCGCCTGTGTGAAGGCGTTGTAGCCCCCCGGCCCCCCAGAGGGGAGGCTGCCCTGACCGTTGAACGGCTCCGACTGCACAACAACAACAACAACAACAACAACAACAACAAGACGGCCAACGTGAGACTCCAACAGCGTTAACAACTTTTTAAAAATGTTAAATTCAGTTTGTGAGTAAAATAAATAAATTCCAAACATTAGGAGAAAGACAACAAAAGAAAACAAACTTTATAACACATTAAGAACGTGTTACTAAAACTTTGTGTTTTATTAAACTGGCTTTAAATTAAAGAAGAAGAAAAAGAAGGGAAAAAAAAGAAAAGATAAAAAAGGAGAAGAAGAAAAAGAAGAAGAAGAAGAAGAAGAAGTTGTGAGCGTTGTGTCAACTGGCTGAACTGGAGGCGGACCTTGTAGTA
This sequence comes from Liparis tanakae, assembly GCA_036178185.1. Lineage (NCBI taxonomy): Eukaryota > Metazoa > Chordata > Actinopteri > Perciformes > Liparidae > Liparis > Liparis tanakae. The sequence continues at coordinate 18,953,170 of CM070090.1, read as the reverse complement.
CTGGGGCGGGTTGGGCTGGCCCGCTCCGGGGGGGAACTGCCCCGGGCCGGAGGTGTACTGCCCCATGAGAGGCATCCGGCTGGAGGGGTAAGAGGGGGAGGTGGCACATCGCTGCTGTGGACCAGAGGGGTACTGCAGGGGCTGCGTGGGGTACCCCGACATCCCCCCAGACCCGTACTGCTGCACCGGGAAACCCTGAGAGAGGAGCCGGACTGAGACTTCTATACAACCAGAGGAGCCCCCTGGTGGTCAGGAGAGAGAATGCAGTCTGCTGCCTCGCCACTAGGTGGCACCACATTCTCACACACTGTCCCTTTAAGAGGATATGAACTCCACTGACCTCGGAGTGAAAGGGCCGCTTGAGGCCCTGCTGGGGGCCGGGGTAACCTCCGTGCTGAGGCATCTTCTGGGCCTGGGCCGGGTGGGTCGGATACAGGCCTCCGCTGGACGGGGGGGGTCCGGGTCTGGAGGAGACCATCCCCGGGGGGCCGCGGGGGCCGGCATGGGACAGGAACTGGGTGCTGTAGGAGGATGCTCCACCCATCTGGGAGGGGAAGTACGACAGCATGTCACAACAAAGCTGACAGCTGATCAGGGATCAGATGTAAAGCAGGAATAAAGCCAGAGAATCTCATAACTATGATACCTTAGATAGGCCTGTAGATTATTACATGAGGCCAACAGTCATTCATTAATATAGAACAATTCATTTCAGACACAATAAAACTTCCTCTTACATTTATTTAGAAGAAAAACAAAAATGTCAGTTTGAAATAAAAATAATTAATTAATAACATTTATATAAATAATAACATATATATAAAACATTTAAAATAAAAATAGTATAAATTAAAAAATATATAGAGATTAAAAAATACATATATAAAATAGAATATATATATATAAATAATATATATAAATTAAAATACATATATTAAATAATATATATATATATATATATATATATATATATATATATATATATATATATAAAGTAAATAATGAAAATGTTTACATTTACTTGGCCATAGTTCAGCTCCTGGTTCTGTTTCTCTTGTATTGCTGCTACGGTTGCCGTGGCGGTGGCGGTTGCAGTGGCACCTCCACCGTTACCAGAGTAACTGCAGGGGGCGGAGACTAAGAGGTGAGTGGGACAGGTGAGCCGAGTGTGTGTGTGTGTGTGTGTGTGTGTGTGTCAACAGCATGAGTCGTGGGCGAGAGCTGCCACATGTTGATGTTATAATCAAGTAGTGGTACCTCCCCCTTCATCAAGTAGTGGTACCTCCCCCTTCATCAAGTAGTGGTACCTCCCCCTTCATCAAGTAGTGGTACCTCCCCCTTCATCAAGTAGTGGTACCTCCCCCTTCATCAAGTAGCCACGTACCTCCCCCCGTAGCCCGAGGCCGGGTTGTAGGCGCCGCCCGGCCGCCCGTACATGACGGGCTGGCCGTAGCCTTTGGACATGGCGTCTCCGTACGACTGGCCCATGTACTGGGGGCCCATGCCGGGGCCGCCGCCGGGCATCATGTGACCGCCGGAGCTGTCGCCCGGACCCATGGGTGCACCAAACACCTGGGGAGGGAGGGAGAGGGAGAGAGAGAGAGGGGAGAGAGAGAGAGAGGGGGAGAGAGAGAGAGAGAGAGAGAGACAGACAGACAGACAGACAGACAGACAGACAGACAGACAGACAGACAGACAGACAGACAGACAGACAGAGAGAGAGAGAGAGAGACATGAAGGTCTCCTGGGCCGCCCGGTGTCGGTTCTCTGGTGAAGCATCCGGTCCTCACAGGTTTTTACTTTATCAACATCTGACCACAAGTTTCAAGTCGATGTTTCTGCATTTTAAACTCATCAGATACATTCACTCTTTAGAATAATCCTACAGTTCACTTTCTATGAATCCTTCAAAAATAAGATTGACCACACGTGGCATTACGTTTCCTGTTATATTGAATACCTGGCTGTGCGTGGGATTGGTCACGCCCCACACGGTGGTGACGACAGAGAGGGATCCTGGGTGCTGATTGGCTCCTGGTTGCCAGGAAACTGGGTCATTCAGGAAGGGGCCGTCGCTGCTGCAGAGGAGAGACTGCGACAGTTACACCGCTTCAGGGGCGCCGCGCGCCTTAAGCCGTACGGCGTGCGCCCGACGCCATATGCCCGGCGCCGTGCGCTCTACGCTCTACGCTCTACGCTCTACGCTCTACGCTCTACGCCGTGCAGAAGCCAAAAGGTGTCCATGTAGTCCTGGTCCTCTAGAGACCGGTTCTACTGATCACAACAAAACCATAACAAGCCCAGGGTTCACCTGAGGAGAGAGAGGGAGGGGGAGGGAGAGAGAGGGGGAGGGAGAGAGAGAGAGAGAGAGAGTGTGTGAGTGTGAGTGTGTGTGTACCTTTGCGGATTGGGAGGCAGGGAAGGTTTCATGGAGTGGGGGTTCATCGGATGAAGGGGGGGATCATTCGAGAGCCCCCACTGTCCTCAAGAGGCAGCCCTGAGGAGGAGGAGGAGGAGGAGGAGGAGGAGGAGGAGGAGGAGGAGGAGGAGGAGGAGGAGGAGGACATGTCATTGAGAGCTCATTGACTGCAGAGGGACAGGTCATCATCATCATCCGTGCACAACAGACACACACGAGGAATCACATGTAACGTATTGTTGTTGTTGTTGTTGTTGTTGTTGTTGTCTCTCTTCAACAACAGAGGTTTCCTCCACAGCGGTGCTCCTGCTAACCATGTTTCTTTATCCAAAACACACACGTACCCTCCTGCTCCTCCTCCTCCTCCTCTTTCTTCCTTTGTGGTTTTCAGATGTGGGTCACATCTGTGCTGCAGTCACATGACGTCTCTACCTGGATTCCCTCACTACCCCCCCCCCCGATCAAACGACAACATGTTAATCTAAAGTGTAATAGCTGGAGACATCTGCTCCTCCAATCAGGAGCCTCGTGGCATCTCCTCCAATCAGGAGCCTCGTGGCTAACAGAAGTTTTGGGGCGTTTTGATGTTTCCGTCACATTTCCCTCTCTGTGGGCTCGTTTGTTCCTTCAAAATAAAAGCCCATGTCCTCTTTAGACAGAACCGTCTGGACCAGAAGTCCTTGAAGGCGTCTTTAGTGCAGAGCAGCAGGTACTATGACATCATCGATAATAATAATCAATAAGACACGTAAGCGTCTTTGATCATTTATGTTCCACATGTTGTGAAGTGGAAGCTTCATATGCTGTAAATATTTACAACGTCACGTCTCCGTGGTGACCTCCTGAGGCCAGAGTCCTCGTCACCTCGCCTCAGGTGAGTCAGCGATGACGTCATCGCTCCACTGAGCAGCTCAGAGTTTAACGCTTCAACACAATCTGATTTAAAGTAAACAGATTATTTGAGGAGAGATTTTAAATACGAGAAAATATGTTTTATGAAATAGTGAAAATATTAGTTGTGCCTTCTTTGTCTGCCGGGAGCGTTCAACGACCGTAGGAAAGATGACAATCTGACCATAATGCTAGACAATATAGCATCTGGCTGCGTTAAAATAAAGAAAACTAGAACTTTCCAACAGAATATTAATCTATAAAATTGTATTGTATTTATTTTTTTTGTTTGATTGAAAAAAAGGGGGGAAATATCCTTTTCTTTTGTAATTTAGCCCGTCCTCAGTGGATGGGGTGGACAAAATAATAAGAACACCCGTCAGTACATCGTAACACGAGTTCGTACAAACGTCATCCTCCAAAAACGTAAAACATCACAAACCTTCAGGAAGGATTTTTTTTAGACGATTAAGACGTGACAACTTTCCACTGATATCTGTTTAAAAATAATAATTTCCACCGTTAACCGAACGCTCGTCTGTTATTTAATATTCAACGTCAGACAGAAAGACTCTTAATAAAGAGATCAGGAGCTGAGATAGACCAATTAATAGAGAAAAGATGGTATGACTGAGGAAGAGGAGGAGGAGGAGGAAAAGAGGAGGAGGAGGAGGAGACAGAGGAGGAGTAGGAGGAGAAAAAGACAGAAGAGAAGAAGTCATCAGAAGAAGAAGAAGAAGTGATGTCTGTAGTTGGCCAGTGGGTGAAATACATTCACTAAAGTAGTAGAACTCAGAGGTACTTTAGAGTACTGTGATGTTCAGATACTATGAATATATACTATAGAAGTACATGTAGTTGTACATGTACAACAACATGTAGAGTAATAGTTATATAACTATAACTCTACATGTTGATATACATGTACCACTATAACTCTACATGTATAGTTATACACAATTACATATACAACTATAACTCTACATGTATAGTTATACATAAACAACTATAACTCTACATGTATAGTTATACATAAACAACTATAACTCTACATGTATAGTTATACATAAACAACTATAACTCTACATGAATAGTTATACATAAAAAACTATAACTCTACATGAATAGTTATACATATACAACTATAACTCTACATGTTGTTGTACATGTACAACAACATGTAGAGTAATAGTTATATAACTACAACTCTACATGTATAGTTATACATATACAACCATCACTCTACATGTTTAGTTGTATAACTATACATGTATAAATAGTAATAGTTATAGTTGTGCTCCTCCAGAACCAGCTCCTCGTGACCTCTGACCCGAGCGACCTGACAGCAACACAACATGTTGTTGAGCCGCGGTGCGTCCAGGAAGTCGTGTGCAGACAGGGGACACACACACACACACAGCACAATGACCCCTCGGTAACACAATGGAGCGGTGCAGCAGCCCGCGGACCACCTCCACCTGCTGCACCGCTCCGCACCGCACCGCTCCGCACCGCACCGCGCCGCACCGCACCGCACCGCACGCCGCAGCGGAACAAAGCGGCGTGCACGCCAGGGAGAGCCTGCGCGCCCGCTGCGCACACACACACACACACACACACACACACACACACACATACAAATAACCAACACACGTACACACACAAATAACAAACACACGAGGAAAAAGAGAGCACGTCAGGCGTGTTATTTCCTCCTACCTGAGCCGAGCAGCGCGATAAACGTGGAGGTCGCAGCTCCCGCGTGCACGCGCGTAACAGGTGATTTAATAACAATATAAATGGGACGCGTGTGCGCGAGAACGCGCGTGATGAACTCCGGTCGGAGAGAGAAACCGGAGCGGAGGAGACACGCTGCGCGGAGCTAGGCTAGGAGGCTAGGCTAGGCTAGGCTAATGTCGATAACCGTTAATAATATAGTTCCTTTGCTCTCCGCCCCTCGGTCCGGGCCGTTGAAGTGTACATCCGCTATGAAGACATATCACTCCGCTATGAAGACATATCACTCCGCTGTTTCTGGTCTTTTTAAATTAACTGTCACCCGAAAACGAGCTAACAGGCTAGGCTAGCTCAGTGAGATGGAGCTGGTTCTGGAGGGGGGGCGTCTATAACCTGGCACCTTCCTCATTGCACAATGACTCCTCCCCCTTCTTCCTCTTCCTTCTCCTCCTCTTCCTCCTCTAGAGCAGCAGATCTTTTTTTGAGAAAGGGAGGAGGGGGTAGATCATGAGGAATGACGTCACCAGTGCATGATCACTTATGTTATGATCCATGCATCGTGGGTTGTGTGACCCCCCTCCTCCTCTTCCTCCTCTTCCTCCCATCATGCACTGGGTGATTATGTCCCAATGTGAGAAAAAGGTGGTATATTTCTTTGTGTGTGTGTGATGGGGGGGGGCAGTGCAGCATGGATAATATACAAAATAATAAAAAAAGTCTCTCAGACCTCCGTTGCCCTGGAAACAGGTGCTGAGATTTCACATTTCTTCTTTTTTTCGCTTCTTCTACACACATACACACACACATACACGCACACACACATACACACACTAACCATATTACTCCTCCATCTCCTCTACACTCCACACTACTGCTGCTGCTTCCTCCCCCCACGACCTGCCGCATAGTACAATCACACACTCACACTCACACACTTATACACACAGTCACACACACAGACACACTTTTCAATCTACTACTGCAGTCATTTCACAATGTCACAGGACAGAGTGACTCCTCCACCACATTATAGCTCCGCACACATGCACGCGTGCACACACACGTGCACACGCACTTGCACACGCAACACTGAGCCTCCGAGGCGTTGAGCCTCCTCTGACTCTGAGACGGCAACAAACTGACCTCCAGGAGGAAATTAGGAATGCAGGGATGATAGTGTGTGTGTGTGTGTGTGTGTGTGTGTGTGTGTGTGTTTGTGTGTGTGTGTGTGGGGGGGGGGGGGGGGGCTTCGTACATAAAAATGTACAAAGCTCGTATGGATCCACTGCAGGTGGTTATTATCATTATTATTGTTATTATTATTATTATTATTATTATTATTATTATTATTATTATTACATATTCAGGACGGAGGAGGGGGCGTGTCCTCTCTCACGCTTCATGCCTTTTTAAGTCATCCCCTATGTGTTTCTGCTGGTGTGTGCGTGTGTGTGTGCGCGCGCGTGTGTGTGTGCGTGTGTGTGTGCGTGCATGTGCATGTGTGCATTCCATTGTAGTGACTTCTCTCTCTGGCAGGAGGCGGAACATTCCAGGGAAATGGCTGACCCAGAATAACACACACTCACACCTAAACGCACACATGCACACGTACACGCGTACACCCACACACTTGCACACACACACACACATGCACACTTACACACGTACACCCACACACATACACGTACACCCACGCACACACACGGTTTGTTGGAGGCAATCAATTGTCCAATTTTACATTAAAAACATATAAAATGCGACATTTTCTTTAATATTGAAAGAAGCGATTTACAATGTTTTGTCTTGTGAACATTAAATATTTTTGTGCAAAGAGAAATAATATCAAATATAAACATTTACATGAAATGTGTGTCAGTGGCTCAACGTCATAATTAAAGATAATTAAACCTGCCGGGATGAAATAAATAAAATGTAACTCCAACTTCACAGAATGTTATTTAGCTGCTTACACTTAAATAATAAAGTAATATATTGAAATTTAGACTAAATTATTTAAAAAAAGGTGATGCCAGCAGTAAGTATTTGTTTTAACTCATTTTTAATAAAATAAAATAAATAAATTAAATGAATAAATATATGTTTTAAAAAAAAGATACACAATAAAATAAATTAACAATATAAATAAATACAATACCAAAAACAATTTTAATTTTTATGAATATTATTATCAATACTTACATTAGTTTTATTATCATTATAATGATTGCATACATTTGTATTATTATCATTATCATTATTATTATTATTATTATTATTATTATTATTATTATTATTATTATCTTGATTAACTATCATATTGATATATTATCGTTGGTGGCTCACTGCCGCCACCTAGTGGTCAAAAAATCCACCAGACAGATTAAAGTTATTGTGACGACACAGAATAAAAACACATCGATCCTCCAGGTGTCACACATATTAATATTTAAAATAATTCTCAATAGTTTTTTAAATTAAAAATACCCGTAGTCATCTATTGTTTATTAATAACAGCACCATCTCAAGGGAAATGCACTTTTACCGCACTACATTTAATTAATTAATATTAAAATTAATACAAAATATGAATTCAATATTAAATGATAAAGTGTTATTTATTAAGAATTAACCAGACAGCTTTATATACACACTAATTTAAATATATACATATATATATACACATAAATACATATATAAATATATATATATTTATATATATATATATATATATATATATATATATATACATACAAAAATATTATACTGTGAGTTAAATGTATTGATACTATATACTGTATCGGTATATAATATTAAAATTAATACAAAATATGAATTCAATATTAAATGATAAAGTGTTATTTATTAAGAATTAACCAGACAGCTTTATATACACACTAATTTAAATATATACATATATATACACATAAATACATATATAAATATATATATATATATATATATATATATATATACATACAAAAATATTATACTGTGAGTTAAATGTATTGATACTATATACTGTATCGGTATATAACTCATAATACATAAGAAACACCTAATTAAAAACCCTCTAGAATATCTAAAGTTATACTTCAGTACAGTACAATAAATATATTGAATGTATTCTACTACTATACTTTATATTAATTGTCGTTCTTTCCACCACATTAATTAATTATTTAATTAATTACATGTATGTTTAAAAACAAATAAAAAATCCACTATTTGTTTGTTTAAACGTGAATAAAGTGTCAGCTTCTGAAAGAGTTCACCCTCAGGATATTAATATTATATATGTATAATAGTACATACTTTAGAACATGTCACGTGTTTGAAAACGCAGCTTAACTTTCGCTTTCGCCCTAAAGTGAAAGTGACTCTCCTCGCGACAGACGCGTGTCCGCGACCAGAGGGCCAGACAGTCACGTGACTTCTGACCATCGTGGACGTGTTGGGGTGAAGGGTGAGTACCTGGACGAGTACCTGGACGAGTACCTGGACCTGGACCTGGACCTGGACCCGGACCTAGACCTGTAGTTTAAGGTGAGCGGACTCGACGTCCTTAGGGGGCGCGTGTCAGCGTCAAAGAGAGGACTGCGCGCGTGTGTGTGCATGTGTGTGCGTGTGTGCGTGCGTGCGTGTGTGCGTGTGTGCGTGTGTGCGTGTGTGCGTGTGTGCGCGTGTTTATATGTGTGTGTAAGACGTTATTTGGATAACCAGGAAGTCAGATCCTTCATTCACTTTAAGTCTCACGTCGTGTTGGTTCTAGCGCCCCCTGTGGAGGGAGGTGGTAGCGTCCCTGAGAACCAGGGTCCCTTTAGACCCCCCCCCCCCCCCCCCGCTGCAACAGGAAGTCACAGTGTTCAGTGTTTCTCAAACAGGAAGTCGAGCCTCCTGCTTCTCCAACATCTAGACCCGCTCACATGGAGCTCCTCTGTTTCCTGTTCTGTCTGAAGCTCCAGTGATGGCCAAACGCAACGACAGCTCCCAAGTGAGAGACCTGATGTGGTTTGACGAGGACTCAAATCCGCCCGGCGCCTCCTCCTCCTCCTCCTGCGTCTCCTCCTCTCCCCAGCCCTCCTGTCCAGCGGATGTGAGCGGTGGACGGGTGGAGGCGGTGGAGGCGGTGGAGGCGGTGGAGGCGGTGGAGGGCTCTTCCTCCGCCTGCCCGATGAACCGGCTGAAGCATCTTCCTCAGTGTGAGAACCGGGCCGGCCGCCTGACCTTCAGCCGGACCAGCAGCGTCCTCGTGGACGTAAGACGCCACAGGCTTCAGGAGTTTGACCTCTACTCTGACCTCTACTCTGACCTCTACTCTGACCTCTACTCTGACCTCTACTCTGACCTCTACTCTGACCTCCACTCTGACCTCCACTTTGACCTCCACTCTGACCTTTCTGACACACTTCAGGTCAAAGGGTCAGCTGATGCCTCTGAGGGGTCGGCAGGAGGAGGAGCTACGATCCTCTTTTCTCAAGTTATCTAAACGTTCCTCCTGTGCCGTGTCCTCTCAGGTGGAGGTGTTCAACTGTGGGGGTGGAGTCATTCCTCGGGAGGGGAGGGACATGTGGAACGCTAACTTTGTGAAAATGCCCAGTTCACCGAGTAGCGTGATGCTGGCCAAGTCCTTCCTCAGCACGGTGTGTAGGAGGCGCTCACCTGAGGCACACCGGGGCCCGTCGCCACGGCAACATGTCAACACGTCTCTCTGTCTTCAGCAACCCAGCCAGACGAGCAGGTGGGACGTGATCTCCAAGAAGCTGAGCGCTCTGGCCAGGAAGACCACGGCGAGCGCCGAGGATGTGGAGGTGAAGCCTGTTCCCATAGCAACCGGCCATCACTCAACTCACACCGCTACACTGTTGCTTGTTGGGCTACATCTTTGATGTTCTACCTATCCATCCATCCATTCATCTATCTATCCATCTATCTATCTATCTATCTATCTATCTATCCATCTATCTATCTATCTATCTATCGATCTATCTATCTATCTATCTATCCATTCATCTATCTATCTATCTATCCATCTATCTATCTATCTATCTATCTATCTATCCATCTATCTATCTATCTATCTATCTATCTATCTATCGATCTATCTATCTATCTATCTATCTATCTATCTATCTATCTATCTATCTATCGATCTATCTATCTATCTATCTATCCATCTACCCCTCAGTGTTGACATTCTATTGTCTTCCATTGTGTCTCTAGGACGCCATCATGAAGTACAACCCCAAGTATAAAGGCCAGTGGTCCTTCGACGCCCTCATCCTCTTCGTGAAGGTCAGAGGTCGCGCCTGTCCTCTCGTCCTCCGCTCCGTGTCTCTAGAGATCTCATCCTCTCATTCCCTCTCCAGGTCGTCCCCAAGGCTGAAAACGACTTCGCCAAACTGTTCCCCAAGATAGCGGCGTTGGCCCTGAAGCTGCCCGCCACCGTGAAGACGGTACGAACCCACAGGACACACACTACACACACTACACACACACCACACACACACTACACACACCACACACACCACACACACTACACACACACCACACACACCACACACACACCACACACACCACACACACACCACACACACCACACACACCACACACACACCACACACACACTACACACACTGCACACACCACACACACACTACACACACCACACACACTACGCTACACACATCACCCTGAACACCAGACATGTGATGGAGCTCTAACAATACCTATTACATAAAGATAAACATATTATATTACAGTATGTCAGTTTATACATTATTTTACTAAATACACTTAATGTGCACCTTTTAAAGATGACAAATATAGGGGAATATTTAAAATATATATCAATAAAAAGAATTACAAATAATAATTAATTATATAATAATATTATTTCATAATCATTTCTCTATTATTATTATTATTATTATTATTATTATTGTTATAATAATAAATAAAGATGAAACATGAAAGCAGGTATTTAAAATAATAATCATTTAAAAATATAAATATACGTTTTTAAAATATATGTATATATATATTTAAACATATATATATTAAAAAAATAAATGACTCCCTAGAATCTGTTTAGTTCAGAATAAATCTAAATATATAATAATTACATTTCATAATTATTTCAGAGCATTAGTTTCAGTCTTTGATTGTTGTATCCATCAATCATGTTTAAAATCCCTCAAAATAAAATAATTCAATGTTTTTAACCCCTAGATTCTGCATTAATTCACAAGAACATCCTAAATACACACATGTGTTTAATAACATGCGTGTAATAATAATAGTGTATAACCTGCAGGGCGTCCCGCTGCTGAAGAGGGGAAGCTCCGCCTCCATCACGCTGTCCCAGGTGCAGATCGCCTGCCTGCTCGCCAACGCCTTCTTCTGCACCTTCCCCCACCGCAACGCCGCCGGGCCGCACTCCGAGTACACGGGGTACCCCTCCATCAACTTCACCCGGTGAGAGGGAGTGTGAGTGAGTGTGTGTGTGTGTGTGTGTAGTCACGGTGTGTAGTCACGGTGTGTAACCCTCGTTCTCAGACTCTTCGGTCAGTGGTCGTCACGGAAGAAAGAAAAGCTGAGAGCTGTGATGCAATACTTCAGAGTGATGACGAAGGAGCGTGAGTTACCCTCCTCTTCCTCATGTGTGTGAGACAGTTCATCTTCCTCATGTGTGTGAGACAGTTCACCCTCCTCTTCCTCGTCTTTACAGAATCCAGACCTAATGGCTTGGTGACGTTTGAGAGGCGCTGCTTCAAAGACACGGAGATGCCCAACTGGACACGGTGATATTATCATTATTAATAATAATAATAAAATAATAATCATTATTATGATAGTAATACAAAATATTATAATTATTATTTTTATTATGATAATACTAAAATAAAAATGATAGTAATTCAAATTATTCAAATTATGATAATAATATTAATAGTAATAATTAATAATATTGTGAGTGACTGTTTGTGTGTCAGCTGTGAAGAGAAGATGAACAAACTTCACGTGGCGTCAGGCGGCGCCATCGAGACGGAGGGAACCGGTTTACTGCAGGTGAGACCGGCAGGAAGCAGCTGCTGCAGCAGAGCACGGTTCAAACTACGAGTGTGTGTGTGTGTGTGTGTGTGTGTGTGTGTGTGTAGGTGGACTTTGCCTCCAGCTGGGTCGGTGGGGGGGTCCTGGGTTCTGGTCTGGTCCAGGAGGAGATCCTCTTCCTCTTGAGTCCGGAGCTCATCGTGTCGCGCCTCTTCACGGAGAAGCTCGGGGACACCGAGTGTCTGATCGTCACAGGTTATGGATCAGTTATTGGTTATGGATCGGTTATTGGTTATTACACCTCATGACTCTCAACCAATCAGAATGCTGTATTTCACGTTGGTGGTTTCCTGCGTGTGTTTCAGGCTCGCAGCAGTTCAGCCGGTACTCGGGCTTCGGGGACAGCTTCGAGTGGGCGGGGCCTCACGACGACCTCCTGCAAAGGTACGAGCTCCGCCTCCACGTGTGTGCGTCCGAGTGTCGCCGTGTCCTCACCACGTCTCGCCATCAGAGACGAGTGGGAGCGGCTGCAGAGGAGAATCCTCGCCATCGACGCCATGAACTTCAAACACCGGAGTGATCAATACACCATGAGCAACGTGACCCGGGAACTCAACAAGGTGAGGGTACAATGAAATGTATTCATATATGTTATAAGTATCATATATATTTACATATATACTATATGATATAATACCATTTTATAATATTATATATTAATGTATATATTATATGTTTATATATTACATAATATATAATGTAACATTAGGATATATTTATATATGTATAGCATACTATATTTATATATATTACATTATATATTTATATCTAATTTATAATATATATATTTACATATTACATAATATAGATTAGTATTATTATCTTTTTAAATATATAATAAGTTATAACAATAGATTATATATATTATATCATATATATATCATATTATATATATTTAAATATTTAAATATTTCATAAAATACAATATATTTATACATGTATTATAATATATTTTTATATATTTTATTATAGTATGTATAATATATTTTTAAAATGATATATTTAATACTAAATAAATATATATAATATATTTAGATATCATATAATATATAATGTAATATTATTAATAATAGATTATATATATATTATATGTTATATATTGTGTTTATTTCATGTGTCCTCTCTGGTTCTCATTTGTACGTAATTCTCCTGGCGTCCCTGAAGGCGTACTGTGGGTTCAAAGGTCGCGACCCCGACGAGCCCGACGTCGCCACGGGCAAGTGGGGCTGCGGCGTGTTCAACGGAGACCCTCAGCTCAAAGGTACGTCAGGGACCACCCGCCCACCCCCCCGCCGGTAGGGACACTATACTTGACCCCCCCCCCCCCCCCCCGTGCAGCCGTGATC
>CM070090.1:18927167-18932167 GCA_036178185.1 Liparis tanakae | reverse complement strand
ACCGGTGGAAGTCCATCCCCTCCACCAGGTTGCCGAGCCCCTCGGGCTCAAAGGAGGTCAGACCCGGGTCGCAGATCTTCCTGTGAAGAAAAGGAGGAGGAGGAGGAGGAGGAGGAGGAGGAAGAGGAGGAAGAGGAGCTTTCATAAATGACACAGTTCTCTTTTCATGCAAAGATAAAACACTTAGACTAAAGCTGCTGGTCTATAGAGTCAGAGTTCTCCTCCCAGCCCATAGCAGAGAGAAAGGAGGAGGAGGAGGTGGAGGAGAAAGAGGAGGAGGAGGAGGAGAAAGAGGAGGAGGAGGAGGAGAAAGAGGAGGAGGAGGAGGAAGAGGAGGAGGAGAAAGAGAAAGAGAAAGAGAAAGAGGAGGAGGAGGAGGAGGAGGACTCACGCGTAGGCCTCAAAGTCTCCGTTGTTCACGGCCTCGATCAGCTGCTCAGTGATCTTTATGATTTCCTGCTTTCGAGCTGCAGAAACAAACAAACAACAAACAAACAAACAACAAACAACAAACCAACACAATGAGATTGTGTTGAAGAACTTCTTCACACTTATTTAAAGTTACACACACCACTTCCTGTTCCCGACAGGAAGTGGTGTCCTCTCCATATAAAAGCCCCTAAACTACCCAGAACCCTTCGGTCTTCTCCAGGGTCTCAACGCGGTTTAGAGTTTTAGGGTTTTAGAGTTTTAAGGTTTTAGAGTTTTAAGGTTTTAGAGTTTTAGGGTTTTAGAGTTTTAAGGTTTTAGAGTTTTAGGGTTTTAGAGTTTTAAGGTTTTAGAGTTTTAGGGTTTTAGAGTTTTAAGGTTTTAGAGTTTTAGGGTTTTAGAGTTTTAGGGTTTTAGAGTTTTAAGGTTTTAGAGTTTTAGGGTTTTAGAGTTTTAAGGTTTTAGTGTTTTAAGGTTTTAGAGTTTTAGGGTTTTAGAGTTTTAAGGTTTTAGAGTTTTAAGGTTTTAGAGTTTGAGGGTTTTAGAGTTTTAGGGTTTTAGAGTTTTAGGGTTTTAGAGTTTTAAGGTTTTAGAGTTTTAAGGTTTTAGAGTTTTAGGGTTTTAGAGTTTTAAGGTTTTAGAGTTTTAAGGTTTTAGAGTTTTAAGGTTTTAGAGTTTTAAGGTTTTAGAGTTTTAGGGTTTTAGAGTTTTAAGGTTTTAGAGTTTTACGTTAGAATGTTTTAATGAAAAAAATGTTTACGTTTGAAAAAAATGTTTCAGTTTCCTTTAAGTTAGAACTTTTATTTGAAGTTAGAACCTTCCATCATCCCCACCGCCGATCCTCTGTTAGGGTCGCGGAGCTGTGGAGCTGAAGGCAGGGTTCACCTGGACAGGGTTCACCTGGACAGGGTTCACCTGGACAGGGTTCACCTGGACAGGGTTCACCTGGACAGGGTTCACCTAGAAAGGTCAGGACAGGTGAACCCTGCCTTCGCCAAATAAGTTATAACTGTTTTTAATCCAAATTCTTTTAAATTGAAATTGAAATTTTTTTATTCAAACATTTTAAAATTCAAACATTTGAAGTTAGAATTTATTTAATACAAAAATTGAATTACATTTAATTTAAATTTTAAACATTTAAATGTTAGAATTTTATTTAATTAACATTTTTTTAAGTTAGAATATTTTTTTATTTTGAAAAATTAAAAAGTTAGAAGTTGTTTTTAGAGTGAGACGTATTAAATCGTTCAATATAATCATGAGCACAACATCATTTATTTTATTCATTACCTTTCACGTCTTCGTCCTCGATCGTGCTGCTGCTGTCCGACGACCCCTGAAGTATACATCACACACAATTAAAAACACGCATACACACAGACACACAGACACACACACACACGCGCACACACACGCACACACACGCTTCTTCCACAGGACGCTGTCATTGTTTCATCTGTTTCACCACAAGGGGGCAGCAGAGGACCAGCAGCACAGCTCTCATGCTGAACACATGAAGGACACACCAGGAGGAGGAGGAGGAGGAGGAGGAGGAGGAGGAGGAGGTACCTTGGTGCCATCTATTGGGTTGTGGATGACAGTCGTCTGAGGCTCCTGGAGGGAGAACGGAGAGAAGATTTAGAAGAAGAGAAGAAAGGGAATGCTGCGTTAAGGAGGTCAATAGGTCAATAGATCAATAGGTCAATAGAAAGAGTACTCACACACACACACTCACCACACACACACACACACACTCACACAAACACTCACACACACACTCACACATACACACACACACACACACTCACACACACACACACACACACTCACACACACACACACACACACATACCAGGGCAGCAGAGGGGGCGTGGCCTTTGGGGTTGGTGCTCGTGCTGTTGGTCTGCGGCTGTACAGGAAACACAAAGTAGAGAGAGTGAGAGGAGGAGAGGAGAGGAGGAGGAGGAGGGAGGAGAGGGAGGAGGAGGAGGGAGGAGGAGGGGAGGAGGGGAGGAGGAGAGGGGAGGGGGGAGAGGAGGGAGGGAGGGAGAGGAGGAGAGGGGAGAGGGAGGAGGAGGGGGAGGAGGGAGGAGGAGGAGGAGGAGAGGGGTTGTCAAAGTATCAGTGTCTCCTCATGTAGCCCCTCCCCTGTAGATTCTCCTCATGTAGCACCTCCCCCTGTAGATTCTCCTCATGTAGCCCCTCCCCCTGTAGATTCTCCTCATGTAGCACCTCCCCCTGTAGATTCTCCTCATGTAGCCCCTCCCCCTGTAGATTCTCCTCATGTAGCACCTCCCCCTGTAGATTCTCCTCATGTAGCACCTCCCCCTGTAGATTCTCCTCATGTAGCACCTCCCCCTGTAGATTCTCCTCATGTAGCCCCTCCCCCTGTAGATTCTCCTCACGTAGCCCCTCCCCCTGTAGATTCTCCTCATGTAGCCCCCCCCCCTGTAGATTCTCCTCATGTAGCACCTCCCCCTGTAGATTCTCCTCATGTAGCACCTCCCCCTGTAGATTCTCCTCATGTAGCACCTCCCCCTGTAGATTCTCCTCATGTAGCCCCTCCCCCTGTAGATTCTCCTCATGTAGCCCCTCCCTCTGTGATGAGCTGGGGAGGCGCTGACAGGCTGAATGTACAGAATACAGACGATACCCCCCCCCCCCCCCCCCCCCCCCCCGAGGTCACGTGACGGTAGAATCCTGATTATGTGACCGTAGATTATCTGGTGGGAAATAATCTGAGATTAGCATCAAGGCAACCGAGGAGAGAGGGCGGTGTGCAGAGGAGGAGGAGGAGGAGGAGGAGGAGGAGGAGGAGGAGGAGGAGGAGAGGAGGAGGAGGAGGAGTAGGAGGAGGAGGAGAGGATGAAGAAGAGGAGGAGGAGGAGGAGGAGGAGAGGAGGAAGAAGAGGAGGAGGAGGAGAGGAGGAAGAGGAGGAGGAGGAGGAGGAGGAGGAGGAGAGGAGGAAGAAGAGGAGGAGGAGGAGGAGGAGGAGGAGAGGAAGAAGAGGAGGAGGAGGAGGAGGAGTAGTAGGAGGAGGAGGAGAGGAGGAAGAGGAGGAGGAGGAGGAGGAGGAGTAGGAGGAGGAGGAGGAAAACATAACGTACACACACACGACTCCAAAAGATCGAAAGTCCCCGAAAACATTTAAAGTTTTATAATCTAAATCTAAATTGTGAAATTTGCACAACAAATATGATCTTTATATGAATTATAAATATTATAATAATCTAAAATCATAAAGATATAAAATGATGCAAACAAGTTATTATCTTGTTGTTGAAAGATCCAAAACACAAGAGAACAAAACTAAGTTAATTAATAATTAATAATAATAAATGCACAAAAAGTTAGGAGCTAGGAATGAGGAGCTAGGAGGGAGGAGCTAGGAGCTCCCATCAAACCGCCAGTGAGAGAGGAGATACCATTCATCCTTCAAAATAAAAGTCTACTTTATTATCTCCATTGAAGCATCATAAAACACATGAATACTTTTGTTTATATTTATATATGTACATATATATGTATATATACATATACATGTATTTATATATATACATATATATGTACATATGTACAGGACTGTCTCAGAAAATTAGAATATTGTGATAAAGTTCTTTATTTTCTGTATGTCATGCATTCTGGATTCATTACCAATCAACTGAAATATTGCAAGCCTTTTATTCTTTTAATATTACTGATTATGGCTTACAGCTTAAGAAAACTCAAATATTCTATCTCTAAATATTAGAATATTTCCTCAGACCAAGTCAAAAAAAAG
This sequence comes from Liparis tanakae, assembly GCA_036178185.1. NCBI lineage: Eukaryota > Metazoa > Chordata > Actinopteri > Perciformes > Liparidae > Liparis > Liparis tanakae. Next base: position 18,927,953 of record CM070090.1, on the reverse strand, counting down.
ATTTCTAACAGCAAAACCAAATCAAACATTGTAAATGTCCATTAATGCACTCAGGACTTGTTGGGAATCCTTTTACGGATGACTGCATCAACGCGGCGTGGCATGGAGGCAATCCGCCTGTGGCATTGCTGAGGTGTTATGGATGCCCAGGAGGCTTCACTAGGGCCTTTAGCTCATCTGCATTGTTGGTCTGGTGTCTCTCAGCTTCCTCTTCACAACACCCCACACATTCTCTCTGGGGTTCAGGCCAATGGAGGCCAGTAATGCCATGGTCAGGACACCAGTTACTGCTGGTTCTGGCACTGGGCAGGTGCCAGATCATGCTGGGAAATGAGATCCTCATCTCCATGGAGCTTTTCAGCAGACTCTAAAGTCTCTTGGTCCACAGCTGCATTGACTCTGGACTGGATGAAACCCAGTGGACCAACACCAGCAGCTGGCATGGCTCCCCAAACCATCACTGACTGGGAGCTTCCCACTGGATTTGATCCACTGGGATGTTGCTCCTCTCCAGCCTTTCTCCAGACTCTGGGCCTTGACTTCCAAGCATCCTGGGCATCCATAACACCTCAGCAATGCCACAGGCTGATTGCCTCCATGCCACGCCGCATTGATGCAGTAATCCGTGCAAAAGGAGTCCTGTACATATATATATATATATATATATATATATATATATATATATATATATATATATATATATGTATATATAGGAGGACACAGAACAAGGAGAGAGGAGAGACAAGCTCACCTTGACGTCGGCCTTCTTGTTGAGGAGACTCTTGG
>CM070090.1:18857167-18917167 GCA_036178185.1 Liparis tanakae | reverse complement strand
AATTCAGTTCAAATAAAAAGATGCACAGAGGTTTTTATGTATTGGAACTATAAGACTGTATGATGACGAATATGGTACGAAGAGAGGAAGAGGAAGAGGAAGTTTACCTGGCATCAGCCTCACTGTAGTATTCTCTGGCCACAATGTCCTCAAACAGTTCTCCTCCTGTCACCCTGAAGATGGAGAGATGGAGGTTAAGCACACACACACATGCACACACACACACACACACACACATACACACACACACACATACACACACACACACACGCAGGAGGGGGATGTCCTCATAGGGGGAAATCCCGGCTGCAGGATTCTCTCTGCCGGGTTGCCATGGAGACTGGCTCCAGTGCGGAGGATTGCTGTGTGTGTGTGTGTGTGTGTGTTTTTCTGTGTGTGCGTGTGTGTATATGTGTGTGTGTGTTAAAGTGGAAGCCGCAATAATGGCGGGAGGGTAGGACTGTTATGTAATGGGGGAAACTAACTTGGAAGATGAGGAGGGGATGAAGAGGAGAAGAAGAGGAAGAGGAGGAAGAAATGCTGAGACAGAAGAAGGAGATAGATGCAGCAAGGATGGGAGGAAGGGAGTGAAACATTAAGCACCAGAGGAGGAGGAGGAGGAAGAGGAGGAAGAGGAGGAGGAGGAAGATCAGGAGGGGGAGGAAGAGGAGAAAGAGAAAGAGGGGGAACACAGGGAGGCAGAGAAAGACAACAGAGAAGGAAGGAAAGAATGAAGGAAGGAAGAAAGGAAGGAAGGAAGGAAGGAAGGAACTCACAGGTCAAAGAGGAGGTAGTGGAAGCCTTCCTCTGAGATGCTGTCATGGAGACGAACTGCAGGAGGAAGAGAGAGAGTCAGTAGTGAGAGAGTCAGTAGAGTCAGTAGTGATAGAGTCAGTAGTGATAGAGTCAGTACTGATAGAGTCAGTAGTGATAGAGTCAGTAGAGTCAGTAGAGATAGAGTCAGTAGAGATAGAGTCAGTAGAGTCAGTAGTGATAGAGTCAGTAGAGTCAGTAGTGATAGAGTCAGTAGTAATAGAGTCAGTAGTAATAGAGTCAGTAGAGATAGAGTCAGTAGTGATAGAGTCAGTAGAGTCAGTAGTGATAGAGTCAGTAGTGATAGAGTCAGTAGAGTCAGTATAGATAGAGTCAGTAGTAATAGAGTCAGTAGAGATATAGTCAGTAGAGATATAGTCAGTAGAGATAGAGTCAGTAGTGATAGAGTCAGTAGAGTCAGTAGTGATAGAGTCAGTAGTGATAGAGTCAGTAGAGTCAGTAGTGATAGAGTCAGTAGTGATAGAGTCAGTAGAAATAGAGTCAGTAGTGATAGAGTCAGTAGTGATAGAGTCAGTACTGATAGAGTCAGTAGTAATAGAGTCAGTAGAGATAGAGTCAGTAGTGATAGAGTCAGTAGTGATAGAGTCAGTAGTGATAGAGTCAGTAGTGTGATAGAGTCAGTAGAGTCAGTACTGATAGAGTCAGTACTGATAGTCAGTAGTGATAGAGTCAGTAGAGATAGAGTCAGTAGTAAAATAGTCAGTACTGATAGAGTCAGTAGTAATAGAGTCAGTAGAGATAGAGTCAGTAGCGATAGAGTCAGTAGTGATAGAGTCAGTACTGATAGAGTCAGTAGAGTCAGTAGTAATAGCGTCAGTCGTGATAGAGTCAGTAGTGATAGAGTCAGTAGAGTCAGTAGTAATAGCGTCAGTCGTGATAGAATCAGTACTGATAGAGTCAGTAGTAATAGCATCAGTCGTGATAGAGTCAGTAGTGATAGAGTCAGTAGTAATAGAGTCAGTAGAGATAGAGTCAGTAGAGATAGAGTCAGTAGTAATAGAGTCAGTAGTGATAGAGTCAGTAGTGATAGAGTCAGTAGTGATAGAGTCAGTAGTAATAGAGTCAGTAGAGATAGAGTCAGTAGAGATAGAGTCAGTAGTGATAGAGTCAGTACTGATAGAGTCAGTAGTTATATAGTCAGTAGTGATAGAGCCAGTAGTGATAGAGTCAGTACTGATAGAGTCAGTAGAGTCAGTAGTAATAGCGTCAGTCGTGATAGAGTCAGTAGTGATAGAGTCAGTAGAGTCAGTAGTAATATAGTCAGTAGAGATAGTCAGTAGTGATAGAGTTAGTAGAGATAGAGTCAGTAGTAATAGAGGCAGTAGTGATAGAGTCAGTAGAGATAGAGTCAGTAGAGATAGTCAGTAGTGATAGAGTCAGTAGTGACAGAGTCAATAGAGATGGACTCAGTAGTAATAGAGGCAGTAGTGATAGAGTCAGTAGAGATAGAGTCAGTAGAGATAGAGTCAGTAGTGATAGAGTCAGTACTGATAGAGTCAGTAGTGATAGAGTCAGTAGTGATAGAGTCAGTAGAGATAGAGTCAGTAGTGATAGAGTCAGTAGTGATAGAGTCAGTAGTGATAGAGTCAGTACTGATTCAGTAGTTTCTCACCGATGTTCGAGTGCTTCAGTAATCGGCAGATTCTGGCTTCTCGATCCAGTTTCTGGTGATCTGGAAATAAGACACACACACACACACACCATGAGACACACACACACACACACCATGAGACACACACACACACACACCATGAGACACACACACACACACACCATGAGACACACACACACACACACCATGAGACACACACACACACACACCATGAGACACACACACACACTCCATGAGACACACACAGACAGACCCACACGCCAGCTTGAGGGTTCCTTCTGTCCCAGATGTCCATTTAACCTCTTATTCAAGTTAGAGGAGAGGAGGGAGAGGAGGGAGAGGAGGGAGAGGAGGGAGAGGAGGAGGGAGTTGAGGAAGGAGAAAAAAGAAGAGAGTAGGAAAGGAAACAAGAAGAAATGAGAGGAGAGTATATAAGAGGTGGATAGAAAAAGGAGGAAACCAGAAGACAAGAGAGAAGAGGAGGAAGAGGAGGAGGAGTAAACACATGTGAAGAGGAGATAAGAGGAGAGGATACAAGGAGACAAGAGAGAAGATAAGGACGCAAAGACATGAAACATGAGGAGAGTAAACAAGGATGTGAGAAGAAGAAAGGGAGGATATAGAAGAGGAAAGTAAACAAGAGGAGACAAAGACAGAGGAGACAAGGACAGAGGAGACAAAGACAGAGGAGACGAGGGCAGAGGAGATGAGGGCAGAGGAGACGAGGACAGAGGAGACAAGGACAGAGGAGACAAGGACAGAGGAGACAAAGACAGAGGAGACAAAGGCAGAGGAGACGAGGACAGAGGAGACAAAGACAGAGGAGACAAAGGCAGAGGAGACAAGGCCAGAGGAGACGAGGGCAGAGGAGACGAGGGCAGAGGAGACGAGGACAGAGGAGACAAAGACAGAGGAGACAAAGGCAGAGGAGACAAGGGCAGAGGAGACGAGGGCAGAGGAGACGAGGGCAGAGGAGACGAGGACAGAGGAGACAAAGACAGAGGAGACAAAGGCAGAGGAGACGAGGACAGAGGAGACAAAGACAGAGGAGACAAAGGCAGAGGAGACAAGGGCAGAGGAGACGAGGGCAGAGGAGACGAGGCCTCTCACCCCGGGCCGACAGCTTCTTGGTGTTGATGATCTTCGCGGCGTGCTCCTGGCCAGAGCTCAGCTTCACGCAGCGGCGCACCACGGAAAACGCTCCCCTGGAAACAAGGACAGGGAACCGGAGGAGGTCAGAGGTCAGAGGAGTGACCTCTGACCTCTGACCTCCTCATTATAACCCCCTCAGGGGGAGGAGGCCAAACACAGAGCAACAAGAGAGGATAATACACAAGGTCACATGACCGACGGGGAGGCCTCCTGGGGGAGTGGGTTCCCCCATAGGCCCCTCCCCTTCCTGTTCAAACCTTTGATCACATGATCAGCTCTTTGTCACAATCAATTAATTAATCACATTTCACATACACATACATAGACACACACACACACACACATATAGAGAGACACACACACACACACACACACAGACACACACAGACACACACACGCAGCGCTGGTGGCATAAATGTTCCTGTGAGTTTCTCCCACGCACAAACTGACACGGACACCGAGTCTACCCCCCCCCCCCACACACACACACACACACAGTGCTCTCCAGGCCGGTTGTGCTGAATTAGCCTCTGGGTAGGGGGGGGGGGTTCCCCCATGTGTTCACGCGCACATCTTAACTGCATTCCATGTAGAATAGGTCTCATAGCGTCAGAGCATCGGGAACGCGCACAGAGGAGTCACCACGGAACCGGCGTGTGAAGGATGGAGCAGCATCCCCCCCCCTCACCCCCACTGCGGCGGGGACGCGCAGGTCAGCGTGCATGCGGCGCTCTTACTTGCCCAGCTCCTCGTACAGCTGGAATTCATCCGTGAAGCGCGTGCACGTCGTCGCAGCCATGATGCCGCACCTCCTCGGGACCGGGACGGGGAGTCGAGTCCGGAATGCGCGGGCGCGTCGCTGCGGACCGGGGACGGCTCAGGGGCGCAGGCTGCAGCTCCGAGGTGCGCGCGCACGCTCACACTAACACGCACAAACACTGTCACGCGCACCAAAACCGGCTCGGACGGTCCGTCAGAGTGAGATGGACCGGCTGAGAGGACCCCTTAAATACCACGAGCACACCACGTGACGTCCTCCAGAGGGAGGGGGGAGAGAGAGAGAGATGGAGATAGAGGGAGAGAGAGAGAAAGAGAGGAAGGGAGAGAGAGGAGAGGGAGGGAGGAGAGGGAGGAGAGGAGAGGGAGAGAGATGGAGAGAGGAAGGGAGAGAGAGGAGAGGGAGGGAGGAGAGGAGAGGGAGAGAGATGGAGAGAGGAAGGGAGAGAGAGGAGAGGGAGGGAGGAGAGGAGAGGGAGAGAGAGAGGAAGGGAGAGAAAGAGGAGAGGGAGAGAGAGAGGAGAGGGAGAGATGGAGAGAGAGAGGGGGGAGAGGAGAGGGAGGAGAGGAGAGGGAGGAGAGAGAGGAGAGAGGAGAGATGGAGATAGAGAGGGAGAGAGGGAGAGAGAGAGGAAGGGAGAGAGAGAGGAGAGGGAGAGATGGAGAGAGAGGAAGAAAAAAATAGATGAGAGAGAGGGAGGAAAGAGATGGAGAGAGAGGAAGAAAGAGATAGATGAGAGAGAGAAGGAGAGATGGAGATAGAGGGAGGAGAGGAGAGGGAGGAGAGGAGAGGGAGAGAGAGGAGAGAGGAAGGGAGAGAAAGAGGAGAGGGAGAGATGGAGATAGAGAGGGAGAGAGGGAGAGAGAGAGGAAGGGAGAGAGAGAGAGGAGAGGGAGAGATGGAGAGAGAGGAAGAAAGAGATAGATGAGAGAGAGGGAGGAACATTCCCAGCAGGAGGTTGATGACGTCATTTCTTCACTTTCTGAATCTGTTTTTAGGATTTTGGGGATATTGCTTTAGGATAAAAAGTGAATATTTTCTTCTGGTTGCAGTCGGACTGTAGTGTTGTTGTTGATGTTGTTGTTGTTGATGTTGTTGTTGATGTTGTTGTTGATGTTGAAAACACACTGTGCTCCTATAATGAAGGACTCAGATGATTACGCAATATTCTAAAACATGTTAATACATTTAATTTAGTTGATGATGTCATCAATGAACAGTCACTAGGTCTGTAATCATCGATCATCTGATGAGATGCGTTCAAAGACCATGGTGAGAGTTGTAACTGGGGCCTTCGGTGGAGTCAAGTCCACACGTCCCTGAAGCTGATCAATAAAGACACCAGTGAACAAAGTAAACGGATTTATCAGATTTCAAACATGTCAAAACAGCAAACAAACAAATATTGACCCCCCCTCTCCCCCCCAGGTAAACAACGTCTCCGTCCAATCAGCAGGCGCCTCCTCCTCCTCCTCCTCCTCCTCCTCCTCCTCCTCCTCCTCCTCCTCCTCCTCCTCAGAACTGCACGGCGCTGGGCGGGATGTCGAACATGGAGGGGTCAAACTGCTGACCTTTGAAGGGCGAGCCGTCGGCCTCCCAGCCCTTCTTCAGCATGTTGTGCACCTTCTGTGGGGAGAGAGAATGAGTCTCTAGAGGACCAGGACTACACTTAGTGGACCCGGTCTAGTGGACCCCCCCTCACCGTCTCGTGGCTCTGCGGCTTGCCCTGCAGCTTCTGGTGGTAGTCGTGGGCGAGCCGGTCCAGCACGGCGTGCTCCTCCTCGTCCACCGTCGCCATGGAGCGCTCGCGGTTGATCTGGTTCACGTCGATCTCCGCCTCGCCCTTCAGGACCGCGTTCCACCAGACCTCCGAGGTCTTGCTGAGGGACAGCTGGGAGAGCCAATCAGAGGGGGAGAGAGAGAGAGAGAGAGACACAGAGAGAGAGAGAGAGAGAGACAGAGAGAGAGAGAGGGGATCCCACCGGGTTGCTTCCAGTCAGTTTTCCAACGTGTTCTCTCTCTCTCTCCCTAGTGTCTCTCTCTCTCTCTCTCTCTCTCTCTCTCCCCCCCAGTGTCTCTCTCTCCCTCCCCCCCAGTGTCTCTCTCTCTCTCTCTCCCCCCCAGTGTCTCTCTACCAGCACACAGCTCTCTCTCTCCCCCCCAGTGTCTCTCTCCCCCCAGTGTCTCTCTCTCTCTCCCCCCCAGTGTCTCTCTCTCTCTCTCCCCCCAGTGTCTCTCTCTCTCCCCCCCAGTGTCTCTCTCTCTCCCCCCAGTGTCTCTCTCTCCCTCTCTCCCCCCAGTGTCTCTCTCTCCCTCTCTCCCCCCCAGTGTCTCTCTCTCTCTCTCTCCCCCCCAGTGTCTCTCTACCAGCACACAGCTCTCTCTCTCCCCCCCAGTGTCTCTCTCTCTCCCCCCCAGTGTCTCTCTCCCAGCACACAGCTCTCTCTCTCTCTCCCCCCCAGTGTGTCTCTCTCTCTCCCCCCCAGTGTCTCTCTACCAGCACACAGCTGCCGGGCTCCAGGCTCCAGAGGGAGTCCTCCATGTTGATCTTGTGGGTGAAGTCTCCCTCCATGAGGACCAGCTGCTCGTCTCCCTGCAGCACACACACCTGCATGCTGCCGCTCTGCAGACACACGCGCACCTGGGCACAGGGGGCGGGACCGGGGTGAGCGGCAGACAGGCACCCCCCTGAAGCCCCCCCCCCCCCCGCGCGGACCGGACGTACCTGCCGGCCTTTGACGACGGTCGGGGGCACGAACACTCGGATCTCCAGGTCGCTGTAGTCCTGAGACCAGCTGTAGTTCTCCCTCACGGCGCCATTGTAGCTGTCAGGGTCACACTGGAACCTCTCCTGACTGACACACACACACACACACACACACACACACACACACACACACACACACACACACACACACACACACACACACACACACACACACACACACACACACACACACACACACACACAGAGAGAGAGAGAGAGAGAGAGAGAGAGAGAGAGAGAGAGAGAGAGAGAGAGAGACAGAGAGAGACACACACACTCACACACACACACACAGAGACACAGAGAGAGAGAGAGAGAGAGAGAGACACACACACACACTCACAGTCAGAGAGAGAGACACACACACACACACACACACACACACAGAGACACAGAGAGAGAGAGAGAGAGACACACACACACACTCACAGTCAGAGAGAGACACACACACACACACACACACACACACAGACTCTGAGTATTTACGGGTCTTTCTGTGACTCATTAAATATGAACGCACGTTGCTGCTGCAGTCGTCGGGTCTGAAGCTCCGCCGGTCGCCCCCCTGGTGGCCAGAGCCGGAACAGCTGATGGACGGCGCTCCACTTCCTCCTTCTTCTCCTTTCCCTCCTTCTTCTCCTCTCCCTCCTTCTCCTCCTCCCCCTCGACGCTCTGCTCCACCGTCTCCTCGGCGGCGACCTCCAGCTCTTGTAGCGCCGGTGGGACGAGCCTGCTCTCCTCCTCTTTCCTCTCCTCCACCTCCCTCTTCTCCTCCCTCTTCCTCCTCTCCTCCTCCCTCCTCTGCAGCTCGCTCTGCTGCCTCTCGCGGTCGCTCTCCGCCAGCTTCTCGAACATCCTGAACGTCTGAATAGGAAAGAAAGAGGTCATGGGGGGATGTGGGGGCGGAGCCACACCGACAGCGTCGCCATAGTGACCGAGATGCAGACATATTTAATAAAAGGAAAAATACTAATTAAACCTTTTACGGCAATATGTATAATTATATGTATTATTATTATTATTTATATATATATATATATATATATATATATATATATATATATATATAAAATAATAATGTCACAATAATTTTTCAGTTTAGTATTGTTGTTAATCTATATAAAAAAAGGAAAGGGACACAATTGAAGACAAAATGCAAAAAAACGTTATCAAACACAACTAAGTTATACATAGTTGTGTCATAAATCGTAAGATTATAAAGTTTATGTTTTGTTAATTTAACGGTTTCATTTCTGACGTCTTCATTTATTTTTATGACATATAGTGAACCTGTTGAGTACCAGACTTTATATTTCTGTCACGCAATAACAATTTATTAAAGTGTGAAATAAATACATATGAATAAAAAAATAAAAAAAACTGATACAATGGAAAATAATGATACTTAAAAATGTATAATGGAATAAAGTAGTGAGAATACGAACTATAACAAAGATGAAATACATTTAGATGTTTAGTGCGGATGTTGTTGAACTGGGGTGGACAAAATAATAGAAACATCTGTGAAATATCACAGTGACCAAACCACAACATCCCGTGAGTTGAGAACATACAGGTTCAGGGGCCGACAGTAACGCCGCGGCTCTCACGTCACCTGCAGCGCCATCTTCTCCGCCACCCCGGGGGGGAAGCCCATCTTGTCGTGCGGGCCGGACAGCAGCCGGTAGAAGTCCGTCTTGCGGTACAGGAACCCGAAGTAGACCTCCAGGAAGTCCTTGATGTTCCCGGCGTGCTGCAGGATCCCGAGCAGCGCGTGGTCGTACATCTCCGTCATCTGCATCGCGGCGGCGGCTGTTGTTGTTGTTGTTGATGTTGTTTTGTTGTCGTTTGATCCAAAGCAGCCGAAGCGTCCAACAGACTCAATAAATAGAAGTTTAGATTCAAGTGGAAGTCGCCGTGGGAGCGTTGTTCGTGTTTATCCTGACCAATAACACTTCCGGTTCAGCCCTTTCAAAATAAGTACATCCGTTCGACAAAGAAATCTAAACAATTAACTTTTAACATAAAAACAAAACTTAAAAAAAAATATGATAGTAAATGTACTATGTGAACGTTAACATCCTAAAATAACTATCACAACATAAGCTGTCTGTTCTCCGGACGCTTTACTCGTTCTACATCCGGTCGGTTCAGCGCAACAGTCATCCGGTGGAAACAGACGTGCAGCTGTCGGATAAACAGTTCCTGTGTCCCCTCAGCACGCGGTGGAAACAACACAGCTCCTCTTGAAACACACATTAACATAAAGGAGTCGCGGCAGTTTGAATTAAGCGTTAAAACTACAACGAGGTAAAACAACTACAGAGTGAAAACAGTGAAAGCTGCGCGCCCACCATCCGAACACTCAATCCAACATGGCGGCGTCCTTGAGCAGCGCAGCGAGCGCGAGTCTGCTGGTCGGTACCGGGAACATTTACACTTTATAATATAACATTCACTCGTCTTCATCTGTGTGCTGGAGTTCATTCTGCTGCTCCGTCTGAGAGCGTCAAGGAACACAGCGCGGCATGTGTAGCGCGGTCACGTTGATACCTCTGAGTTTAACATATATATATATATATATATATATATATATATATATATATATATATATATATATATATATATATATATATAGCTTATCAGGTAATGTTCTCTATTTCCTCCTCTGGACTCATTTGGTTCTTTGTAAAAAACTCCAGTTCTCATAACTCGTCTTAGTGATCTGATGGTTCTGTGGTTCTGATGGTTCTATGGTTCTGATGGTTCTGTGGTCCCCCTCAGAGGACGGCCCTCCGGTCCGGCCCGCTGTGCTCTGGGAGCCGAGCGCTCCACCTGTCTGCAGCGCGCTGCAAGGTAAACATCAGAGGAAGACTCGGGTTCTCAGGGAAGAGCGTCCTCTGACATGTCTGACTGTCTGTCTGTCTGTCTGTCTGTCTGTCTGTCTGTCTGTCTGTCTGTCCTTCCTTCCTTCCTTCCTTCCTTCCTTCCTTCCTTCCTTCCTTCCTTTCCTCCCTCCCTCCTCCAGAACCAAGCCGCTCGCGCCCGCGTGGGCAAAGGAGACCGGCCGCTGACGTACGAGCAGGCGCTGCCGCCGCATCAGATCGGCCACCGCAAAGGATGGCTGTCCCTCCACCCGAGTGAGTGAGGCCGCGTGCAATGGAAACGTTAGAGATGCAATGTGACACGTTAGAGATGCAATGTGACTCGTTAGAGATGCAATGGACACGTTAGAGATGCAATGTACACCTTAGAGATGCAATGGACACCTTAGAGATGTAATGGACACGTTAGAGATGCAATGTGACTCATTAGAGATGCAATGTGACTCGTTAGAGATGCAATGGACACGTTAGAGATGCAATGTACACCTTAGAGATGCAATGGACACGTTAGAGATGCAATGTGACTCATTAGAGATGCAATGTGACTCGTTAGAGATGCAATGAACACGTTAGAGATGTAATGGACACGTTAGAGATGCAATGTGACTCATTAGAGATGCAATGTACACCTTAGAGATGCAATGGACACGTTAGAGATGCAATGGACACGTTAGAGATGCAATGTGACTCATTAGAGATGCAATGTACACCTTAGAGATGCAATGGACACCTTAGAGATGCAATGGACACGTTAGAGATGCAATGTGACTCATTAGATGCAATGTGACTCGTTAGGTGCAATGTGTCTCATTAGTGGTGCAATGTTCTCCTCTCCTTCCCGGCCTGCCCCTTTGTGTCCTTTAGGTAACCTGCGTGGCGAGGAGGGCGCGGCCGACCGCACCGTGGAGGACGTGTTCGTGCGGCGCTTCCTGTTCGGGACGTTCCACGGTTGCCTGGCCAACGAGGTGGTGATCAAGCGCCGTGGCAACCTGCTCGTGGTGTGCGCCCTCATGCTGCAGCGGATGCCGCCGCCCAAGTTCTATTTCCTCATCGGCTACTCGGAGGCGCTGCTGGCTCACCTGTACAAGTGCCCCGTGAAGCTGGAGGTGCAGACGCTGCAGGACAAAACCGTGTACAAGTACCTCTGAGGTACTAGCGATGACGTCATCCTTCAGCCGCTGTGAATAAAACTGAAGATGATGCGTAAGTTTAATGTACTTTACTGAACTGTGTGTACTTATACAACGCAGCTCCAGATGATATTGACATTTGGAAATGTAACAATTAAAGATATTTATAGACTAAAGCCACCGATTGTGTCCTTGTTGGATTCATTACAGAAACCTAAAATAATTAACAGTTCCACATAAAGTAAATACCAGTTGCCTCAGATTTATTTCCAAGTATAATCGCCAAACTGAATGGAGACTTCTAATTGACCACTAGGGGGCGCCAGAGTGACGGAACAGATTTTACAATAAATTAATAAAACCTGTCGAAGTGTCAAAGGTCACCAGACTAAAGATGCAACGCAGTGCAGATATGAAATGTGAACCAATAACTTAATATTAAGAAAATCAATTTTTTATATTTTTAAAATCGTATACACTTTGTAAAATATTAGAAAAAATATATATTCCAAAAAAAAATATTAGATATCAAAATATATTTATAGATAATGTTTATATATATTTAAAAAAAAGTTAAATATATAAATTGATATCCTCAGAACAAGTTAAAGTTCTTAACTAATACACATTACCTCTTCAAATAATTTTTACAACTAGATCATTGTGTTTAATAACTTATTTCACCTTTAAACACTAAATATTGGTGTATTTCTCCAAGACTTCATAGAAAGATCCACACGAGTCATTAAAAAGGTTTTTAATTCATTACCTTTTCTCAAAGTGCAAATACACGTTCACATTTAAAGCTTGGCGCTGCAACAAACTAAACAAGGCGCACAAACGGGTCACAAGTGCGACGCCACCGTCCACTTCAAAGGCTCTTTGTATAAACGTTGGAGTTATAATTTGTGTGAAATATTAAACATTAGATTAAAAAACGCCTTTAAATCCAGAGGCACAAAATCAGAGACGACGTTCAAGAAAAGACTGAAAAGTCTCAACTTCCTTCATTGGGAGTTCTGAGGAGATTAAAACGTGAGCTCCAAACCGAGGAAAGATGGCCACCGCCAGGTTAGCCTAGCTTAGCATAAAGACTGCAGACGGGAGGAAACTGCGAGCTTATTTCTTCCAAAAAAAAAAAAAAAAAAGGGAAAGAAATGTCTCTTTAATAAAAAATAAAAATAAAAAAATAAATCAGGTCAAAAGGACGCCATATTTATTGTGCTACGCTAACTAGCAGCTAGTGTAAGGAACAGACAGTGAAACTAATCTGTTGAGTTAAGAAGCGTATTTCCCAGAATCTCAAACTTTGGTTGTGAATGAGTGAAGTTAAGGTTCAGATGTCGTAACAACAACAACAACAACAAGTTTAGGCTCCAGCCGGGAGCAGAGGCACTGAGCGGTGGATCTGCGTCACGAACCGAGGAGTTTATGAGATATAATAAACTTTAGAGATATTTGTGCACAGCTCGGTAGAACAAATCTATTATTTCCACAACTACAGGGAAACGTTTGAGGTTTTGGGAAATGTACTCATCTGGTGAGGGGGCGTGTCTTAAAACAAAAGTACAAATACTATTATATATATATATATATATATATATATATATTACAACAAGGACGATTACCCAGAACCGCCTCCTTGTCCCGCCAGCTGTCCCCGTTTCCAGCCTTTGTGCTAAGCTACGCTAATCTTACCATATTTAATGAAATGGTTCACATTATAAATCTCCTCGTCCGGCAGAAACAAAAGTATCTGAAACGCGTCTTTCACGTTAAGCGGCTGCTCGGTGCTCGAGTCCGTAAACCACCACCGGAAGAGTCTCGAGGACCGGAAACCGGATCGGGCCTCCGCGAGGCGGTGGTTGTGGCGGTGGTGCTAGTGGTGGTGACGGTGGAGGTCGTGGCGGTCGTGGCAGTGGCGACGGTGGAGGTGGCGGTGGTCGTGGAGGTCGTGGCGGCTAGTCGAGGCTCCAGCAGCCGGCGCCCTGGCAGGACTGCAGCTTGATGAGCCGCTGGTTCATGGCCTGCAGCACGGCCGGGTCCACCTGCTTCACGATGTTCTGCAGCTGGTGGGGGTCCGACGTCAGGTTGTACACCTCCACGAACGACTGGGCAGAGGGAGGAGTGAGCTAGTAATACCACACGCTGGAGGTACTAGTACAAAGGTACATCGATGCATCATTCAACGACAAAAAACTGGAGACGAGACGGGGAGGGGGCGAACTGCAGTACAAGTACACGATGGATCTCTGAGATGTAGTACAGTCAAAAGTACACATTCAAGGTACTTTCGTACCTCGCTGTCGGCGAACTCGCAGTACTGGAGGTCGAGCTGCGGCTGCAGCGTCCGGACGCAGGCGTAGGTGTTGTTCAACGAGTCCTCACACACGCAGTCCGGGAAGCAATGCTGGACAACAACAACAACAACAGAGGGAGGTCTGAGTCCTTAGATAAAGAGTATCTGCAGGTTAAATCTCGACCTGTGAAATATACTTTTTAAGCACTATATAACTTTTTTTTTTAAATACATATAAAAAAGAATGTACAATATAAATATATAAAAAAAGAAAATGCAATAATATTTTTTAATTATTACAACCAAATGTAATATGAAATATGAGCATATATATAAAGAATATAGTAATTCATATTAAAAGAACAAAGGAAACATTGTAGCGATGGTCGAGTGAAGTCGCTCTTCAAAGCTAAACGGGTGAAAATAGTTAAAATATTACGTAACCTGATATTTACTCAGTCTAAAATATGTGCACAGCAGTACTTTACTTTGTGTACTCTAGTGTAGGAATACTCTGTACAAGCACCTCATATAGCGCTACTGTCCCTTTAAGAGGACAGACGGTTCTCCGACGTCCTCCGAGCTCGTTAAAGTTTTGAGCTCATTAAAGTTTAGTCACATGAGGAGTCACGTGTCACACACCTGTACTGTGTGTACTGTGTTATGTACCTGTACTGTGTACTTTGTGTAGTCCATCCCATAGTTCTCCTCTGCAGGTGGAGTCTCACCTGGAGGAGCAGCTCTCCTCCTCTTCTCTAAACAATGTGAAGAGGACTAAACTCACTGAGGTCGTGTGAAGCTTCCTCCTCCATCAAAGAATATAATAAACAGACTTCTTCTTGACGTGTGTGTGTGTGTGTGTGTGTGTGTGTGTGTGTGTGTGTGTGTGTGTGTGTGTGTGTGTGTGTGTGCACCTGGCTGAACACCTTTACTCACAGACAGCCCGGGGCCCATGTTGGGACAGGCGGGGTCGGGGGTCTGCTGCCCCTCCCCCGTGTACTCCACCAGGAAGAAGGGCCGAGCGGAGCCGTTACGCAGAGAGGGAGCCTGGTGAGGAAGAAGAGGGTGAGGAAGAAGAAGGTGAGGAAGAAGAAGGGGAAACAGGTGTTCACACTGGGAGGATAACAATATGCTTTTATTTTATATACTTTTTCGTACACATCTTTTTTTTTAAAGTATACATATATACACACACGGTCTCAAAGTAACTGACCATCAGGGGGAGGAAGGACTGTCCGTCCAGGTCCACAGACGACAGGTTGACCCCAGAGACGTCCAGCAGGGTCGGGGCCAGATCGATGCTCAGCACCGGAGCCTGGAGGAGCAGGGAGGAAGAGGAGGAGGGAGGAAGAGGAGGAGGGAGGAAGAGGAGTCAGCTGTACATGCATGCGTGTGTGTATCTGTATCTGTGTGTGTATATTTGTATCTGTGTGTATATATCTGTATCTGTGTGTATATTTGTATCTGTGTGTGTATATATCTGTGTCTGTGTGTGTATATCTGTGTGTGTATATATCTGTGCGTGTGTGTGCGTCTCCACCTGCAGCGTCTGCTGGGCCTTGACTCCGGGCCCTCGGACCATCAGCGGGACTCGGATGTCGAACTCGTACAGCTGCCTCTTGTCAACGGGCAGCGAGAACTGACCTGAGAACAGCGACACAGCGCGGTGAGGGGGGGGGGGGCGCGAGGGCGCGGCGCCGTGCGCGGGCCGGCGGGACTCGAACCCGTGTGGTAGCCGTTGTCCGAGGTGTAGAAGACGTAGGTGTTGTCCAGCTCCTTGATGCTCTCCAGCTTCTGGACCAGAGACTCCACCATGTCGTCCACCGACAGCAGCGTCTGCCACCTGCAGGACACGGGGTCACGTGACCGTCACATGACGGGTCACGTGAGTTTAGAGGAAATTATTTCTAAATTTATTTTCATAACGACCAAATATATGTCCCATTTTCAACATCAACAGGTGCAATGCGCCCTCATGCAGCTCAAGCAGAGAGACGGGTGGAGCAGCTTCACCTCCTCCGGTACGCGTCGTCCAGGAAGTTGATGGAGCTCTCGGTCATCGGGTTCACGGGCTGACGGAGCAGCCAGTGCTTATCCTGGAGCAGGAGACAGGAAGTTATCATGGTGGAGGGGGGGACTGCTGCCCCCTGTGGACTAAAGTGGTAGTGTTGGTTCTGGCGCCCCCTGTGGACCACAGTGGTAGTGCTGGTTCCGGACCCACCTTGCCGGCCTTGTTGAAGCTCCCGTCTCGGGGGGCTTGGACGTCGCTGAACTGTTTCTCGTACTGCGGCGCCGCCGTCCACGGCGAGTGAGGAGCTGGAGGAGCCAACATGAGGAAGAACGGATGCTGAGGACTCCGGTTGTCCAGGAAGAGGAGGGAGCGGTTGGTCTGGAGGAGGAAGGAACAGAGGACTGAGACCCGCCGGTCCCCTAGACCTGCTGGTCTAGTGCCGGTCCCCTAGACCTGCTGGTCTAGTGCCGGTCCCCTAGACCTGCTGGTCTAGTGCCGGTCCCCTAGACCCGGTCCAGACTCACGATGAGGTCCGTGAGGTAGTCGTCCTCGTAGACGTCTCCGTGTTTCTCCTCTTTTCCGTTGACGGACAGCGTGTAGTTGTAGTACTGAGAGTTCCCCAGCTGCAATAGTACACAGAGTATTAGTACACGCAGTAATAGTACACAGAGTATTTTACACGTAGTACAAGTACACCAAAGTATTACACAGTATTAGTACATATATACATAATATTCGTACATGTAGTATTTGTACAAGAGGCATTTGTACACGTAGTATTCGTACGTGTACACGTAGTATTAGTACACATAGTATTCTTACGAGAACATAAAGTATTTGTAGACATTGTATTTGTAATGTATAAACGTATAAACGTATATTCGTAAAGTATATGCGTAGTATTTGTACGTATATGCGTAGTACTCATACGTGTATACATAGTATTTGTACGTATATGCGTAGTACTCGTACGTGTATATATGTAGTATTTGTACGTATATGCGTAGTACTCGTACGTGTATATATGTAGTATTTGTACGTATATGCGTAGTACTCGTACGTGTATACACGTAGTATTTGTACGCATGTTCGTAGTGCTGGCTCACCAGGGCGTGCCACTGGTCCCAGCCCGGCGGGACGTGGGTCGCGTCTCCTCCGTCTTTCTTTCCGTACTGAAGAGAAAACAGTAAATAAATCATTTCATCCAGAACAACAAACAGAAGAGAATGAAGAAAAAGAATAAACTACCGAGAACGAGAGGAGGAGGAGGAATAAAGACAAGAGACGAAGGAAAAAGCAATGCGACGTTATGAGTCAGTTTCATATTTCCAACGGTCCTTGAACGCATCACTCAGAAAATAGCTTTAAACTTTATTCTTTGCATCTCTTTAAAATCTCCACAAATAAATATTTGACTTTAAATCAGATTCTGTTGACACGATAAACTGAGTCCAGTGAACGATGACGTCATCGCCGACTCACCTGAGACCACAGGTGACACACGAGGACGGCAATACCACAAGGCTCACCTGGGTCAGGCTCACCTGGGTCAGGCTCACCTGGGTCAGGCTCACCTGGGTCAGGCTCACCTGGGTCAGGCTCACCTGGGTCAGGGCTCACCTGGGTCAGGGCTCACCTGGGTCAGGGCTCACCTGGGTCAGGGCTCACCTGGTTCAGGGCTCACCTGGTTCAGGTACTTGCCGGCGAAGAAGGTCTGGTACTGGCTCTTGGCCAGCAGCGCGGGCAGCGCGGCGGCCTCCGGCCCGGCCCGCCACCAGGCGCTGGAGCAGTTCCCGGAGACGGAGTTGTTCCTCACCTGGTGGTTGTGAGGGTACCGACCCGTCAGAACACTGCTGCGACTGGGGCAGCACAGGGGGGTCACCGTGAACTGGGGGCGCAAAAGAAAGAGAAGGAGTGGGCGACGTAGGAAGAGGAAGAGGGTGATGAGGAGCGTCAGTGGAGAGGAAGAAGTCTTAACTTCTGCTGTTTCAACATTTTAAACACGCGACATTAAGAGGGTCAAAGTACCCGAGGCCCCCCCGAGGCCTCGGGTACTTTGACCCACCGTCTGGTCCTGAGGACCCAACATGGGGGTCGGGGCCCTTCAGAGGGCCACCGGGGGAACACATGGGGTCGGACGACGATGACCAAGATACAAGAAGAAGTTCTGATACGTGAAATAATGTTAATTTAACTACATTTATTTTGCACCTGCATGGTGCGTTCAAGCACTACTCTGTAAACACAGGAACCAGCTTCACTTCACGTAGTTACATAAAAACGACAAGTTAAACAGATAAGAGTTAACAGTGTTTCAGGAGTGAATGAATCATCAAGCGACTCACGGCGTTCACGAACGTTGCTCCTGCGTCTCCGATCAGGGCTCTGGTCTTCTTCATGGGCGTCTGAAAGATCACATGACCTCTGACGTCACGACTCAGTTCGCCACAGCTGCAACTGATCAGCCACTGATTAATTAACTTTATATTTAGTTTACTTTAATCCAGTTGTTGCTCCGTTTGTATTTATATGATTATAACACTCGCCTTAAATACAAATAAATAAAAATAGTGCCTTATAAACAGAACTAGTTGCATATTAATGTTCAGATTAATCAATTAATTGAATTCAGATTAATCAATTAATTGAATTCAGATTAATCATGTTCAGCACACCAACATGGGGGCACAACAAGGCGGACATTAAGAACACCATGAAGTATAATCATAATAATAATAATAAGTCATAATAAATAATAACAACAACACCAATACATTTTAAACAATAAAGAGATGAAGTGGCGCAGGGCGCGTGCAGGTGCTCACCATCCCGCCCAGGTGCACGTCCTGGTCGTCCGCCAGGATGAGGATGATGTTGCTCGGCTTGCCGCCGCCGGCCGCCGCGCACCTGACGCCGCAGGTGAGCAGCAGCAGCGGCGCGAGGAGGGGCGCGAGGAGCCGGGCTCGTGTCGCTCCGGGTCCGCGTCTCTCACCCGCCATTTGAGAGGGTCCGGGGTGGGGAGGTGGGGGGGTCTCGGTTTCGTTTCCTGCGCGAGGAGGACGTGTTGCTGGAGTGCGCGTGCTGCAGGCGGGACGGCGAGCGAGAAGTTTGAGGAAGTGGAGATCGAGTCACGTGACCAGCGGAGGGGGCGGAGTCAGAGACGAGAACACGTTGTACAGCCAGTACTCTACGACCCTGTACTACTGGGAAGTACTGAAAAGTACTTTTTAAATACTGTGGGAAGTACTGTGGAAAGTACTGTGGATACTGAGTTACTGTGCACACAGTTATCCCCTTTAAAACATGTTTAATTTACGAATTCTAATGATTAAACTTATTTAAAAGTACACATTACATAATATTCAAGCATTTATATACACAGTATATATTAAGTCACTTTCTTAAACTGCTTAGATCTTAGTTTGTTTTGTACTGCACTGTTTTTGTATTGTATTGTGTTGCAATGTATATTTTGTGTAAGCACACTGAGAGTCTCTTTACCAAGTCAAATTCCTTGTTTGTGCAAACTTACTTGGCCAATAAAACTGATTCTGATATACTATACAATATATATCTATACAATATCCTTACAATATATATACAATATATATACAATATATATATATATATACAATATTATATTCAACAATATATATACATATATACATATAATATTCAACAATATGTATAAGATACTATTATAAATATAATGTAAGACGATATGTCCTATATCGTATTTATATGGCATTCAACAATATATAATAATAATAAAAATAATATACTGGGGGTCAGTGGGTAGAAGGCCCGTCTTTCAATCACGGGGTTGGAGGTTCAAACCCCGCCCTAGTCGATGTGTCCTTGAGCAAGACACTTAACCCTGAATTGTTCCCTGTAGCTGCGTCTACAGTGTACGAATGTAACAGGATTGTAAGTCGCTTTGGATAAAAGCGTCAGCTAAATGACATGTAATGTAATGTAATAATATTCAACAATGTATGTATTGTATTCATAAATATTGAGTGAACAAAATCTTCATTTCTTTTACCAAGCAATACTAATATATCGTATTTTTTGCACTATAGGGCGCACTTAAAAGCCTTTATTTTGCTCAAAAAACGAAAGTGCGCCTTATAATCCGAAGCGCCTTATATATGGATTCATTCTGGTTGTGCTTATTGACCTCGAAGCGATTTTGTGTGGTACACGGCGCTCACGGCGCTAAGTAAAAATGTTTTAGTACGACTTTGGTAAAACTACACCGATTGCATCATTAAGGCTGTTCTGTCATTTTTTGCTGCCTTGTAAAAATTTGCTACCCGCTGCATAAACTGATAGGTGTGTATCGATTCATGCTACCCTATAAAAGAAAGCTACTTTATGGTTTTATACATCTGTACGTCAAATAAAGGCATAAAGTAAGTATTGTTTTCTGTCATGAGTATAATCATAAAAAGTGTAATGAAATTGATTTATATCAGGGTTATATCAGGTGATGTCACTCACCGTTATCAGCCGTGCATAAGGTGCATGACGTGTATGCCGTGCAACTCGGAAAATCGACTTGGCGCATGCGCAATACCACAAGGTGACGTCACTCACCGTTGCAAAGACAGGGTTAGCTAAACATGATGGGCGTGTCGGAAAAAACTCGAAAAATCGAGTCGGCGCATGCGCAATACCACAAGGTAGCGGTTTTTGACAAGCAGCATTAAATGACAGAACACCGGCGCAGCGCGCAGACATGAGCCGCAATGCCCCTCACGGTGGAGAAATCAAACGCCCCCCCCTGAGTTCTGCTGTGCGGGGCCACTTTATCAACCAATCAAAAACACATTGGCTACACAACAGCCAATCAGAAAAAGCTCACTAGCCCCCCCCTGACTGATTTATTTGACTGTTTTGTTTCTCTTAATGCGCCTTATAGTCCGGTGCGCTTTATATATGAAAAAAGATCGAAAATATATCATTCATTGACAGTGCGCCTTATAATCCAGAGCGCTCTATTGTGCAAAAAATACGGTATTTTTTCAGACTTTTACTTTTTACATGAATATATAATCGAGACATTTCAGACCCTTTAGATTCAGTGAGGGAATGAGACTTTGTCCAGTTTGAATATCAAATTATACGATGACACTGTTTCTAAATTAAAGAATCATCTTCGTTCAGAACGGACGTGAGGTGCAGTTCCGCCGTTTGCCTGCGGGGGCGCTGCCGAGCTGAGCCCCGCTTACCGCAACCCGGAAGTTGATGCGCGAGACGATTTTCTTTTTCCTTTTTTTACTCCATTGATTTGAAAACATGGCGTCGGAAGCAGAGGCGGGCAGCGCCGCTACGACGGAGCCGGACGCCGCAGAAGGGTACGTGTGCGGGTCGCCAGGCGCCTCTCACGGCTACGGACACGTCGGTTCTGGTTCTGACCGCGTAGGACCAACAATAACGACGTTTAAGCTCCTTTTATTCAGCCGGAAACGCGGTTAGAAAACGGGCTCGCTGACGTCAGCGCGGCTCGCGCGCCGCTGCAGCTCAGCTGCTCTTTGTGAGGAGGAGACGTCTCCAACGTCTCGGCCGACCGACTCGGACGACCTCACCGGCAGTAACGAGTGGCTCTTAATAACCGCCCGTCAGTTACTGGCGGTGCACAACAGACGGCGTCGGGAAACGAGCCCGATGCGGCCAGCAGGCTTCAGATCACGAAGCAGCAGCTCATGACGCTTCTGCTGCACGTCCTGCCTTCAGTCAACACACGCTATACGTCATAGTGTTTAACAACACGTCATAGTGTGTAACAACACGGCATAGTGTGTAACAACACGTCATAGTGTGTAACAACACGGCATAGTGTGTAACAACACGTCATAGTGTGTAACAACACGGCATAGTGTGTAACAACACGTCATAGTGTGTAACAACACGGCATAGTGTGTAACAACACTCCATAGTGTTTAACAACACGTCATAGTGTTTAACAACACGTCATAGTGTGTAACAACACGGCATAGTGTGTAACAACACTCCATAGTGTTTAACAACACGTCATAGTGTTTAACAACACGTCATAGTGTGTAACAACACTCCATAGTGTTTAACAACACGTCATAGTGTGTAACAACACTCCATAGTGTTTAACAACACGTCATAGTGTTTAACAACACGTCATAGTGTTTAACAACACGTCATAGTGTTTAATAATACTTCATAGTGTGTAATAATACTTCATAGTGTTTAACAACACTTCATAGTGTTTAACAACACTTCATAGTGTGTCATAATACTTCATAGTGTGTAATAATACTTCATAGTGTTTAATAATACGTAATAATGTTTAATAATACGTAATAATTTGGAGTTCCAGTGTATTGTATATATGTACATGTGTGTGTATATATATATATATATATATATATATATATATATACATATAATGTATATGTACTTTTTATGTACCTTTGTGCCTCCAGTAAACATGTAAACTCTCTTCTGATTGTCAGCGACGCTGCATTCAGGGACGCTCCGGCCAGCATGGACACGGAGTCCTCCAGCGGCAAGGAGGGCCCGGTAAGACCTGGAGACACGGGGACACGGGGACACGGGAACAAGGGGCACGGGAACAAGGGACATGGAGACACAGGGACACGGAGACACAGGGACACAGGAACACGGAGACACGGGGACACGGAGACACGGGGACACGGAGACATGTCCACCGTCCTCGGCTCTCCGGCCCGACGCTCTGCTCTCTCCTCCAGGAGGCGGCGGGCGACGGCTCGGAGGCGGCGGACGCTCTGACGGGCTCCGGGGACGAGGACAGCGGGCGGCAGCTGGGCGAGGTGGAGCTGCAGTGCGCCCTGTGCATGAAGTGGTTCACGGCGGACACGTTCGCCATCGACACCGCGTACGTACGCGCTCGCCACGCCGCGGCTGCTGTTCAACCCGATATCATCTAGCTCTTATTATTCTATTCTAGTTTGTTATATTGTTCATTTTTATTATTATTGTATTTTTTGTATATAAGGTGCATTTTCCTCATCCGATTTATATATTGATTATATTTTTTCTATTATATTTATATATTGGGCATTTTTATTATTCTATTATGTGTATATTTGCATCTTCTCATGTTGGATATATATATATATATATATATATATATATATATATATATATATATATATAATACATAACCTCTCCAGGGTTTTTCTTGCATAGAGAAAATGTGGGCGTGCGCCTAAGCCTTTTTGCCGATCGCCCATGAAAAATCCCGAGCGCCTAAGGCAACAAAAAAAAAGAAAAAAGTCCGCTCTGAAAAAAAAAAAAAAAAGTGCGCGAATGGACGGAGCGGCCAGCTGTTGATACGGCGATGCGCGCGCCGACATAGGAGCTCAGCCGTGTTGCAGGAAAAACCCTGCTCTCCTCTGCAGGACGTGCCTTCTCTTGTTACTATATGTTTCCTTAATAATATTATAATATTGTAATATGTAATATAACCTCTCCTCTGCAGGACGTGCCTTCCTTTCATGACCAACTACGTGTTTCACTGCAACGTCTGCCACCACAGCGGCAACACATACTTCCTGCGGAAACAAGCCAGTAGGTGTCCTCCAACATGCCGGATGCTGAGCTCTAATTATTCTATTAACACGCTGCTTGTTTGTTTGTTTGTTTGTTTATTTGTTTACAGACCTGAAGGAGATGTGTCTCACGGCGCTGGCCAACCTGACGTGGAGATCCAGGACTCAAGACGAGCACCCGAAGACCATGTTCTCCAAGGACAAGGTGAGGAAGAGCGCTTATTACAGTGATTACTAAAATAATAATTAATACAAACTAGATCTATGATTATTTTCTAATATAATGATGCTCCTTGTGATATTAAATGATCATTAATACCTGTATATTATCCTTTTGGGTGTTCTCCTCATGCTCGGCTCATTATATATTATTATATATTATTATCCTTCACATGTTGTGTCAATTATTTGCTAAGTGTCTGTTTTTTTCCATATTTATCTGTTATTGCTCTGTTTATTGTTTTTATATTATTTTAAAACAAATGTTCTGTTTTATTCTGTTTGTTTTTATAGTATTTTATTTATTTTATATTAATTATAATAATGTCTTTGTTTTATGCTTTGTTTATTATTTTTATATTTTAATAATATTTTATTCGTTTTATTCTATATTGTTTTTATATATTTAAAAACAATATTTGATTTAGTTTTTATATGATTCTGATAATAATGTATTTGTTTTATTGTATTTATCACACATCAAAATACATTATTTAAATGTCCTCTTGCTCCTTGAGTGTAATTACACAACTATTAACTAAACATATAAAGGTCTGATCACTTCCTGTAATATTTGCATATTTCCCATGACCCCTTGCAGGACATCATCCCATTCATTGATAAGTACTGGGAGTGCATGACGACCCGCCAGAGGCCCGGGAAGCTCACCTGGCCCAACAACATCGTGAAAACCATGGTAACCACGAAGTATTCTAATATTACAACAAATACTTCAACTTATACTTAAATTACTCAAAATAAAATACTTAATTTATTCATAATAATAATAACAATCTGAAGGCGAAATACATTTGTAGTTGATGGAACTGTCCGATAAAATATATATAAATATAGTACAAAATCAGCACTTTAATTATTGTTTTTCAGAGATTTTCATCTAAAACATTCAGCATGAAAAATAAATACATTTTCAATTTAATCTCTATATCAATGCAAAGTAATTAAATTGTTAAATGTATTTTTATTATTAATTAGGACAGAAGTTCAAAGTGGCGACAAAGCTGTTGGTTTGAGTGTGTCGTCATGGTTACCGTGATAATCTGTCTCCCTCCAGAGTAAAGAGAGAGACGTCTTCCTGGTGAAGGAGCACCCCGACCCCGGCAGCAAGGACCCAGAGGAGGAGTACCCCAAGTTCGGCCTGTTGGACCAGGTAGGAGGAGGAGGAGGAGGAGGAGGAGGAGGAGGAGGAGGAGGAGGAGGAGGAGGGGGGACGAAAGGAAGGGAGGAGGAGGTGTTTGCTGGGGGCTGAAGTGTGACTCCTTGTTCCTCCTCCAGGACTTGGGGAACATCGGCCCGTCGTACGACTCTCAGAAACAGAGCTCAGCAGCGCCCCCTGCTGGCGGCCCCAACGGTGAGAACTGCTCAGGCTGCCTCGGGCGCCGCACGGCATCATGGGAGATGTGGGCTTCAGGGTCATGTGACCCGTCTCGTTAAACAAACGGATTGATTAAAAACTACTAAAAACAACTTTAATATTTAAAATAATCTTATTTTTTCTCATAAATTCACAAAATAATTCTAAAGAAATATTCTGGGTTTTTTTTCTTGTGAATTTACTAATTTAATCTCAGAAAATATTAATAAATATTTTTTCCAGCGACTAAAATCCTTCATAAAAATTTAATATATAAATAAATAGAGTTAAATATATAGAGTAACAACCTACTGAGGCTTTTTAAAATCGACGTACCTGGTGACCCGGGCGTACCTGGTGACCTGGTGACCTGGTTGACCCGGGCGTACCTGGTGACCTGGTGACCTGTTGACCCGGGCGTACCTGGTGACCCGGTGACCTGTTGACCCGGGCGTACCTGGTGACCTGGTGACCCGGGCGTACCTGGTGACCTGGTGACCCGGGCGTACCTGGTGACCTGGTGACCCGGGCGTACCTGGTGACCTGGTGACCCGGGCGTACCTGGTGACCTGGTGACCCGGGCGTACCTGGTGACCTGGTGACCCGGGCGTACCTGGTGACCTGGTGACCTGTTGACCCGGGCGTACCTGGTGACCTGGTGACCCGGGCGTACCTGGTGACCTGGTGACCTGTTGACCCGGGCGTACCTGGTGACCTGGTGACCCGGGCGTACCTGGTGACCTGGAGTCGGACTGTGACCGTGGCCTTGTGATTGTTCTCCAGGTGGATCTTCCTTCTCAGGTGAATATTCGTGTTTTGCTTCTGCAGCTGATCTGTTTGTCTCTTCGGTCCTGACGCGACTTCCTCTGGTCCGGTTGTAGCCCCGCCCCCTGTGTGGCCCCGCCCCCTGTGTGGCCCCGCCCCCTGTGTGGCCCCGCCCCCTGTCTGCGCTCTGCTTGTGATTGATGCCCCCCGCCCCCCCTCCCCCCCCTTCCTGTTTCTGGCTTGCTGCTGAAGTCTGAACCTCAAACATTCGTGAGATGAAGAAACTTTTCTGATTTGTTTTTTTACAAACTATTTAAGAAAAAAACTTCATGAAAATAATAATTCTGATTTATTATTATTATTAATAATACTCTTCAATAATAACGTAAATCTATTCAATTAACTTTATTAATAATATCTATAGATAAACATTTAGTTCAATATACAAATAAAATGATTTATATATAAAAAAACAGACTTAAATAATCTTAAACTTGATTAAACTTTATTAATCTTCAGCTTCTAAAAATGTGACATTTTGATTATTGTTGTTCTGTTTGTGGAACAAATGACTTCTTCTCCTTCTCTTCTTCTCCTTCTCTTCTTCTCCTTCTTCTTCTTTTGTTTAATCAGTTGATTTTTTATTTTTTTTATTGGAGAATCTAAAAGTTAAAGTTTCTAAACGATGTTCAACGTTCAGGATGAAGAACTAATTCTGCTGCTTGTGCTATTCTCCCTGTGAGTGTGTGTATGTGTGTGTGTGTGTGTGTTCATATGTGTGTTCATGTGTGTGTATGTTCATGTGTTTGTGTGTGCGTGTGCTCATATTTGTGTGTGTGTTCATGTGTGTGTGTGTGTGTGTGTGTGTTCATGTCTGTATATGTGTGTGTTCATGTGTGTGTGGATGTGTATCTGAGTGTGTTTGTGTGTGTGTGTGTTCATGTGTGTATGTGTGTGTGCGCGTATGTGTGTGTGCTCGTGTGCTCGTGTGTGTGTGTGTGTGTGTGTGTGTTCATGTGTGTGTAATCTTCTTGTGTTGTCTTAAAGGTGCTTTGGCCCCCGGACCTGGTAAAGGACGAGGGGCCAAACGTAAACAACAACAACAACAAGAAGCTGCATCAGGAACCTCGAAGAGAACCAGAAGGTAACACACACACAGATACACACACACACACACACTCACACACTCACATGAACACACAGGTACACTCACACACACTCACACTCTCACTCTCGCATGAACACACACACACAGATACACACGTATACACACACGCACACATAAACATACAGACACACACACACACACACACACAATACCCACACGTTGTTTCTTTGTATTACCCCCCCAGCGACCCCCTGTTCTCGGCCCAGCGGCTGCCCCCCCACGGTTACCCCCTGGAGCATCCGTTCAACAAGGACGGGTACCGCTACATCCTGGCGGAGCCGGACCCCCACGCGCCCGACCCCGACAAGCTGGAGCTGGACTGCTGGGCCGGCAAGCCCATCCCCGGGGACCTGTACCGGGCCTGCCTCTACGAGAGGGTGCTGCTGGCGCTGCACGACCGAGGTGGGGGCGGAGCCTAGGACCCCTTTAGAAATGACTCGACACAAGTTTATGTCTCTGCTTTCAAGTCTTCTTCTATGCTGCGTGACGTCGTCGTTTAGGGGCGGGGCTACAGGGCGATCGGCGGCTCGACGCCCATCGAGACGTTGATTCTCGTCTCTGAACTCTTGCAGCGCCGCA
Source organism: Liparis tanakae (assembly GCA_036178185.1). Taxonomy (NCBI): domain Eukaryota; kingdom Metazoa; phylum Chordata; class Actinopteri; order Perciformes; family Liparidae; genus Liparis; species Liparis tanakae. The sequence goes on along the minus strand of CM070090.1, from coordinate 18,890,022 downwards.
GCTGAAGATCTCCGACGACCGGCTGACCGTGACGGGCGAGAAGGGCTACTCCATGGTGAGGGCGTCCCACGGCGTCCGCAGGGGCTCCTGGTTCTTCGAGGTCACCGTGGAGGAGATGCCGCCGGACACGGCCGCCCGGCTCGGCTGGTCCCAGCCCCTCGGTCAGTTTGCATCCGGGAGGGCTTCTATACAACCAGAGGGCCTGGTGGTCAGGGGAGAGAATGCAGCTTTAACACATGATGCATAGACTGCTATACAACCAGAGGAGTCGCCCCCTGGTGGTCAGGAGAGAGAATGCAAGTTTAACGCATGAAGCGTAGACTTCTATACAACCAGGGCGTGTTGTTCTCACGGAGACTCCCCTCTCAGGTAACCTTCAGGCGCCCCTGGGCTACGATAAGTTCAGCTACTCGTGGCGCAGCAAGAAGGGAACCCGCTTCCACCAGTCCATCGGGAGGCACTACTCCTCCGGCTACGGCCCGGGGGACACGCTGGGCTTCTTCCTGCAGCTGCCGGACGGCACGGACACGGCCCGGGCGCTGCCCGACACCTACAAGGACAAGGTGGGCCACGGGACCTGTTGTTGTTGTTGTTGTTGTTGTTGTTGTTATGGCCCGGGCGCTGCCCGACACCTACAAGGACAAGGTGGGCCACGGGACCTGTTGTTGTTGTTGTTGTTGTTGTTGTTGTTATGGCCCGGGCGCTGCCCGACACCTACAAGGACAAGGTGGGCCACGGGACCTGTTGTTGTTGTTGTTGTTGTTGTTGTTGTTATGGCCCGGGCGCTGCCCGACACCTACAAGGACAAGGTGGGCCACGGGACCTGTTGTTGTTGTTGTTGTTGTTGTTGTTGTTATGGCCCGGGCGCTGCCCGACACCTACAAGGACAAGGTGGGCCACGGACCTGTTGTTGTTGTTGTTGTTGTTGTTGTTATGGCCGGCGCTGCCCGGCACCTACAAGGACAAGGTGGGCCACGGGACCTGTTGTTGTTGTTGTTGTTGTTATGGCCCGGGCGCTGCCCGACACCTACAAGGACAAGGTGGGCCACGGGACCTGTTGTTGTTGTTGTTGTTGTTATGGCCCGGGCGCTGCCCGACACCTACAAGGACAAGGTGGGCCACGGGACCTGTTGTTGTTGTTGTTGTTGTTGTTATGGCCCGGGCGCTGCCCGACACCTACAAGGACAAGGTGGGCCACGGGACCTGTTGTTGTTGTTGTTGTTGTTGTTGTTGTTGTTATGGCCCGGGCGCTGCCCGACACCTACAAGGACAAGGTGGGCCACGGGACCTGTTGTTGTTGTTGTTGTTGTTGTTGTTATGGCCCGGGCGCTGCCCGACACCTACAAGGACAAGGTGGGCCACGGGACCTGTTGTTGTTGTTGTTGTTGTTGTTGTTGTTATGGCCCGGGCGCTGCCCGACACCTACAAGGACAAGGTGGGCCACGGGACCTGTTGTTGTTGTTGTTGTTGTTGTTGTTATGGCCCGGGCGCTGCCCGACACCTACAAGGACAAGGTGGGCCACGGGACCTGTTGTTGTTGTTGTTGTTGTTGTTGTTATGGCCCGGGCGCTGCCCGACACCTACAAGGACAAGGTGGGCCACGGGACCTGTTGTTGTTGTTGTTGTTGTTGTTGTTGTTGTTATGGCCCGGGCGCTGCCCGACACCTACAAGGACAAGGTGGGCCACGGGACCTGTTGTTGTTGTTGTTGTTGTTGTTGTTATGGCCCGGGCGCTGCCCGACACCTACAAGGACAAGGTGGGCCACGGGACCTGTTGTTGTTGTTGTTGTTGTTGTTGTTGTTATGGCCCGGGCGCTGCCCGACACCTACAAGGACAAGGTGGGCCACGGGACCTGTTGTTGTTGTTGTTGTTGTTGTTGTTGTTGTTATGGCCCGGGCGCTGCCCGACACCTACAAGGACAAGGTGGGCCACGGGACCTGTTGTTGTTGTTGTTGTTGTTGTTGTTGTTGTTATGGCCCGGGCGCTGCCCGACACCTACAAGGACAAGGTGGGCCACGGGACCTGTTGTTGTTGTTGTTGTTGTTGTTGTTGTTATGGCCCGGGCGCTGCCCGACACCTACAAGGACAAGGTGGGCCACGGGACCTGTTGTTGTTGTTGTTGTTGTTGTTGTTGTTATGGCCCGGGCGCTGCCCACACCCTAAGGACAAGGTGGGCCACGGACCTGTTGTTGTTGTTGTTGTTGTTGTTGTTGTTATGGCCCGGGCGCTGCCCGACACCTACAAGGACAAGGTGGGCCACGGGACCTGTTGTTGTTGTTGTTGTTGTTGTTGTTGTTATGGCCCGGGCGCTGCCCGACACCTACAAGGACAAGGTGGGCCACGGGACCTGTTGTTGTTGTTGTTGTTGTTGTTGTTGTTATGGCCCGGGCGCTGCCCGACACCTACAAGGACAAGGTGGGCCACGGGACCTGTTGTTGTTGTTGTTGTTGTTGTTGTTGTTGAAGTGTAAACATGAGCTCAGGGCTTTTGGAAGTTAAACCAGAATTCCTCTTTTATCTTCATGTGAAAACCTCTGGATGTATTCTAGTTCATCACCAACACCACATTTTACTAGATTACACCTGAACGCATCATGAGTTATCACTCCCCTTCAGTCCTCGTGTTCACTGAGCAGAGCCTGAAGGCATCATCCTCTCCGGGCGAGGGACGTGATGATGTGATAATGTTGTTGTTGTGGTGATGATGTCGTGGTCACATGACCCTGTTTTGTGTTCCAGGCGCTCATCAAGTTCAAGAGCTACCTGTACTTTGAGGAGAAGGACTACGTGGACAAGGCGGAGAAGAGCCTGAAGTCCATGAGCTCCAGCCGGGTGAGGAACCGTCAGGGTCTAGAGGATCCCCTTCAGGGTCTAGAGGATCCCCTTCAGGGTCTAGAGGATCCCCTTCAGGGTCTAGAGGATCCTCTTCAGGGTCTAGAGCAGGGGTGGGCAATTATTTTTTCTATGGGGCCACATGATCCTCCTCTGTTCTCTCCTGAAGGTTTCTTCCCTTTTTTCCCCCTGAAGGGTTATTTGGGAGTTGTTCCTGGTCCGATGTGAGGTCAAAGGTCAGGGATGTCTATGTGTACAGATTGTAAAGCACTCTGAGACAAATTTGTAATTTGTGAAACTGGGCTATACAAATAAACTGAATTGAATTGAATGAGAAACTGAAAATATTGTGGAGCGCCGGCCAAAGGGCTGAACTCAATTCTTCATATTATTAATTGTATTTCTTTATAAAAAGCAGTAAATAGCATTGTTTTGACAAGCTGGTAAGAGTATATATCATAATTAATCAATGAAAAAGTGAATTTGCCTTGCAAAAAATGTCATTTATTGAATCAAATCTTCCCAAAACAATGGTAAACAAAATGTGAACGTTTTTTTACCATCTGTGACATTTATCCAATAAACTTTGATGCAGGCAATCAGGTAATCAATATCTCTGAAGAAAAGCATGTAATGAAATAAATAAATGACTAAAACAACATCATAAAAACACACTAAACATGCAAATAAAAATAACCACACTACAATTAAAATCATGCACAACTCAACCATAAAAACATGCTTTAAAACTTACAATAAGACAATATGTTTATTTATGTTTATGATAATAATAACAATGTTTATTTATGTTTATAATAACAATATGTTTATTTATGTTTATAATAACAATATGTTTATTTATGATAATAATAACAATATGTTTATTTATGTTTATAATAACAATATGTTTATTTATGTTTATGATAATAATAACAATATGTTTATTTATGTTTATAATAACAATATGTTTATTTATGTTTATGATAATAATAACAATATGTTTATTTATGTTTATTTATGTTTATGATAATAATAACAATATGTTTATTTATGTTTATAATAACAATATGTTTATTTTGTAATTTCCAATTAACCTTACACGGGCCGTTCAAAGTCAACCAAAGGGCCGGATGTGGCCCGCGGGCCGTTCAACGCCCAGGTCTGCTCTAGAGGGTCCTCTTCGTGGTCTAGAGGGTCCTCTTCGTGGTCTAGAGGGTCCTCTTCGTGGTCTAGAGGGTCCTCCTCGTGGTCTAGAGGGTCCTCTTCGTGGTCTAGAGGGTCCTCTTCGTGGTCTAGAGGGTCCTCTTCGTGGTCTAGAGGGTCCTCCTCGTGGTCTAGAGGGTCCTCTTCGTGGTCTAGAGGGTCCTCCTCGTGGTCTAGAGGGTCCTCCTCGTGGTCTAGAGGGTCCTCTTCGTGGTCTAGAGGGTCCTCCTCGTGGTCTAGAGGGTCCTCCTCGTGGTCTAGAGGGTCCTCCTTGTGGTCTAGAGGGTCCTTGTGGTCTAGAGGGTCCTCCTCGTGGTCTAGAGGGTCCTCCTCGTGGTCTAGAGGGTCCTCCTCGTGGTCTAGAGGGTCCTCTTCGTGGTCTAGAGGGTCCTCCTCGTGGTCTAGAGGGTCCTCCTCGTGGTCTAGAGGGTCCTCCTTGTGGTCTAGAGGGTCCTTGTGGTCTAGAGGGTCCTCCTCGTGGTCTAGAGGGTCCTCCTCATGGTCTAGAGGGTCCTCCTCGTGGTCTAGAGGGTCCTCCTCGTGGTCTAGAGGGTCCTCCTCGTGGTCTAGAGGGTCCTTGTGGTCTAGAGGGTCCTCCTCGTGGTCTCTTGGCTGTTAACTGTTGTTTGTTGCTCCTCAGATGATCTTCTTTAAGAACGGCGTGAGTCAGGGCGTGGCCTACGAGAACCTGTTTGAGGGGATGTACTTTCCCGCCATCTCCCTCTACAAGAGCTGCACGGTCTGTGGGTTTTTCTTGCTCTCTTGTGGTTGTTGTTGTTGTTGTTGTTTATTATTTGGTGCTAAACTTCATCGTCTTTCTTCAGGTTTCAGTCAACTTTGGGCCACATTTCAGACACCCCCCAAAAGACCTGAAGTACCAGCCGGTGAGGAATCACAGCTTTATGTTCAAATAAATCACCTGTTTAAATCTGAATTGTATTTATTATATATATATATATATATATATATATATATATATATATATATATATATATATATATATAATAAATACAATATTTTAGATTTAGAAGGAAAGAAATGATATATATATATATATTTTATTTGACTCACGTTTGACATAAAACTAATTTTAAAATAAAAATATATATATATAATTTTTTTTGGTAATTATTATTTTGGAGTTCTATTTTTATTTTTAAATTAGTTTTATGTCAAACGTGAGTCAAATAAAATAATTCAGTTTCTCATTATAGACGAGGTGCACTGACGCGTGTCATTTGTCTGATGCATCTTGTTGTTGTTGTTGTTGTTGTTGTTTCCTCAGATGAGTGAGATGGGCTCGGGGGCTGTGATCGAACACACGCTGGCCGACATGCTGTTCCACGTGGAGACGGACGTGGACGGACGCCACAGCCCCCCGTGGGAAGGATGAACGCGCCCCCTCCCCTTAGACCCGCCCCCTCAGACATTGCCCCGCCTCCAGCCGGTAACGTAAACAAAGCCGGGCCCGAAACCCGGCGCCGCTCGGTTCATGTGTTCACGCCCCCTCCCGCGAGCACGTCGTCACGGTAACCGTGGCGCTCCCGGTCTTTAGTGCGTTCGTCTTTGACGATTTCTTGTTTTTGTTTTATAACGTTTGTCAGTTATTTCCTGTTTTATAAATAAATAAATAAAACTACGTGGAACAAGTTCTTTAAATCTAGGATGAAGAATATTTTAATGCTTTAATCTCACTTCTTTAAATCTGTGTGTGTGTGTGTGTGTGTGTGTGTATATGAATATATACATATTATTCTATGAATATCTATATGAATTTATATATATGGATGTATGTGTGTGTATATATATATATAATTTATATATACACGATATGAATAAATATATATATGTATACATTAACATATACATATATATGTATTATTAGGGTTGAAGAAAACCTGAAACCAACATTTTGGGTCGTAAATCATTTATTTATTTATTATCCACCACAAATAAAACAAATACTGAATAAACTAAAAGTACACTGTAGTACACATTCAAGTATTTAACCCACGGCGTGGACGTGTTTATGCGTATAAGTACACAGTATATACACAGTATACGTCGCTGTAGTACAAAAGCAGAGAAACACCCCTCCTCCGTCTCCACCCCTCCTCCGTCTCCATCCCTCCATCTCATCCCTCCCTCGTCTCCTCCCTCCCTCCTCCGTCTCTCCCTCCATCCTCACAGCGTGGAGCTCATCGTTCCAGACTTCATGTAGTTTTTTCCGGATATTAAACCTTGTTTGCTTTCATCTGAAGAATCTGAATGATGCTGAGAGAGAAGTATTAGTATACAAGTACTACTGCATGGTGTACTTCCTACTGTACTACATCAGAGGTACATGCTCACTACATCAGAGGTTCCCAGTGGTCCCAGTACTGTGAGTTCTTACCTGTCTGCGTAGGATCCGGTCCAGCAGGCTCCGTTTGGGGCTCTCGGGGTTCTGGTTCCAGTCCAGGTCCGGAGAACGAGACCCGTCAGCACCGAACTGGTTGAGCTCCCTGAAGCAGCCCGTCTCTATCATCTGGAGGGGGGGAGGGGGGGGGGGGTTTAGAAGAAGAAACAAGGTGAGGTGAGGTGAGCCCCCCCCCGGCCCTCACCTGGTTCTGCCAGGTGATGCTGTTGCTGCCCGAGCCGAAGCGGCAGTAGAAGTCGTGGTCCTGCCGGTCCAGACTGACCCCCTTCAGGGAGGAGAACTCCTCCAGGTTCTGTATGTCGGTGCAGTACACCAACCTGGGCTGTAGGGGGCGACACAGCGTTACAACCAGAGCAGCAGGACGGAGAGGTCTCCACAACAACAACAACAACAACAACGACGACGACAGGCGTCACATCAACATGAACACGACTTGCGTCCGGCTTGAAGGGCGGAGTCACAAGCCCCGCCTCCAGCATCCGGAAGTTGATGCTCCGGAAGAAACGGTGAGTCTGAACCTCCAGACCTCCTGAGCCCCGACAGCCCAGACGCTCCCACGGGTCCTTAGTGAGGAGCTGGAGGAGGAGGAGGAGGAGGAGGAGGAGGAGGAGGAGGCGGAGGAGGAGGAGGAGGAGGAGGAGGAGACGTCACTAAGGGTTCTCAAGGATTATGGTCTGGTCTAGCTCTCCTGGTCTAGCTCTCCTGGTCTAGCTCTCCTCCGGGCCTCACCGAGCAGCAGAGGTCCTTCACCTCCTTCCTGAACCGGTCCCCGTAGTCCGGCTCCTCCTTCAGGATGCGGCGCTCCATCTCGGGGGGCTTGGGGTGCTCCCCCTGCTGGCGGAGCGGGGGATGGCCGGCCGTCATCTCGTAGACCAGACAGCCGAGACCCCACCAGTCCACAGCGGCGCCGTAGAGCTGCTTGCCAATCACCTCGGGGGCTGCAGGTATACAAAGATATACAAATATATATAAATATATAGATACACAATGTATACAAATAAATGGATACACAATGTATATAAATATAGATGCACAATATATATAAATATGTAGATACACATATATAAATATATAGATACACAATGTATACAAATATATAAATACACAATGTATATAAATATACATACATATATAGATACAAAATGTATACAAATATATAGATACACAATATATATAAATATATACACATATATAAATATATATATACACTATATACATATATATATATATAAAGAAAATATTCATAAATATATAAACAAAACATAAATTAATATAACGGGTGAAAAAATAAAGAATTTTCTATTTAAAACCTTCCTCGTGAAAACACGTGGCGTAAAGGTGTTTGTTGTTGTTATACTCCCGTCGACCACCAGGGGGCGCGTGACATCACTATCCCATGTTCTAGATTGGACGGAAGGCGTCCTCATGCAGACTACTAGGGAATTACCCACAATGCATAGCACGGGGTTCAACCTGGTCTATCGAATAAACAACAGGGATTCAAACCGACGTCACGCAGCTTATTGATAACTATTAAATAATTATAATAATGTAATAATTATTAATTTGTCTTTTCTTTATATTTAGTTTTTTTAAGCCTTTTGGACAAAAACAAATACAAAGTTCCTGAGGACCCCTGGAGGTTCTTGAATGTTCCTGAGGGTTCCTGAAGGTTCTTGAGGACGATGAAGGTTCCTGAGGGACCTGAGGGTCCCTGAAGGTCCCTGAAGGCCTCTGAAGGCCTCGTGCACACGTACCCATGTATCCCAGTGTGCCCACCATGCCGCGCGCCGTGCTGCCTTCAGACAACCTCACCGCCAGGCCCAGGTCTGAGATCCGGATGTGACCTTCAGGGAGGAGGAGGAGGAGGAAGAAGACGAAGAAGAAGAAGGAGGAGGAGGAGGAAGAAGACGAAGAAGAAGAATCCGCCGTTATGACCGCGTGCTTTCCCTCAATATTTTCATAAACCTTGTGACGTGTTTTAATAACAGATCCAGGAATGAAGGAACACGTGTTTCTTAAAATAGACGCCACACCTGCAGGTCCCTGAAGGCATCTCACTTCCTGCACCGCGTGCCAACTGGTTATAAAACACATGACGCCACGCGTCAGTGAACGCACCGTGGTGTTTACCTGGTCAGTGAACGCACCGTGGTGTTTACCGGGTCAATGAACGCACCGTGGTGTTGACCGGGTCAGTGAACGCACCGTGGTGATGACCGGGTCAGTGAACGCACCGTGGTGATGACCGGGTCAGTGAACGCACCGTGGTCATTACCGGGTCAGTGAACGCACCGTGGTGATGACCGGGTCAGTGAACGCACCGTGGTGATGACCGGGTCAGTGAACGCACCGTGGTCATTACCGGGTCAGTGAACGCACCGTGGTGATGACCGGGTCAGTGAACGTACCGTGGTCGTCCAGCAGGATGTTCTCGGGCTTCATGTCGCTGCAATAGAACCACAGACTTTGATCATTCTCAGGAACGTGACGTCATTGTTTACTCTTCGCTCGCCAGGTGTGCGGCGCTCACCGGTATAAGATGGCGTTCTGGTGCAGGTGCATCAGCCCGCAGCACACCTCGGCGGCGTAGAAGCGCACCCGGTCCTCGTGGAGGCCGGGGACGCCGATGTTGTGGATGTGGAACTTCAGGTCGCCGCCGCTCATCATGGTCAGCACCATGCAGAGCGCGTGCTTCGTCTCGTAGGTGTACGCCAGGTTCACCTGCAGGAGGACCGGGAGGAAGAGGAGGAGTCCCACAAGCTCGTGGTCAGGGAGGTAGTGCGTGTGTCGGGGACTACTTTCAGCGGCGGATTAATCCTCATGGTGAGCGTCTGAGTCGCGATGGTCTCACCACGAATCTGCTGTTCAGCCCTTCCAGGATCTGTTTCTCGTTGAGCGCCATGTTTTCTCCTCTCCTCTTCTTCACGTGAGTCTTCTCCAGCTTTTTGCAGGCGTACATCATTCCTGTGGCGCGCACCTGACAAGCCCACACCTGAGGGGAAAGAACCCACGGGACACGCCACGGATATATCCTGAATTATTAAGCTGCATTCTCTCTGCTGACCACCAGGGGGCAACGCATTCTAAATATGGTAACTTCTGATGTTGACGACCGTAATCCAAGATGGCGACGGCAAAATCGCCGATCTTGAGTCTTCTGTACTCCTGAGACACGGCGGGGGTCGAGCTCCTAGACCTGGAGCCCACCTGTCCTCTAATGCGACCAGAAGGATCCTCCGGTAGCTCGTCCCTGATTGGTCGACGCCTTCGTCTTTTAAACTCCACACGTCCAGTTTGTGATGTCACCGTGGCCTTGAGCTGACCACGCCTTCCACAGACGACCTTCAGGCTGGATGACCTCCAGGACCCGGGTGACCTACAGGACCTTGATGACCTCCAGGACCCGGGTGACCTCCAGGACCTTGATGACCTCCAGGACCTGGGTGACCTCCAGGACCTTGATGACCTCCAGGACCCGGGTGACCTCCAGGACCCGGGTGACCTCCAGGACCTTGATGACCTCCAGGACCCGGGTGACCTCCAGGACCCGGGTGACCTCCAGGACCTTGATGACCTCCAGGACCTTGATGACCTCCAGGACCCGGATGACCTCCAGGACCTTGATGACCTCCAGGACCTTGATGACCTCCAGGACCTTGATGACCTCCAGGACCTTGGACACGCAGAGCTTGTGGAATTCCCCTTCAGGGTTTTTGTTGGTTGGAGAGATGAACGTCTTCTTGGAGTCCTTCAGCTCGGAGACAGATGTGTGACCTGATGTCCCAGACTCCTCCAGCTCCTCCCAGTTCCCTGAGGACTCTACTGGTTCAGGTTCTGGTCCAGGTTCTGGTTCAGGTCCAAACTCAACCTGAGCCTTCCTGAGTCCTCTGGCTCTTTGCCAAAACTTCTTTTAGGTTAACCAGTTCTACGGGCTTAGGTTCTAGGGTCTCAGGTTCTACGGGCCTAGGTTCTAGGGCCTTAGGTTCTAGGGGCTCAGGTTCTACGGGCTCAGGTTCTGAGGCGTCACCATGTGTAGAATATGGGGAACTGGTTCTTATAAGTTTGTTGTTCGGAAACAGAAACCTAAAACCCCGAGACACGAAACCCTGATCACACGAGATGTGACTGTCAGAGAAGTGGGAGGAGCTTACCTCCCCGAACCCGCCTTTCCCCAGAAGTCTGTACTGTCTGAACAGCTGCTTGGTGATGGGCTGCCTGGAGAGAGACACAGTGGTGAGACACACACACACACACCTACACACACACACACACACAACTACACACACACACACACACACCTCTCCAGCATCTTCCACTGCAGGAAGCGGTCGAAGAACATGCTGTCCTGGTACTGGAGGAACGGGTCTCCACTCAGGTACTCATGCATGTCTCTACAACACAAGACAGACAGGTTGGTTTTATGAACGCACACACACACACACACACACACACACACGGTGGGACGTACTCTCTGCACTCGTGGAAGACGTCGGTGCAGGCGTCGAGCTCCAGGCTGTGCAAGCAGCTCATCTCATGATGCTGAACGGAGGAAACCACCTGGTTGGACTGAGGGGGAGGAGTCAGCTAATACACACTTTAGAACACACACCATCTCCAACAACACAACACACACAACATGAAGGTCTGCAGCTCACCTGTCTCCGGAGGAATCTCTGAATGATACTGATGCCGTAGTCTCTCCTCTCCTCGTCGGACTTTGTGTCAAAGTTGTCCTGAAGGAGACGAGGAGGAAACAAAGAGGAGACGAGGAGGAAACAAAGAGGAGACGAGGAGAATATGAAGAGGAGACGAGGAGGATACGAAGAGGAGACGAGGAGGAGACGAAGAGGATACGAAGAGGATACGAAGAGGATACGAAGAGGAAACGTAGAGGAAAGTGAAGGGGGGGTGTTAGGGGTTAGGGTTGCATATCGGCTTCTTGTTGTTGTTGTTGTTGTTGTTGTTGTTGTGATTCTACCAGCGCGTCCAGCAGTGAGATGTTGTTCTGCAGCTCCGGTCGGCTCCGACAGAAAAGATGAAACAGCTTCTTCCCGATTGGCTGCTTCACACACAGACTGTAGTAGTCTCTCTCTGAGGGGGAGGAGCATAGAGAGATGACACACACACACACACACACACACACACACACACACACACACACACACACACACACACACACACACACCTATGGGCAGGTCCATGCACTGGCTGATGTGGGGGAAGCGCAGCATGTCTTTCCACTTGCAGCTTCTTCCTCGGCTTCCTCCACCTGAAGAGGAGGAAACGGAGGCGATGACATCATCACCTGTTCTCAGGACTATTTATAGCTGCAGGCCGGTGAGCCGAGCCTGTGTGACCGCATTGCTCCCCTCAAAGGGGGAGGAGCCTCCTCTCCACCAAACGACTCCTGTTTACCAACGGGACGGTTCCGTGTCCCGGGACGGTTCTGATTATCAACGGCAAAGCTCCGTGTCCCGGGACGGTTCTATTTACCAACAGGAAAGTTCTGTGTTACGGTATTGTTCCGTGTCACGGAACGGTTCTCTTAACCAACGGGATGGTTCTGTCTCACGGGACGGTTCTCTTTACCAACGGGACGGTTCGGTGTCACTGAACGGTTCAGATTACCAACAGTAAAGATCCGTGTCCTGGGACGGTTCTGATTATCAACGGCAAAGCTCCGTGTCCCGGGACGGTTCTCTTTACCAACAGGAAAGTTCTGTGTTACGGTATGGTTCCGTGTCACAGAATGGTTCTAATTACCAGCAGGACAGTTCCGTGTCACGGGACGGTTCCGTGTCACGGAATGGTTCTGATTACCAAAGGCAAAGTTCTGTGTCACGGGACTGTTCTGTTAACCAACGGGACGGTTCCGTGTCACGGGACGTGCTAATCGAATGCTTCACTATGGGAGGAATGACTTTGTTTTCTTCTTCTTCTGTTAAATGTTGGACGTGTTTGGTTGGATCTGATGGTAGAAGAAGACCCGAAGAGAACTCTGAGTCTCAGTAACCGACCCACCTGAGACCAGAGGCCGGTCATGTGACCCACGGTCCTCCTCACACAGGCCGACCCCACGGAGGTATTTAAACTAGAAGCTCATGAAGCTCTTACCTTCTCTGGCTTTAATCAGCATGTTATTCGCCATCATGCTTTCAATCTCCATGTTGGAATGTGTTCTCTAACAGGGTCCGGTTCAGTCCAGAGTTCTAACAGGGTCCGGTTCAGTCCAGAGTTCTAACAGGGTCCGGTTCAGTCCAGAGTTCTAACAGGGTCCGGTTCAGTCCAGAGTTCTAACAGGGTCCAGTACCATCCAGAGTTCTAACAGGTGTCTAGTACCATCCAGAGTTCTAACAAGTGTCTAGTACCATCCAGAGTTCTAACAGGTGTCCAGCAGGATCCAGAGTTCTAACAGGTGTCCGGTACCATAAAGAGTTCTATCAGATGTCCGGTACCATCCAGAGTTCTAACAGGTGTCCGGTACCATCCAGAGTTCTAACAGATGTCCGGTACCATCCAGAGTTCTAACAGGTGTCCGGTACCATCCAGAGTTCTAACAGGTGTCCGGTACCATCCAGAGTTCTAACAGGTGTCCGGTACCATAAAGAGTTCTATCAGATATCCGGTACCATCCAGAGTTCTAACAGGTGTCCAGTGGGATCCAGAGTTCTAACAGGTGTCCAGCAGGATCCAGAGTTCTAACAGGTGTCCGGTACCATCCAGAGTTCTAACAGGTGTCCGGTACCATCCAGAGTTCTAACAGGTGTCCAGCAGGATCCAGAGTTCTAACAGGTGTCCGGTACCATCCAGAGTTCTAACAGGTGTCCGGTTCCATCCAGAGTTCTAACAGATGTCCGGTACCATCCAGAGTTCTAACAGGTGTCCGGTACCATCCAGAGTTCTAACAGGTGTCCAGTGGGATCCAGAGTTCTAACAGGTGTCCAGTGGGATCCAGAGTTCTAACAGGTGTCCGGTACCATCCAGAGTTCTAACAGATGTCCGGTACCATCCAGAGTTCTAACAGGTGTCCAGTGGGATCCAGAGTTCTAACAGGTGTCCGGTACCATCCAGAGTTCTAACAGGTGTCCAGTGGGATCCAGAGTTCTAACAGATGTCCGGTACCATCCAGAGTTCTAACAGGTGTCCAGTGGGATCCAGAGTTCTAACAGATGTCCGGTACCATCCAGAGTTCTAACAGGTGTCCAGTGGGATCCAGAGTTCTAACAGATGTCCGGTACCATCCAGAGTTCTAACAGGTGTCCAGTGGGTTCCAGAGTTCATGCACAGAGACTTTTAGAAGTAATAACCAATGATTAAAGAGAGACCGTCCAGTGGGTCGAGTGAAGGAGACGAGGAGACGAGGAGACGAGGAGACAAGGAGACAAGGTGTTTCCGTCCGGCCGGCTGCAGCTGTCTAACCTGAGCTGTCACTCAACAAGCAGCTCCTCCAACCACAGGACACGCCCACTTTGGAGGCGGGACCAGCTCCATCAGCTAAGCCTTGCAGGGTCAGGTGTGTAGTTCCTTTTGTCTGTCACTGTGAGGAGCTTACCTGGCTAGTCCTGGTCCTCTAGAGACCTCAGTGTAGTCCTGGTCCTCTAGAGACCTCAGTGTAGTCCTGGTCCTCTAGAGACCTCAGTGTAGTCCTGGTCCTCTAGAGACCTCAGTGTAGTCCTGGTCCTCTAGAGACCTCAGTGTAGTAATCTAATTAAATAAAGTAATGATTGTGTATTAGAAGTATGAAGTAGTTGTACACAGAGTTATATACAATGACCTTGTGTACCATGACATGATAACATGTGATCCACAGCATTACTTTGTTTTCTCCTTCCCTTCAACCAGTTGATCCACCCACAGCTCCCAGTGGAGGCCTGCTGGGTCCCTACAGCTCCTTCAGGTGGCGCTGTGCCTTTAAAAAACCGAGGTTGGGCTGCAGAGGGTTTAAAAGGACTTTGAACCACTTCTGTCTTTATAGACCACGATACTCCGACGTATGAACCACACACAGCCGCTGGTTCAGCAGCGTCGGGGTTCAGGGGTCACGGCCTCAGGGGGTCAGGGGGTTTGGGAAAGTCCCTGGAGACCTTTTTGCACAAATTCTGGTAATTTCCCGTAAAATCCGTAGCAACACAACTCGAGGCCGTGAGCCGGCGCCCCCCATGACGTCAGACCTCTCTGCGTCCCAACAGTCATTACCTCTGCACCTCCTCATTAACTCACTTCCTGCTCCTCGCCAGCAGCAGCACTCCCTCAACTGGTTTTTCTGGCTCTTTCACACAGGTGTGTGTGTGAAGGACATTTTGATTTGAGTCAATAGGCTTTGCTTTCACTCCGCTGTGAGTCCTGAGCGGCGACGTCAGAGAGCGTGTTTGCGTCACGCTGCAGACTCAGCGAATCTCTCCACACCTACGACGTCAATACAAGCTGCAGAGCTTCAACGGCTCAGGGACGGACCAATAGCAATGAAGATGGGCGGGGTTTAATGTGAAGAGCGATGGACGGAGCAACGACCAGGGAGGCGTGGCTTGTCATTAAAATCTGCAATTTGAAATTGCTCGCGTACAATGACTACGTGGAGATAATGCTAACGTCTCACATTGCAGGAGTGAAAACTCCTCCATTCAAAATCTCTTTTGAAGGTATCTAAAAAAGAAGGAAACGGTAAAGATTATTTCCTTAAAAGCAACAAGCGGACTGGTCTTCATCCTCATGGTCTTCCCTCTCGGTCGCCCCATGCAGGCGGCTCCGCCTGGCGTCCCCCAGGGCTCGATACTCGGGCCACTGTCATTCACCCTCTATGCAGACGACTCTCATATTTACTGACCCATTTCCCCAGTGGTCTGCGGTCCCACGGGGGGCTTTTGGTTCTGGTCGGGATGCTGTGAAAGCTGTCAATCGAACCTCTGGTAAGGTCCAAACATCTGAACCAGGACCGCCTGAAAAGACTCCAAACCATCCAGGAATGTCGAATAGCAGATATTTGATTTTGAGGCATTTTTTCCAAAGCTAATAACTGGATTGTGAAAACTGTTCCGGAAGGGGTGATGTCATCGGTATCAGGCCAGAACATTCCTGTGATTAATGGATCAGAAGATGCATCGACGAGTCAGCGGTCCGTCTGCGTCACTTCAGGTTCATCTGCACAAAGTCAGTGAAGAGAAACTCAAATACAGCCGTGGTCACTTCCTCTGCTCAGAAGTGAAGTTACAGTTACTTATTCAACTGAATCTAATTCAGCATTTCATAATCTCAAACCAGCTCAAACGTCTGGTGTCTAGACCAGATCTAGAGGATCCTTTATGTTCTGCCGTGACAGCCTCCGGTTCTTCTGGTTCTGTGAGTTCTGACAAGAACCAGGAGAACCACCCTCGTGAGGATGTTTTTAATTATGAACACTGACCTTTAAATTGCTGGCTGCACATGTCTGAGTCCTCTGATCCTCACAACAGAGAGGCCTCTGGGAACGAAGAGCTTCTTCTTTGTAAATTGAACCCATAAATCACGAGTTCCAGGACCAAAGAAAACCGAGATGCTGCCTTCAAGGACCAGAGCATCAAACGCATTCATCTTAAAAGTCAAGCTATAAATGTTTGAAAAAACTCTTCAACCAAGAGTTTTGAGACTGTTGGTCTTACAGGAAGTCCCAGGAGCACCACCGCCCTCTAGTGGCAGACTGGGACAAGTGCACCAAGAACAGATTCAACTCAGATTCACTTGTCTTCTCCAAATGGCATCAAACACATTTTACTGTCGCGATTTATTTATTAAGACATGAAGATGAGTCTGTGTTCACACTGTGGTGTTAGTACTACAACGAGTACACACAATTCACAAGTACACACAATACATGAGCACACACAATACACAAGTACATACAATACACAAGTACACACAGAGCGAACACATCGTGTTTGATCACACACGAAGAAGAAGAAGAAGAAGAGTCATTTGTCAAAGTATTTTGTAAAGAAACATTTCGTCCAAACCAGTTCCTTAAAGTAAAGCTGGTGTTTTATAATAAGGGGGGGGGAGTGAAGTGAAGTGGACCAATCAGCTGCTCTCCTCAAGGAGACAAGGAGACAAGGAGACGGTGTTCTGGTCCTCAGTCTGAGAAATGTTCTCGTCTGGCTCCGTGTCCAACTGGTGGTTCAGAGCTTTAATGGTCCTGAGTCCCTCCCAGCGCCATGGAACAAGGCCCCCCCCACCCCCACCCCCACCACCACCACAGCCCCCCCCCCCCCCCCCCCCAGAGACCGGAGCGGGGGATGAAAAAGAAAAGAAACGGAGGATCGTACATTTTGTACTTTATACTGTACTCCACCTCAGAAGTACATAGTACCAATTTAAATACTGAATTATTTCCCCGGCCTTTGAATATGGCTCCAATAAAACTGATAATTAAAAAATATAAATAATATATATTATATATATATATATTAGATATATATATATATATATATATATTATACAGTCTATATATATATATTAGATATATATATTTATTATATATATATATTGTGTATATATACATATATATATGTAGATATATTGTGTATATATCTACATATATATATATATTGTGTATGTATATATACATATAGATTATATATTCTATATATATATATATATATATATATATATATATATATATATATTATATATAAATAAAAGTGTCTTTGGCTGAGGCCTCTTCCTGTGATCTCAGGTCTCGAGCAGCTTCACGTCAAAATAAATGGAAGGTTCTTTGTGTTTCTTCTGCATCATTGTGCGTTTGAAGTGTTTGTGGTTTGTTCTTGAACAGGAGAGTCCTCCATCACCTGGAGATGACGTCGTGACTCATCGGGTCACATGACCCCGACAGGAAGCTCTTGCTTCACTCGGCGGCGTCAGCAGGAAGCAGAGGGAGCATGTGAGCCGGCCTCACAGAGCGGCTCTGTGGGCTCAGTGTGAGGAGGAAGAGTCATGTGAGCCGCAGAGAGAGGAGCTCTTCATCGGCCCAAATCCACCAGAACCGTGGAGAAAGATGCGGGAGGCCTAAAGGTCGTCAGGGGATCCGTGTTCTGTCTCCCGGACCCCGGGGGGACGGCGAGGGTTCATCCCCACAGATCGATTAGCAACGATCACGACGGCTCAGCGTGATCCACCTCACCGCCCACGTCCAGATCAAACCCAGCATAGAGCCAGAGCTCATAGAACTCATAGGACTCATAGATCTAGAACTCATAGAGCTAGAACTCATAGAAATCATGGATCATATAACTCATAGAACTCATAGAGCTAGAACTCATAGAAATCATGGATCGTATAACTCATAGAACACATGGATCATAGAACTCATAGGACTCATAGATCTAGAACTCATAGAACTAGAACTCATGGATCATAGTACTCATAGAACACGTGGATCATATAACTCATAGAACTAGAACTCATAGATCATAGAACTCATAGATAATAGCTCAGAGCATAGTTCTCATAGGTCATAGACCTATGACCTAGGATTGTCATAGGTCCTAGGTACTAGGTCCTAGGTATAGCCACTCATACATGAACCTTCCTAACTGCTCATGTTGAGTGTGAGATGTAGATCTTTAAAATAATAATAAAAGGTTGTAAAAGATGAGAGGTTAAAATAATAGTAACAAGGTGTAAACACACCAGATGACTCTCTCTCTCTCTCTCTCTCTCTCTCTCTCTATATATATATATATATATATATATATATATATATATATATACACACTTTATAATGACATAGTATCTTTAAAAACAGCCAAGTGGTCAACTGGTTGCTATCTGCAGTCTCACCACTAGATGTCGCTAAATCCCCCCAAGACAACAGGAGCGACACGAGACTGAGGAGGAACTGAAGTAGAGAGATTAAATACAAGTAAAGAAGTAAACATTACAATATTTACTTCTGAAGTTTAGTGGACTACAAGTCACGAGTAGCAAGAATGTACAAAGTACTAGTACAAAGTACACAGTACAACGGCTGTGTTTAAAAGTTACTTCAAAAGTAGTAGGCCTATATATTGCAGAATAATAATATTATTAATAATAATAATAATTATAATAATAACGTATTTCTGGTAGTTTATTTGAATACTACACTAAGTAGATTAAAAATGACAAACATCCTCCTTAATCCTCGTGGAATAAACCTGAATCCTCACGACACCTAGCTTGTATATCACCTCCTCAAGTGCCGAGAGGCGTTTGAGGACCAAACAAGGATGACGTCATTAATAATGTTGATCTCTGTAGACCTGGAGGCCTTCAGTCAACAGTGAATAATGCTGACTGTCAACAGTTCAGACCTGAATCTCTCATTTGGGAAATCCTGCCGCCCACATCCCGATCCTGTTTCCTCCTCTTCCAGAAGGGAACCGCTCCAACATGAAACACTGGCCTTGAACGCCTCATCCACGTCCTTGCCTCACTTTCATCGTCTTCCTCTTCCTCTTCGTCGTCCCCTTTCCCCTCTTTGTGCTCGAGCGTCCTTCAAAGGAACCTTGTTTTCCACGTTGTCTTGAACGCCTCATTTCAATAATAAAACGCTAACACCTTCTTACTTGAGACACTGCTGATTGATCACAAATAAAACACACTGCTGTAATAAACCTGGAAAGGAAAAAGTACTCTAAAAACCTGGTTAGTCAATAGTAGTTCAACATTTTGGAAAATAAGCGTATTTGCGTTCTTGCTGAGAGTTAGACGAGTAAATTGATACCAAACTTCCAAATGTTAAATACAAAGCTACCGCAGCTTAGCTTAGCACGAAGACAGCTAGCCTAGCACTGTCCGATGGTTATGCAATTAGCTTCACAGGACCTTTGCATTGTTAATATACTTTATATTTAGTCAAGTTTATTTGCTGCACCGTTAAACCTGCAACCGGCAAAGTGACTGGACGAGCAGCGGGTCTCTGAGTCTCTGAGTCTTTGAGTCTCTGAGTCTCTGAGTCTCTGAGTCTCTGAGTCTCTGAGTCTTTGAGTCTCTGAGTCTCTGAGTCTTTGAGTCTCTGAGTCTCTGAGTCTCTGAGTCTTTGAGTCTCTGAGTCTTTGAGTCTCTGAGTCTCTGAGTCTCTGAGTCTTTGAGTCTCTGAGTCTCTGAGTCTTTGAGTCTCTGAGTCTCTGAGTCTCTGAGTCTTTGAGTCTTCTCATCGACAGCGTCAGCAGGTTTTGAGCTGCTGAGTGAAACTTCCTTAAAATAAGAGAAAGGCCTTCATGTCATGTCATGTGACTGAAACTTGACTGCATAAATTCTCCTGAATTAAGGAAACAGGGCGTGTCTGGGCTCCGCAGCCCCCCCCCCCCATTCTGGGGGGGCGTGGCCTACCGAGTATAAACCCCACCGGCCGGACTCCTCTGCACCATCGCCGTTCACCCGGAGCTCCGCAGAAGACTTTAAACTTGTTGTTGTTGTTGTTGTTGTTGTTGTTGTTGTCATGGCCATCGGTAGAGCCCGAGTGGCCGTGGGCTGCATGGCGGCCGGTGCCCTGACGGTGCTGATGGGCGTCGTGTTTCTGTTCGTGGGCCCGGCGGTGATGAAGGACCAGGTGATCAAGGTAAGTCCTTCAGCTCCTTCGTGGTTCTGTCGCTTTATTTATTGAAGTATTTACTCTTTTACTCTGAAGGCAAAGCAAATTATATAGAATAATTAAATGTTTCAGACACTTCATGTTTATCATCATGACGTCATGACAACCGCAGAAATGTCTTTGTGGTCTTTGGAGTCCTTTGGCTTTTTAGGGTCTTTGGAGTCTTTGGAGTCTTTGGGTCACTGGTGTATTTGTGTCTTTGGAGTCGTTAAGGTCTTTAGACACTTTGGAGTCTTTAGGGGTTTTGGACACTTTGGAGTCTTTGGAGTCGTTAAGGTCTTTAGACACTTTGGAGTCTTTAGGGGTTTTGGACACTTTGGAGTCTTTGGAGTCGTTAAGGTCTTTAGACACTTTGGAGTCTTTAGGGGTTTTGGACACTTTGGAGTCTTTGGAGTCGTTAAGGTCTTTAGACACTTTGGAGTCTTTAGGGGTTTTGGACACTTTGGAGTCTTTGGAGTCGTTAGGGTCTTTAGACACTTTGGAGTCTTTAGGGGTTTTGGACACTTTGGAGTCTTTGGAGTCGTTAGGGTCTTTTAGTCTTTGTGTCTTTGGAGTCTTCAAGGTATTTATGGTCTTTGGATTCTTTGGAGTCCTTAAGGTTTTTAGAGTCTTTACGGTCTTTGGGTTCTTTGGTTGTTGTTGTTGTTCTGTTAATCATCTGGCGACCACTCAGAGGTATCTGGTGACCCTTTGAAGGGGCCTGAACCTTGTGTTGGGAGCCCTATCACAGAGGAACTATCTCTGTGACCTTTGCTCTTCACCTCGTGCTCGTCATCAGTAGAGCAGCGTCTTCCTCACTCCAGGAGCTTTACACCTTTGTTCTGAAAGAGGAGAACAAATATATATATATATATATATATATATATATATATATATATCCTGCATTCCAAATCATACTTAAATGTCTGTAAATATATATAAATATAAATATACTATGTAAATGTATATATATATATATATATATGTATATATATATTAATATATATTAATAGATTTATATATCATGCATTCAAAATCATACTTAGATATATATATTAATACATGTATATATATATATATATATTATATACATATATAAATACATGCATATATACATATATAAATACATGCATACATACATATATATACATACATATATACATATATATCTATAAATAAATAAATTTAAATGTATATAAAGATAAATATGTATATATATATATATATATATATATATATATATATATACATAACAATAAAACAATAAAAACGTGTATATGTATATAAAGATAAATATATACATATTTATATAGAGATAAATATATGTATACCTGTATGTATATAAATACATTAAAAAGGTTAGAAAAGGTCAAAGGACCACATTTCCCAGAGTCCTTTGCGTGTCAGGGGCGTGTCTAACAGAGTATAAATACAGCCTGAACGGCAGCCGGGTCAACGCCGTCTGGACCCGACCAGACACCCGACCGCCGGCTGCTCTCCTCCGCCGCCGTCAGACGGAGCGCCCCCGGGTCGCGTCGTCGTGTGACCGCTCGGAGCTCCGCGGCCCGCCGCTCGCTCTCTGGCGGCCAGCGAGCCGCCGACGAGCCGCCGACGAGCCGCCAACGAGCCGCGACATGGCCATCAACAGAGCCGCCGTGGCGGTGGGCTTCATGGTGTCCGGGGTGCTGATGGTCTTCTTCGGCACGGTGCTCACCTTTGTGGGTCCGATCATCATCGACGACCAGGTGGTGAAGGTGAGCCGGACCGCGGGGGGTCCGAGCGGCTCCGGGCGGTCACGTGAGCTGCACGGTGATCGATATGCGCGTGCGTGCACTGGCATGTCTGTTGAGTCTGGTTCAGCGTGCACGAGTAATATCAATACGTTGTTGTGGACCCGGGGTCACGTGACCGAGGGTCCCTATCGGGTCGTGCATATTAAATATTTAATATGACATTATTCGCAATGTGCACGTCATTATGTCACATTTGAATTTGAACACTTTTTTTTATTTGTATTGATTGATTATATAATAAACTTCTATAACAAGTAATACCAATATAAATAAGTATATAACTGTATAATAAGTAGTTTTAGACTGGTATTTTACTGAAGTAAATCGGGTACTTCTTCCTCGTGTGTAGTACATGTAGATGTAGTACACATTGATGTAGTAAGTTCACTTTGGTGTAGTACACGTTGATGTACTTCACCCTGTACCACTTCAGTAACTCTTCTATAGTTTTAAGTACTTTATATCCACAGATCCTCCTGTGAGTCGTTAACCCCGTGAAGACTGTGGTGTGTTTTCTCTCTGAAGAACTATATATATATATATATATATATATATATATATATATATATACACACACACTTACTTTGTGTTTAGAGATCAAATAAAAACATCTCCCTGAAATCGGATCAGAATTAAAACCACATGGAGGTTTGATGCTTTAACACCTTTGATAAACTGAATTATATTTATGTGTAAAAAATAAAGTAGTTATGGTACCGTGACCTCTGCCTGACCCTCAGAACACGGTGATCGACCCCAACAACCAGATGACCTACACCATGTGGAAGGACGTCCCGGTGCCCTTCTACATGTCCGTCTACTTCTTCAACGTCCTGAACCCCCAGGAGGTCCTGGCCGGGGAGAAGCCCCACGTGGAGCAGAGGGGGCCCTTCGTCTACAGGTGCTCCTCCTCTTCCTCGCAGCCTTTTATCTGTCAACTACTACAAAAACACTTCAGAAATTATGTATCAAATTGTCTTGTCTTTTATGGCATCCCATAAAAAACTGACTTTTAATAATAATAACCAACGATGAGGTCAGAGGTCAGATTCTTCACACTTAGTGGGAAGTCGGCTCCGTTTATATAATCTCGTCGGCTCGGTGGCCGCCCGGCGAGCCCGGCCGAAGGCGTTGTCATGGTTACGTGATCGGGAAAGTTCTAATGAGCAGATTAATTCTCATCGACCGTGACCAACTATTAAACTGAGATGTCAACATGTCGTCTCTTTTAGAATAAGTGCTAAAATAAGTTTCCAGTTAATAATTATACTTTTCATTCGGAGTACAATGTGTACTTTCAGAGTATAATGTCTTATTTTCCAAATTAAGACCTTTTACAATTGCTTTAATAATTTTACAAAATTGTATATATTCTTTTTAATGAATGTTTAAAAAGACATTTTTCACAATGTTCTTTTATAACAAACATTTGTCGATGTATTAATTGGTACTTTTGTTGAATGCGAGCCGTGACGAGCGGTTCTCTGTGGCTCAGGAAGTACATCCAGAAGGAGAACGTGACGTTCCACGCCAACGGGACGGTCTCCTACCTGGAGTACCGGCGCTTCTTCTTCGAGCCGACCATGTCGTCGGGGAACGAGTCCGAGGTCGTCACCATCCCCAACATGCTGGTGCTGGTGAGCTCTTCATCTTCATCCTCTTCATCGTCACTTTCTTCATCAACACACCTTCTCTCGTTCGGAGGTTCTCAAAGGGAAGAACATTTCTAAAACTTATCAATAAAATGTTTTAAAATGATTTATTTATATATATAATAAAAGAAAAATATATACATTAAAACATTTTTGGGGAGAAATATCTATAACATTTTTTTGTTTAAGTTTTAAAGGGTTAGTTACAAAACATGTAAATATTTACATGTTTTAAACCGATAAATGTTCTTTGATCTGTTTCTTGTCCACCAAACTATGTTATATTGAATATATATTTAAAGACGGTCCATAGCTCTCTATCAGGGTGTCCACAAAAAGGTCTTTTACTATATTAATCATGTATCATAATTTTTATATATTTATTCTTTTACAAAATGAATGTTGGCTTTTAGTAAATTATAATAAAACTTAAAATAGCTGATTAATCTAACAAATCACTTATTATATGAAGTAATTTGTGTTTTTAAATCTATTTTCTTCAGATTTGTCTTTTCGTACATTTTTAAATACACATATTTGTTTCTCTTGCATCGCTCTTGTGTTTCCTCAGGGCGCAGCCATCATGATGGAGAACCTATAATATATATATATATATTTATATTTATTTATATATATATATATATATATTTATTTATAATGTTTCCTCAGGGCGCGGCCATCATGATGGAGAACCTATATTTTATATATATATATATATATATATATATATATATATTTATTTATTTATTTATTTATTTATAATGTTTCCTCAGGGCGCGGCCATCATGATGGAGAACCTCCCCTTCGCCGTGCGCCTGATGATCAGCGCGACCTTCAAGACCTTCAAGGAGGGTCCGTTCCTCACCAAGACGGTGGGCGAGCTCATGTGGGGCTACGACAGCGGCCTGGTGGACTTCCTCAACAAGTACCTGCCGGGCATGCTGCCCTCCACGGGCAAGTTCGGCCTCTTCGCCGAGGTCAGTGCCCCGGGGTCAGAGGTCAAACCGGCGGTCCGCTTTATTCATGTTTATTGACTTTTAATATTAACACGTGAATGTTTTTTTTAATCGTCTTAAAATTAATAATTACTCAATGTTTATTTTAAATATTAATAATTGAACAATGTTTTTTTTATTGACTCAAAAATATTAATTGAATATTTTTTTGTGACTTAAAAATAATAATTATTTAATAATGTTTTTATTAAAAAAATATTAATAATAGATTATTTTCTTTCTTCCTGAAAATATTAGTAGTTTAATTTTGTTGTTGAATTAAACATATTGATGATGATTTAATATATTTGATTGATTTAAAAATATTAATAATAATTGAATGTTTTTATATTTAAATACTAGAATAATGTGTTTCTAGTTAATGACGCAGGGCTCGGTGTTTGTTGTTGTTGTTGTTGTTGTTGTTGTTGTTGTTGTGCGTGTGTCTGTCTAGTTCAACAACTCCAACA
Organism: Liparis tanakae; assembly: GCA_036178185.1. NCBI lineage: Eukaryota > Metazoa > Chordata > Actinopteri > Perciformes > Liparidae > Liparis > Liparis tanakae. The sequence goes on along the minus strand of CM070090.1, from coordinate 18,865,073 downwards.
CCGGGCTCTTCACCATCCACACCGGGCAGGACGACATCCGGAAGGTTCACATGGTCGAGTCGTGGAACGGCCTCACCAAGGTGGGCGCCCCCGGCAGGTTTCCGTGGCGACGGCGCGGTGCGTTCAGGTGTCCTGGCTGACTGTCGTGTCTCTGCAGCTCAGCAACTGGAAGTCTCCTCAGTGCAACATGATCAACGGCACCGCCGGCCAGATGTGGCCCCCCTTCATGACCCGGGAGAGCACGCTGCCCTTCTACAGCCCGGACGCCTGCCGGTAAGCCCCGCCTCCCCCCTCCTCCCCCCTCCTCCTCCTCCTCCTCCTCACCCCCTCCTCCTGGTCCAGGTCCCTGGAGCTGGTGTACCAGCGTGACGGGGTGATCAAGGGCATCCCTCTGTTCCGCTTCGTGGCCCCGACCACGATGTTCGCCAACGGGTCGGACTACCCGCCCAACGAGGGCTTCTGCCCCTGCCGCCAGTCGGGCCTCCTGAACGTCAGCAGCTGCCGGCACAGTGAGTCCGTTACCGGCTACCGACCGGCGGCTGACCGTATCAACCGGCTTTTAGTCATTTAGTTTGAGTTTTATTTGCTGTGCAACGTGTCCTCTTTCCGACGGTCCTTGAACACATCGTGAGTGATCCCTTCCCTTTAATCAGATTCTGTAAAAAAACATTAAATTCTGAGCTGCTCATTGAGACGATGACGTCATCGTTTATTCACCGGGGACCACAAGTCAGGCGACAACAAATCAGAGAACATGTGGAAAATTAAAACGATATTTAATTTTTAAATTGGCAAAATCAGTTTACCGAAATGTTGGAAGTCTAGACTCAAAGGGTCCTGGTCCTGAGGGGTCCTGGTCCTGAGGGTCCTGAGGGTCCTGAGGGTTCTGGTGGTCTCTCCTCAGACTCCCCGGTCTTCATCTCTCAGCCTCACTTCTTCAACGCCGACCCGGTGCTGCTGGACTTCGTGCTCGGCCTGAAACCCACAGAGGAGGAGCACGGGCTGTTCATCGACATCCACCCAGTGAGACGCGCACACGCACATGCACGCACACGCACACGCACACGCACACACTCTGACTTCCTGTGGACAGCCTGCACGCGGCTGCTCGTCTTCAGAAGTCCAGCCGCTGTGGGTCATGATGGATGCCTCCCTCTTTCCCTCTTTCCCTCTTCTTATCGTACTTAAATTAGTTTCAAGTCTCTTTGTTTTGGTTTATGGGTGAAATGATTTTTAAACATGAAGCTGCTTTTACTTAAATGTGAAGAAATCACAACAACTACTATGATATATATATATATATATATATATATATATATATATATAATGTGTGTCTTCCTGTCGAGGACATGCAGAAGGTCCCTTAGCGTGACACCAGGGCTCCGCCCCCTGCTGGTCGGCGTTGGTACTGCGTATCGTTTCCTAACTTTACGACTAATTGGAGATGGGCTCATTTCTCCGTAATGGAGTCTGTTTACGACCTTTAAGGTCAGGGAGCGGCTCAGTAAAAGAAAAGATTAAAGTGTTATGAACGGAGGGGGGAGCCACGCCGTCGTTATCGTACTCGTGGAGCGACTTGCATCCTGTTGCAGTCGCACGCCTTGGAGCAGCAGCAGGGAGACGCTCGGCTGCCTTGCTCAAGGGCGCATCCAGAGAGCAGAACACCGACACTCGAACACTTTGAGGCTGCGATGCGTTCGATGTCGGCGTGTTGACTTCTGCTTCTTCCTGGTATAAAAGCAAAGGTTGTTGTTGTTGTTGTTGTTGTTGTTGTTGTCGTTGTCTCCGGCCCGAGGGCCCGGAGGTTCCCAGCCCTTGAAGTCTTTCTGTGTTGACTTCCTGTGGCTCAAACCTTCTCACTGGGGTTTAGGTCCATGTTTATTCAACAGCTGCTCCGCATTATATTATATTATTATTATATTATAATATTTCTTTGGAGGAGCTTCGGTTTCATTTCCTGAAGCTTTCAGTTCGTCTCATATTTTAAATCCAGTTGAGGAAACTTTATTTAATGATGTTTATTGGCTCCGCCTCCTTCTGTTCTGAAGGTTATTAGAGGTCATGACCTCATCGATGATCATTTATGTTCCATTTATTTATTAATAAAAACTATGTATTATGACATTTATGCACAGGGGGTTGTTCACACAGCATTCATGAAATATAAAAGTGTAAATATATAGACATTTTCTGAAAAGAAAGATTAAAAAAAGTAATGTATATATTTTTGAAAAACAAAACTTTTTTTTAATCTAAATAATTTACATTTTTTAAATAATATATACATTTAAATAAAAAAATATTCTTAAAAAGAAAATACATTTTATAAAAACAAATGCATGAACTTTATTGAAGCAATAACAATTGAAGAACAGATGTACTTTCTAGAAAAAAATACATAAACATTTTATTTGATATATGAATTATTGGAGTATTTCTGAGCGTGTTTGGGGGTCGTGACATTCGGGGTCGTGACCCTAACCTCCGTGGACTCTGAGCTTTCCTTCCGCGCGGAGACAAAGGGTTCCACGCCGTTTTTAATGCGGCGTCTCTCGTGGGCCAGACGTCCGCATTTGATATTAAACCTGATTTACGAGGATTTCCTCCTTTTGTTGAGGCCCATGAACGTTACGGCGTGGGCCCTGAACGTCCCACTGAGCCTGAACCTGTCGTTGCAGCTCACCGGCGTCCCGCTGAACGTGTCCATCCGCCTGCAGCTCAACCTCTACATGAAGAGGGTGTCGGCCATCACGTGAGGAAGCCCCGGCCATCCATCCGTCACTACGGCTCGGCTTCCTGGCCGCCGCCTCGCTCTCGTTCCCATGTTCATCTGTTTTATGTTCATCTGTTTTATGTTCATCTGTTTTATGTTCATCTGTTCTTTGTGCTTCAGGGAAACTGGAAAGATCTCCGAGGTGGTGATGCCCATGATCTGGTTTGAGGAAGTACGTCTGAGTTCTGGTTGCTTCTCACGGCCGCGTGGCGTCACACATTAGTTTATGTTCTCTAAACGGTGGACAAACAGGAGCATCATGCAGAATTCTGCTTTAGATGTTTAATAAAGTTAGAATTAATTAGATATTTACATCAAGTTTACTTATATTTGATATGGAAATACATATTAGTGACAAAATATCCTTAACGTCATTATCCAAAATATACAATGCCAGAACATTAAGTATTCAATACATCAAATATATATATATATATATATATATATATATATATATATATATATATATATATATATATAATCTTAAAGTGTTAACATGTAGTGCTGCCTGTTCTGATTGGTCCTCAGAGGGGCTCCATCGACGGGCCCATCCTCTCCACCTTCCACACCAACCTGGTGGTGCTGCCGTCATGGTACATGTGCACGTCATCGCCATGCATCAGCTTCATCACCGCCTGGTGCACCGGCGTGAGGCGCTCTCCTCCTCTGTTCCTCCTCTCTCTCCTCCTGTTCCTCTCCTGCCTTTCTCTCCTCTCTCCTCCTCTTCCTCTCTCTCCTCCTGTTCCTGTTCTCCTCTGTTCCTCCTCCTCTCCTCCTCTCCCTTCCTCCTCTGTCTCCTCCTCTCTGTTCCTCCTCTCTCTCCTCTCCCTCTCCTCCCTCCCTTCTGTTCCTCCTCTGTTCCTCCTCTGTTCCTCCTCTGTTCCTTCTCTCTCCTCTCTCCTCCTCTGTTCCTCCTCTCCTCCTCTCCTCCTCTCCTCCTCTGTTCCTCCTCTGTTCCTCCTCTGTTCCTCCTCTCTCCTCCTCTGTTCCTCCTCTGTTCCTCCTCTCCTCCTCTCCTCCTCTGTTCCTCCTTCTCTCTCCTCCTCTCCTCCTCTGTTCCTCCTCCTCTCCTCCTCTGTTCCTCCTTCTCTCTCCTCCTCTCCTCCTCTGTTCCTCCCCCTCTCTCCTCTCCTCCTCTCCTCCTCTGCTTCATAAGGAGCTCCTGCTCCCCGTCAGGAGGATATTAATAACCAGGAGACAACGTTGTGTTTCAGGTCTCCGATAAAGAACGAATAAACAGCGCTCCTGAGACGAAGGAGAAAAGTATCGTGAATAACTAAAAGGTAGGCGTGCCCCTGAACACCCCATATACTGCGTGTGTGTGTTTATTTATTTATTTATTTATTTATATATATATATATATATATATATATATATATATATATATATATATATATATATATATATATATATATATATATATATATATATATATATATATATACATATATACACACACAGGAGTTTTATACATCTCTCTAACGCGTCATCTCTTCTGATCCCGACACAGAGAAATATCTGAAGACGACTGAAACACAAACCTCTACTGGATCCTCGACTGACACACACACCTACACACACACACACACACACACCTACACACACACACACTCTGGTGTCGTGGACCGACCCGAGTGAAGACATGTTCGACAGTTCTTCTCCCGACTTGTCGGCTTTGAGCGGTTTCACTTGTCTTTTATATTTTTACTCTGAAGCCTCGCACAGATCAGAACACACTTCCTGTCCTGTAAACCTTTCACAATAAAAGCCCGGGTTGGTTTAGCTGCAGACTCCCGTCAGTATTAGTCGACTTGTTTTCATACCGAGGAGCCGCTAACGAAGCTCTGCTTGTTGATGAACTCATTTTTCTATAAATCCTTCAGAATAAAAGCTTGAGGGAGAAAGATGACGGAGACCTTTATTTTGATACCCTTCCTGCGTTGAGAGACGAGCTGGACGCCTCGAAGACTCTCATGTCTTATTTGTACAAAGACCTGAACGCCTTCCAGCTCCTCCTGAGCAGGGCGCTCTGCCGCCGTGCCTTTGAGCAGGGCGCTCTGCCGCCGTGCCTTTGAGCAGGGCGCTCTGCCGCCGTGCCTTTGAGCAGGGCGCTCTGCCGCCGTGCCTTTGAGCAGGGCGCTCTGCCGCCGTGCCTTTGAGCAGGGCGCTCCGTGTTGAAATGGAGACGGATGATGCCTCCTTTCCATCATGTCTGTACGATAAAGTGAAGGAATGAATGCAGAGACAATAAACGATCCTCTGAAATCTAACTGAACGAGTCGTGAAGTTGTTTCCACTTCCTGTTGTTTCCACTTCCTGTTGTTTCCACTTCCTGTTGTCTCTGCTTCCTGTTTGGTCCTGATGGAGTTTTGTCTGGTTTGAAAAAGAAAACACTGAAACAGCTGAAACACCAACCCTGGGTCTGAGCTGAAGGTCGTGACCTCTGCCGTCTCCTGCAGAGACCGTGGGATCCTTCTGGAGACGACCTTTAGTCCAGTCCTGGTCCCCCTCAGTCCTGGTCCCCCTCAGTCCTGGTCCCCCTTAGTCCTGGTCCCCTTCAGTCCTGGTCCCCTTCAGTCCTGGTCCCCTTCAGTCCTGGTCCCCCTTAGTCCTGGTCCCCTTCAGTCCTGGTCCCCCTCAGTCCTGGTCCCCCTCAGTCCTGGTCCCCCTCAGTCCTGGTCCCCTTCAGTCCTGGTCCCCCTCAGTCCTGGTCCCCCTAGAGGAAGATGTCCAGACCAGCTGCTGCTCTCTGTGTACTCACAGGGTACTAGTACCTCTACCTGTGTACTTGTACCTCCAGTCTCTCTGGTTGTCTCTCCTTCCTTTGCTGAAGCATTTCTGATGGTCACGGTGTGTGTCTGTGTGTACACGTTGTGTATCAGTAGGTGTGTGTGTATTTACGTTGTGTGTGTTGTGTGTGTCTGTGTGTACACGTTGTGTATCAGTAGGTGTGTGTGTATTTACGTTGTGTGTGTTGTGTGTACACGTTGTGTATCAGTAGGTGTGTGTGTATTTACGTTGTGTGTGTTGTGTGTGTCTGTGTGTACACGTTGTGTATCAGTAGGTGTGTGTGTATTTACGTTGTGTGTGTTGTGTGTACACGTTGTGTATCAGTAGGTGTGTGTGTATTTACGTTGTGTGTGTTGTGTGTGTCTGTGTGTACACGTTGTGTATCAGTAGGTGTGTGTGTATTTACGTTGTGTGTGTTGTGTGTACACGTTGATGGAGGAGTTTGACCTCTCTATCTTCTTTATCTTCTCAGCTGTGAGTCAAAGTCTGAACAAACCTTCCCTGTTGGCCTGGACGTGTATGTATGTGTGTGTCTGTGTGTGTGTGTGTGTATATGTATGTATGTATATATATATATAAATTACGTCATACTTGGTGCATTATCACATTTAAATCCTCACGGGACTCGGACACGTGGAAGAATTGAACCTTCAACCTCACAGAAGTTTCTCCTTCGTGACTCGCCACGGAGTGTCCCGGAGCCGCAGGCCGCCGGCCACGGGGGTCCGCTTCGGTTCTCCAGACCTCCAGGTGGCGCTGTGGAGACGTGCAGCCACGCTCGTCTTTTACCATGCACCAATTGGTTTCAATATTTAATCAGAAATATATATATATATATATATATATATATATATATATATATATAATCAAAAATATTAATTATCTTTAAATATATATTTTTAAGTAATATTTTATTAAAAAATTGTTTCTTTTTATACATATCTTAATATTTTTTATATATATATATATATATATATATTTTAAATATATGTGTAATAAATATTTTATTAAAATAAATAATATATAATATATAAACAATGATTTATTCCAAAATGTTTTTAAACCCATATTTGTATTAAATATATATTTTTTAAATATATATAATTTATAAATATATATATATATATTCATATGTTTATTTAATATATATAATACCTGGCAACCATTATTCTGATTCTGGTCACAATGTTGTTGGGACTGCGTTAGTTTTTTTAAATATAGTTTTTGAGTAAATGTTTCATCATCATCCTCATCAACTTCATCAACTTCATCATCATCACTACTTGCCATGGTAACGGAATAACATTTATTATACAGAAGTTGATTATCAAATAAATGAGAAGTCTGAATAATGAGCATGAATATTTAACCGTTTATTAAAATAATAAGTTTGTTTTCTCTGTTTATGGAGTTTTCTGTTTTCATCTAAAACGTTAAATATCCTCAAAAATTCTGATGTAAACACAAACGTTTCCGGATCTCTCGTTCAGTTCCTCACGATGTTTACGGACCGATTAAAACGTGACACGTCATCGCGGTTCTCAAACACGATGCTACAGGAAAACAAAGGGATAGTCAACATGTTTGAGACTGTATGGAAGGAGAAGGCTGCAGACTAATGGAGACAACCGTGTTTTAAAGTGTCAGTATGGAAGGAGAAGGCTGCAGACTAATGGAGACAACCATGTTTTAAAGTGACTGTATGGAAGGAGAAGGCTGCAGACTAATGGAGACAACCGTGTTTTAAAGTGTCAGTATGGAAGGAGAAGGCTGCAGACTAATGGAGAGAGATTTCTAATGGTGTCCTTCCATCAAGTCGTTGGACACTTAACGTGATTGTCGGGGAGGAGTTGAGTGTTGCAGCTCTCTCCTTCAGACCGGCGACCCCGTTAGCTTCTTAAAGGGCCGGTGCACCAGGACGACAAATAACGTGACCTCAACACAATGAGCGGGTCATGTGACGCAGCTGTTTCTGCCAGGCTCAAATAGCGCCCGTCCTCTTCCTCGCCACCTCACTCCACCATCATCATCGGGCGGCCGCGGTATGTCGGCTATATTCGGCCGAACATTGTCCAAACAACGGCTAATCCTGCCAACAGGTGTGAGCGACACACACACACATACACACAAACACACACACACACACATATACAAACACACGCACACACACAAACACACACACACACACACGTTTTTCCAGCCGAGGAAGCCGGTTCAGCGTCGTAGTGAGAGACTGAGGTCAACAGATCCATCCGAGAGGTTGAGATGAAGCAAGAGAGGAAGGAGAGGAAGAAGGACGAGAAGAGGATGGAGAAAGAGGAGGGGGAGTAGAAGGAGTGAAGA
>CM070090.1:18842167-18854667 GCA_036178185.1 Liparis tanakae | reverse complement strand
CTGTAAGAGGCTTTGTGGTTCTACCAAGAACCATCACCGACTGGAGAACCGCTTTACTGGAGACACCTTTAAAAAAACATTTTCGGTTCCAGGAGGAACCTTTGTGTGTGTGTGTGTGTGTGTGTGTGTGTGTGTGTGTGTGCTGTCCTTCAGGCCGCCGTGGACTTACACATGACATGGTCCTGGTGTTTTAACCCCCCCCCCCCCCACACACACACACACACACACCTGTCCAGAGCGATGGCCGTCATGGAGTAGATGCTGGCGAAGATGGCGGCGATGGGGAAGAAGTTGTGGAAGCGGCAGTAGGCCGGGCCGAAGTACCACTCGTTGTGGACGGCGTAGGTGAAGTTGATCACCGTGTTGAAGGCCGACATGGCGGCCTCGGCCACGGCCAGGTTCACCTGCAGCGGGGAGGGGGAGGAGTCAGAGCCTGTCAGTCAAGACCCAGGGCCAAAACAGGTGGGTTCATCCAACGCTTCCTGTGGTTTCAGGACTTTAATGAATGTAAACCATGAAGCTGAAGAAGAGCTGGGTCCGCTGTGAGGAAGAGCTGGGTCCGCTGTGAGGAAGAGCTGGGTCCGCTGTGAGGAAGAGGCTCTGGGGGCTCTGACACGTGTCTGTTGTTCCAGACCTGCAGGTTCACTGATCACAACAACACCAGGGAGGCTTCTGATTGGCTGCTGCGGCTCACCTGCTGCCGCTGGTCGATGCCTCTGATGGAGATCGTTTATATATTTATTTAAAGAAGCAGCTGTAATCAGACACGTGACTGCTTGGCCTCTTTAAATCTTTAAATCTCCACATGGGGGCGACGTTGTGACGTCATCGGACGTTCTGATTAAATTTGTGAAAACGAAAATAATAATAATAATAATAACAACAACAGGCGACTATTTTATTCGTGTATTTTGATTTTGATGTAAAAATGTCGACATCAGCTTCAGAAATGTGAAACTTTATGTTTTTATTTGTCTTATGTGACAAATCTAAATATGTGTTGCATTCTGGGACTTCAGGACATTTGGAGTTGAGATATGTTTCACTATTTTAGAGACTAAAAACAATCTACTCAGACAGTGAAGTCATCGAGTCACTGAAGACTCCCGGTGTCCCTCCTCGTGTTGGAGCCTCTTCTTCCTCAGACAGATGTTATGAATATGATCCACCTGTCTGGCTCCAGCTGCTCCTTCGTTGCACTTTATTTGCTTTCCATCCAATAAAATCACTTGATGACGTCACAGATTAAAAACACAGATTAAACACACAGATCAGACACACACCCCGCCGCCGCCCGAGGCTGCTCACCAGGAAGTAGTTGGTGACCGTCCTCATGCGCTCGTGCGCCAGAATGATCCAGATGACCACCGCGTTCCCGACCACGGACACCGCCACGATGCTGCAGTACGCCACCGCCCACAGGGAGATCTGCCAGGCCGGCTGCACGAACTGGTTGAAGCCGTCGGTGCCGTTACCGGACGCGTTGAGGAGAGGGTCCATCTTTCTAGGGTTGGGGGGGGGGGGGTATACATAGAGCAGAGTCCGGTTCCTGGACTGGATTCCGGTCTCGGGGAGCAGTGGTTCCCGGGTTGAGCGCTGGAGACGTTTTTACGCACCAGAAGCCGCGCGCGCTCCAAAACGCACCCAAAGACCCCACGGCGCGCGCGCAAGTCATTGACGTTACTCAGGCTGCTTACCCCCCCACACACACACACACACACTCACCACCTTCTTATTCAGGCTGCTCTTATATCGATATCTGCAATTGGAAATCTCTCAGAAATAGAACTAATTGATCGGACTCAGCGGGCGGAGCCGCTCCGAGTCCCTCTGATGCTGTTGGCTCGTGTACCGTGAGGCGTTTAATGTCCTCAACAGGTACCAGCACATCAATAATAAATAGATGTTGTTGTAAGCCAGTCAAATATATATTTTTAAGGTCGAAATTATTTTATCCAAATGCAGCGTAAACGTTTCATCACATCAACACACAAACAACAAAACAGCAACACTTTGAAAACAACAACAAATAAAAGAGGGCAGACTTTTGAGTTCAAAGGATATTTTCACGTTGATGGAAGTGACACGAAAGTAATGTAATATTTCATGAAAGTAACGTGACAATAAAGTAACGTGACAATAAAGTATTGTGACAATAAAGTAACGTGGCACGAAGGTAATGTAACGTGAGCTTTTTCTGATTGGCTGTTGTTGTGTAGCCCATCTCTTCTTTTTGATTGGCTGATAAGTGGCACCTCACGGCAGAACTCCAGCTCTGGATTCCTCCACAGAGAGCGGCTCATTAAAACATTAAAGAGCCGAGAGCTGTTTTAAGCGTGAGAAATACGATGTGTGGCGGGAGTTGAGACCGAAATGCGTGAGGCTTGAGAGCCCTGCAGTAACTTGGAACGAAAGTAACGTGGCACGAAGGTAATGTAACGTAGATGGCTGCAGCTGCACCAGAGAAGAAGAAGGTTTCTCCTCCTCCTCCTCCTCCTCCTCCTCCTCCTCCTCCTCCTCTTGTCTGCGTCACTTCAGATCGAATCATTTAGAATCATTTAGAACTGGAGGAAAAACAACAACACTGAAGCAGGAAGTGGATCTGCTGGGCGGCTCCCAGCTGGAGTGTGTCAGGTCGACATGTCTGGACCAGTGAGGTGGAGAGAGGAGGAGAGAGGAGGAGAGAGGAGGAGAGAGGAGGAGAGAGGAGGGAGAGAGGAGGAGAGAGGAGGAGAGGAGAGAGAGGAGAGAGAGGGGAGGGGAGAGAGGGAGGAGAGAGGAGGGAGAGAGGAGGAGGAGAGGAGGAGAGAGAGAGAGGAGGAGGAGAGGGAGGAGAGGGGAGGAGAGGAGAGAGGAGGAGAGAGGAGAGAGGAGGGGAGAGGAGAGAGGGAGGAGAGAGGGAGGAGAGAGGGAGGAGGAGAGGGGGAGGAGAGAGGGGGGAGGAGAGAGGGAGGAGGAGAGGGAGGGAGGGAGAGAGGAGGAGAGGGAGGGAGAGAGGGGAGAGAGGGGAGAGGAGAGAGGAGAGGGAGGAGGAGAGGAGGAGGAGGAGAGAGGGAGGAGAGAGGAGAGAGGAGGAGAGAGGGAGAGAGGAGGAGAGGGAGGAGAGGGGAGAGAGGAGGAGGAGGAGGAGAGAGAGGGGAGGAGAGAGGAGGGGAGAGAGGAGGAGGAGGAGAGGGAGGAGGAGAGAGAAGGAGAGAGGAAGGAGGAGAGAGGAGGAGAGGGAGAGAGGGAGAGGGAGGAGGAGGAGAGAGGGAGGGAGAGGAGAGAGGAGGAGAGAGGAGGAGAGAGGAGAGAGGAGGAGAGAGGAGGAGGGAGAGAGGGAGAGAGAGGAGGAGAGAGGGAGAGAGGAGGAGAGAGGAGGAGAGAGGAGAGAGGAGGAGAGAGGAGGAGAGAGGAGAGAGGAGGAGAGAGGAGAGAGGAGGAGAGGAGGAGAGAGGAGGAGAGAGGAGGAGAGAGGAGGGGAGAGAGGAGGAGAGGAGAGGGAGAGAGGAGGAGAGAGGAGGGAGAGAGGAGAGGGAGGAGAGAGGAGGAGAGAGGAGGAGAGAGGAGGAGGAGAGAGGAGGAGAGGAGGAGAGAGGAGGAGAGAGGAGGAGAGAGGAGGAGAGAGGAGAGAGGAGGAGAGAGGAGGAGGAGAGAGGAGAGAGGAGGAGAGAGGAGAGAGGGGAGTAGAGAGGAGAGAGGAGGAGAGGAGGAGAGAGGAGGGAGAGGGAGAGAGGGAGGAGAGGAGGGGAGAGAGGGAGAGGAGAGAGGAGAGAGGAGAGAGGAGGGAGAGAGGGAGAGAGGGAGGGAGAGAGGAGGAGAGAGGAGAGAGGAGGAGAGAGGAGGAGAGAGGAGAGAGGAGGAGAGAGGAGAGAGGAGGAGAGAGAGAGGAGAGAGAGGAGGAGAGAGGAGGAGAGAGGAGAGAGGAGGAGAGAGGAGGAGAGAGGGAGAGAGGAGGAGAGAGGAGAGAGGAGGAGAGAGGAGGAGAGGGCGAGGAGAGAGGAGGAGAGGAGAGAGGAGGAGAGAGGAGGAGAGAGGAGGAGAGAGGAGAGAGGAGGAGAGAGGAGAGAGGAGAGAGGAGGAGGAGAGAGGAGAGAGGAGAGAGGAGGAGAGAGGAGGAGAGAGGAGAGAGGAGGAGAGAGGAGGAGAGAGGAGGAGAGAGGAGGAGAGAGGAGAGAGGAGGTGAGAGGAGAGAGGAGGAGAGAGGAGGAGAGAGTCTTCACCACCGAGCGGTTGGACTCCATCTTTCTGCTCCTCCTTCGTCTCTGGGCTTCAGGCCGTCAGCCGTCGGTTTGAGTCGGTTTGAGTCGGTTTGAGTCGGTTTGAGTCTTCCTTCTCTACGTAATAACATTATTATTATTATTCAAAAGAGAAAGAGATACAATGCAGTCATACGTGACCGAAAATAATAATACATATTAATGTAATACATATTTAAATTATGTATTCAATATTATAATATATTTAATTGATTATCGTAATTCTTCAGGATGTCAGTTTCGGTGTGTGAGTGAGTGTGTGTGTGTGTGTGTGTGTGTGTGTTTGTGTGAGTGTGTGTTTGTGTGAGTGTGTGTCTTTGTGTGTGTGTGTGTGATTGTGTTTGTGTGTAGACAAATGTCGGAAAAAATATAATATTGTATATTGTTATATAATGTTACAGTTATAATCATTATTATAATATTTGTATATATTGTTATATAATTATTATAATATAATATTACAGTTATAATCATTATTATAATATTATATATTATTATTATATAGCTACTATTATATAATATTACAGTTATAATCATTATTATTATATTATAGATTATGATATAATTATACAATATTACAGTAATAATCCAGTTTTAACATTTCAGTGTTCATCTAATCCGAGTGTCACATGTCAATAACACTTGTTTCCCCCTTTGTGAATCTATGAAAACATAAATTCTATAAATAATGATAATATGCATAACGTGGAATTGATGCTGCTCAGATGGGCTCAACCGACAGCCAGCAGCGCCCTCTAGCGGCGGCTCGCGGGGGCGCCGCTCGTGTGTGAGGCGCCACGTGACCTTCATCGAGAGTTAAAGTCTGGTGAACATTTATATTATTAGTCAATAAATCTCCTTACTGGTATATAGTGAGCATAAAGGTCTAAACTGGAGAGGAGTAATGACTTTATGAACTTCTTCAATGAGAAGATTAAACTATTAGGGACAAGATTAATAATCTCTTGCCCTTAACCAGTGCCAATCTGTCCTCAAGTGGAATGGCTTTGGAAACCGCTGTATGTCCTGGTATATATTTAGATGGCTTTTCTCCCATCAACCGTGACCAATTATCTTTAATGGTTTCTACTTCTAACACGTCTACCTGTCTCTTGGACCCTATCCCGACTAGGCTGCTTAAAGATGTTTTGCCTTTAATTGGCAGCTCTCTTTTGGATATTATTAATGTGTCTTTGTTAACAGGCCACGTACCACATTCCTTCAAAGTAGCTGTAATTAAACCTCTCCTGAAGAAGCTGCTCTGGATCCAGAGGTTTTGGCTAACTACAGACCGATCTCTAACCTCCCCTTCCTCTCTAAGATCCTTGAGAAAGTGGTCGCAAATCAGTTGTGTGACTTTCTACATCAGAATAGTTTATTTGAAGAGTTTCAGTCAGGATTTAGAAAACACCACAGCACAGAGACAGCACTGGTGAAGATTACCAATGACCTCTTAATGGCAGCAGATAAAGGACTTCTCTCTGTACTGGTCTTGTTAGACCTTAGTGCTGATAGAGGACTCCTCTCTGTACTGGTCTTGTTAGACCTTAGTGCTGATAGAGGACTCCTCTCTGTACTGGTCTTGTTAGACCTTAGTGCTGATAGAGGCCTCCTCTATGTACTGGTCTTGTTAGACCTTAGTGCTGATAGAGGACTCCTCTCTGTACTGGTCTTGTTAGACCTTAGTGCTGCATTCAACACCATTGACCATAACATCCTATTACAGAGACTGGAGTAGTCGATTGGTATTTCAGGCACCGCCCTAAGTTGGTTTAAATCCTATTTATCAGATCGATCTCAGTTTGTATTTGTAAACGATGAAGCCTCAATGACCACCAACGTTAGTCACGGAGTTCCACAAGGTTCTGTGCTTGGACCAATTCTATTTACCTTATACATGCTTCCTTTGGGCAACATGATCAGGAAACACTCTATAAACTTTCATTGTTATGCAGATGATACTCAACTATATCTATCGATAAAACCAGAGGAGACCAACCAACTCACTAAAATTCAAGCATGTCTTAGTGACATAAAAACATGGATGACCGGCAACTTCTTGATGTTAAACTCAGACAAAACCGAAGTATTCTACTCGGCCCTGAGCACCTCAGAGATCAATTATCTGGTGATGTGATTTCTGTAGATGGCATTACTCTAGCATCCAACACCACTGTAAAGAATCTCGGCGTTATCTTTGATCGGGACTTGTCCTTTAACTCCCACATAAAGCAAATCTCAAGGACTGCATTCTTCCATCTACGTAATATTTCAAAAATCAGGCACATCTTGTCTCAAAAAGATGCAGAGAAATTGGTTCACGCGTTCGTTACTTCGAGACTGGATTACTGCAACTCCTTATTATCAGGCTGCTCTATAAGTCTCTTAGGTCCCTCCAGTTGATCCAAAATGCTGCAGCTCGTATTCTCACTAAAACTAAGAAAAGAGATCACATTACTCCTGCACTAGCTGCTCTGCACTGGCTCCCTGTAAAATCAAGAATCACTTTTAAAATTCTTCTCTTAACCTACAAAGCCTTAATTGGTGATGCACCATCATATCTTAAAGAGCTTGTAGTACCGTATCGCCCCACCAGAGAGCTGCTCACTAAATGCGGGGCTACTTGTAGTTCCTAGAGTCTTAAAATGTAAAATGGGAGCCAGAGCCTTTAGTTATCAAGCTCCTCTTTTATGGAACCAGCTTCCACCTTCAGTCCTGGAGGCAGACACAGTCACCACCTTCAAGAGTAGACTGAAGACTTTCCTCTTTGACAGAGCTGATAGTCAGGGCTGAGTCAGGTTCACCTGGTCCACACCTGGAGATGCTGCTAGAGGCTGATAGCTGCTGGGGACCTTTAGGATGCACTGAGCACCTCTCTCCTCTTTTCTTTCTCCTATGGATGAATCTTCATCTCTCCATCACACATGACTAACTCTGCTTTCTCCCCGGAGTCCTTCTGACTTCACGTCTCATGGGGTCATCGGACCCTCTGAGACGGCATAGATTCCATCTGCTGATGGACCTTCGATGGTTGGATCGTGAGGTCCTGTCACCAGCTGTGCCACTGCCCTGCTGGGACTCCGCCCACTCCTCCACTTGGGAGGTCTCCAAACTCTCCATCGTGGAATATGCCTAAATATGAACTATTGATAAACTCTGTCAGATTCCTTGAATGTATTTTAACTCTAAATCTGTCTTCTGGTCACATGACATCTATTGTTCTGTCCATCCTGGAGAGGGATCCTCCTCTGTTCTCTCCTGAAGGTTTCTTCCCTTTTTTTCCCCCTGAAGGGTTATTTGGGAGTTTTTCCTGGTCCGATGTGAGGTTTTGGGTCAGGGATGTCTATGTGTACAGATTGTAAAGCACTCTGAGACAAATTTGTAATTTGTGAAACTGGGCTATACAAATAAACTGAATTGAATTGAATTAAACTAAAAGTCTTTTACTTAAAAAAAACAACAATAATAATTTATGTTTCAATAGACTTCACGAAAAGACCAGAAAACAATATTCCTACTAATAAATATTAATATTTCGACTAATATTTTCCCTGCAGTGGAATTAACAACCAGTATTTTTCTGCTTTTAGTATTAATATTTTTATTGTTATTGTTGTTATTCCAAAACACATTTTATTTACCAGCTGTCAAGTATGACTAAACTATTATTTGTATTATTAATAAACCTGCTGATTATTCTTTCTACATTAATTGATTTAAATATGCATTTAATTTTTTGTATTGATTGTTATGATGTAATCACCCTTGTTTTATTATTGTTTTTGCTTTTATTGTTTCTGTTTTTACTTTTTAAAGCGCTATACAATTAAAATGTGCTATTATTATATTATTATTAATATTGTTTAAGCACAAAACACAAAGATAATCAGTAAATATGAATAAACACTAAATATCAATAATCGAGAGGCTGAAAATGAAATATCGGAATGACATGTTTTTCCCGATCATCTAAATAATCGGTGATCAGTTGACTGATCGATGCGGATCAATCAATAACAATAAAGTTCATCAAATAAAAGTATAAAGTATCATAAATACACAAGAAGACTAAAGTATGTCAAATGTACTTCATGAGAGGAGTCAACGAGTTCAGTCGATGGGCCAGAGGACAGTGTGTATGGATTTACACACACACACACACACACACACACATACACACACACACACACACACATACACACACACTCACTCTCACACACTCCCACACACACATACACGCTCACACATACACACACACTCACTCTCACACACACACACACACACACACACACACACACACACACACACACACACACACACACACACACACACCCTCACACACGCCCGGTCTCTGACGCTCACTCGGCGGCTCGGTCTCTGTCGGGTTGTTCGTGTTTATTTGAAGTATTTTGCTCTTCAGAAACTTGGTTGAATACTTTGTGGTTCTCAGGATACTTTGAATTATTTAATTTATATATTTATATATTTATATATGTACGGCCTCTTCATTTAAATACCGAGGTCTTCCTTCGTCTTCTGGGTCAGGTGAGTCACAAACTTTACAACGTTTTAATATTCAGACGACTGAATGTATAATGTGTATATGTATATATATGATGTGTATTATTATGAGAATAAACATTATGAATATTGAAGTGTTCTGCTAAAACAAAAAATAAATAAATAAAAGTACATTATTTCTAACATTCTTTTATGGAACAATTCGAAGATAAAAATAAGGAAAAAAAGAGATAAACATTTAAATAAAGTTGAATTGGTTTGTTCTCGTTTGGTCCTCCGGACGTGTCGCTGACCAGAGAGGTGACCTCTTTCCACAGAGGCGGTTACCATGGTGACGGTTACCACAGTGATGGTTACCACGGTGACCACAGCAGTGTAACTTATTATGACTTTGTGTTTAGATGTCTGTGTTTGTTTATGTGTGTGTGTTTATGTGTGTGTGTGTGCGTGTGTGTGTGTGTGCGTGTGTGTGTGTTTATGTGTGTGTGTGTGTTTATGTGTGTGTGTGTGTGTGAGTGTCTGTGTGTGTGTTTATGTGTGTGTGTGTCTGTGTGTGTGTCTGTGTGTGTGTGCGTGTGTGTGTGTGTGCGTGTGTGTGTGTGCGTGTGTGTGGGTGCGTGTGCGTGTGTGTGTGTGTGTTTATGTGTGTGTGTGTGTGTGTGTGTGTGCATGACTCCCTCGTGTCCTTCACAGTCACTGATCAGGCTTCAGGACGGGGAAGCGATCACAAATGACATTTATTGATCAGCCTCGGAATTTTAATGAGCTGCAGGAAACTCCTCGTCCCTCGGGTTTATGTCTCCTCGTCCCTCGGGGTTATGTCTCCTCGTCCCTCGGGTTTATGTCTCCTCGTCCCTCGGGGTTATGTCTCCTCGTCCCTCGGGGTTATGTCTCCTCGTCCCTCGGGGTTATGTCTCCTCGTCCCTCGGGGTTATGTCTCCTCGTCCCTCGGGGTTATGTCTCCTCGTCCCTCGGGTTATGTCCCTCGCCTCGGGGTTATGTCTCCTCGTCCCGGGTTATGTCTCCTCCTCGGGTTAGGTCTCCCCGTCCTCAAGCAGTCCCTCGCCTCGGGGTTATGTCCCTCGCCCTCGGGGTTATGTCTCCTCGTCTCTCGGGGTTATGTCTCCTCGTCCCTCGGGGTTATGTCTCCTCGTCCCTCGGGGTTATGTCTCCTCGTCCCTCGGGGTTATGTCTCCTCGTCCCTCGGGGTTATGTCTCCTCGTCTCTCGGGTTTTCCTCTCGTCGGTTGATGCGAGTCACCGGGAAGCCAGCAGGGGGCGCCACCTTTTATACAAACAGGGAATTAAATGTGCCTTAAAGTGTGTGTAGTGAGTTGAAGTGTGTAGTGAGTTGAAGTGTGTGTAGTGAGTTGAAGTGTGTGTAGTGAGTTGAAGTGTGTAGTGAGTTGAGGTGTGTGTAGTGAGTTGAAGTGTGTGTAGTGAGTTGAGGTGTGTAGTGAGTTGAAGTGTGTGTAGTGAGTTGAAGTGTGTGTAGTGAGTTGAGGTGTGTGTAGTGAGTTGAAGTGTGTAGTGAGTTGAGGTGTGTGTAGGGTGTGTGTAGTGAGTTGAGTGTGTGTAGTGAGTTGAAGTGTGTAGTGAGTTGAAGTGTGTAGTGAGTTGAAGTGTGTAGTGAGTTGAGGTGTGTAGTGAGTTGAGGTGTGTAGTGAGTTGAGGTGTGTAGTGAGTTGAGGTGTGTAGTGAGTTGAAGTGTGTAGTGAGTTGAGGTGTGTGTAGTGAGTTGAAGTGTGTAGTGAGTTGAAGTGTGTGTAGTGAGTTGAAGTGTGTAGTGAGTTGAGGTGTGTGTAGTGAGTTGAAGTGTGTAGTGAGTTGAGGTGTGTGTAGTGAGTTGAAGTGTGTAGTGAGTTGAAGTGTGTAGTGAGTTGAAGTGTGTAGTGAGTTGAGGTGTGTGTAGTGAGTTGAAGTGTGTGTAGTGAGTTGAGGTGTGTAGTGAGTTGAGGTGTGTAGTGAGTTGAAGTGTGTAGTGAGTTGAGGTGTGTAGTGAGTTGAAGTGTGTAGTGAGTTGAGGTGTGTGTAGTGAGTTGAGGTGTGTGTAGTGAGTTGAAGTGTGTAGTGAGTTGAAGTGTGTGTAGTGAGTTGAGGTGTGTAGTGAGTTGAGGTGTGTGTAGTGAGTTGAGGTGTGTGTAGTGAGTTGAAGTGTGTAGTGAGTTGAAGTGTGTGTAGTGAGTTGAGGTGTGTAGTGAGTTGAAGTGTGTAGTGAGTTGAAGTGTGTAGTGAGTTGAAGTGTGTAGTGAGTTGAAGTGTGTAGTGAGTTGAAGTGTGTAGTGAGTTGAAGTGTGTAGTGAGTTGAAGTGTGTAGTGAGTTGAAGTGTGTAGTGAGTTGAGGTGTGTGACCTCCTCTGTGCTCAGATGGACCGCGGGAGGAGCAGAGGTCACCGGCGCTACGAGGACGAAGATGGTGAGGAAGACAACAACTTAAGATCTACATTTATAGTTATATTATATTATATTGTATTATATTATATTATATTGTATTATATTATATTGTATTGTATTGTATTATATTATATTAAATTGTATTATATTATATTGTATTATATTATATTGTATTATATTATATTATACTATATTGTATTGTATTATATTGTATTGTATTATATTATATTGTATTATACTATATTGTATTGTATTATATTGTATTATATTATATTGTATTGTATTATATTATATTGTATTATACTATATTGTATTGTATTATATTATATTGTATTATACTATATTGTATTGTATTATATTGTATTATACTATATTGTATTGTATTATATTGTATTATACTATATTGTATTATATTATATTGTATTATACTATATTGTATTGTATTATATTGTATTATATTATATTATACTATATTGTATTGTATTGTATTGTATTATATTGTATTATACTATATTGTATTGTATTATATTGTATTATAATATATTGTATTGTATTATATTTTATTGTATTATACTATATTGTATTGTATCATATTGTATTATACTATATTGTATTATACTGTTGTCTCCCAGAGGCCCAGCCGGTGTACTTCGGGGTTCCAGTCTCCCACCGGAGGAAGAGGCGTCGTCATCACTCCAGCGCCAGCGAGGCGGAGCGCGACTCTCGTCACTCTCACTACGACCACCACACGCACCGCGACCACGACCGTGACCACGCCCACGGCCGTGACCACGCCCACGACCATGACCACGCCCATGACCGCCACCGGGACAGAGACGAGCACTACGGCGATGACGAGGGCAGCGTGGAGCGCCACGCCGACCCGTCGGGTGAGAAGATGCATGATAAATAAATATATATTCTATTTATTATTATTATTATTAAATAGTATATATAGATCATTATATATATTCTAAGTTATATTTCTTAAAATACATATATAATAATATTTATTATACTAATATCAAATATTAAATAATAATATCTGCTCTGTAATATATTAAACTAGAAAATGCATTTCCTGCTGAAAATGCGTTGGAATGCTAAAAGTTTGAAGCTGAAAAGTAAAAACAAAATTGCTGAAAAAGGTTTGAAAATAGCTGAAAATGTCTGAAAATAACTGAAATATTAAATGAATAGTTGAAAAAGTCTGGAAATAGCTGAAATGAATAGGTGAAAATAGCTGAAATATGAAATGAATAACTGAAAATAATTGAAATATGAAATGAATAAATGAAAATAGCTGAAAATAACTTAAATATGAAATGAATAACTGAAAATGTCTGGA